>CAUJNA010000491.1:553071-1110571 GCA_963377175.1 Effrenium voratum | reverse complement strand
CTGATTTTGTCAATTGGGTTTAACGAGAACACCAGTGGGGGCTTGTTCAAATCCTTTTTTTTGTGTGTTGCTGCCCGCGTGGGATGAAAAGGGCGCTCGGATTTGGGAAGGCCCACCTGTGGGCCAAGGAAAAGCCCGCGCTCGGAAATCCTTGTGGTGTGAGGAAGGCTTAAAAGCATGTTTACAGTAAACAACGCTGGTTTGATTCATTCCCTGCAGTTCATGAACTGCTCGGCACTTTGTGGACCGTTTTAGTGGCAAACAAAGCAAGTTTGGGAGCTTTGGTTGGACAGTCCTTCACAAAATTGCCGGGACGACGTGGCCCCAACGGCCACGCGTGCGCCCGACGACCAACAGTCCACTTGTGTTCAACCGAGAGCAGCTGTCGTACTCGAGCCCATGTCAAACCGGGTTTGAGTGTTTTTTTCTTCGGGTGTTTCTTCGGTTTGTTCGTTGCATGGCGTGTGGCTCAGGAAATGAATGGCTTTTCAGTATATCAGCACTTGTCCGGCATGCTGATCTTCAGATTGTGAGCCGATGGTCGCTTTGCCGGCTGAGCTGCGCCCAGCTCAGGCCGAGGCAACCTGGAGGTGAAGCCACCGCAATTTGCAAAGGGGCTCCCTTGCTGTCCTGGGTTGTTCATACCTGGGTTTGCAAAAGGGGTCCCCTTTGCAGTGGTTTTTTTCTAGAGGAATAATGGATTAGGATGGGCCACCCCTCCATATTGATCAGCGCAGTTGAGTTACAGGACCCTTTTCAGAAAAATGGGCCGAGAGTCTTCGCATCCCTGGTTGCTTCTGCCGCAACTTCATGGAACAATCGCCGGAAGCGCTCCGCGTGACCGTCGATGTATCCTTTGTTTTGCTCGCGACATCGGAGTGTTTGGGCAATTGAATGCCCACTCTCAGATATGACATGCCTGCATAGATGTCATACCCTAGGAGCCGAGCCGAAACCCGGCTTTGGGGGTTTAGGGCTCGAAGCTCCTGAGAAGGAAATCTTACCATGACCTGTGAGTCCACAGCTGATGCTCGCTGCCGGCTGCTATGGAATTCCCTTGGTCCGCGGGCCGGTGAGAGACCATCAGAGACCTTTAGATCCTGTCTTCTGACTTTTGACTTGCTGCCAAGATGCCATCGTACCCAGGCCGGTTCCTCCTTTGCGCAATGGCACCATTGCAGAATCACCAATTTAGCTCTGCAGGGCGAGCTTCTCCAAAAGACGCACGTGTTTGGAGAACGACCTTTTTCTTACAACTCTGGAACCTTCGATTCAAGCGGAGATGGCTTTTGACTAGTGGAGTTTGGTTGCACCTCTGCAAGCCATCTCTTGCGAAGGCCGTAGGTCCAGTCCCTCAGGGGGCCAGCAAGCCATCATCAGGCGGCGGGCAGTTGGTTTTGTTTCAAGGAAAGCTCCTTTGATTCGCACGGTTCCCCTCTTCAAGTGAGGTTCCGGTTTTTGCAGCCCCAAGTTATGACCTCCATTTGCTCTGGGTTTCTGGGCCCAAGCACAAGTTGGGGGTTGAACAAGCAGGGTCCTATATTCAAAGGTGATGTTTTTTTGGTACCGGCCTGCGGAAGAATCGCTGCGGCAAGCAGCAAGCAGACTCCGGGCTGAACGTGTGTGCTGGCTGGACCCTGAACTTTGATCCATGCCCATTTTGCCGTTAAAAAGGCAACACTTCCTCTTCATGGTTGTTGGGAAACACATTTTTTACATTTTTGCTTATTGTGGTTTAGTGTGAAATCCGCACGCAACTGCTAAAAATTGAAATTTTGCTCCCCTTCCAACGTCAGCCCAGGGTCACGCCTCTGTGGGACCTGGCAGGTAATCTTTGGGAAGGGTCCCAGTCAGCGGGTCACAGCGACCCTTTGACTTGACATGTGCAACCGGCGCCTAAACCGCGCGGCGGTTTTTTGTGATTTGCTCGTTTTTGCTGAAACAACAACCGGCAGCCAGAAAAGGTGTTGCGGTTTTGTTCATCCCTATGGCAAGCAGTAAAACACTTGGTGACTTAGGGCCTTGCTTTCTCTGTTCATATCAGGGCCCAAATTCTAACAAAGTCCGATTCAATGGGTCAAATGAGATCGCCTTTTGTCCGGTTGGTTGCAAGTGAGCGGTGCCTGCTGGAGCTCAATCTAGAGAGCGGTTTGGATATGCTCTGTGGATTCTACCAGTTCCTCCCTGTGGCCCTTTGTTTACGAACTAACTTCTATGACTATGTGTAGCCGGGAAAACAAAAAGAACAATCCGACAGGATCCACAAACGCCTGGAACGATCCTGTGCGCCTTCGGAAACGAAGGCGATACGTGTAAAGCGTATTTCGGCGTGCCGCTTCTCCGGCCTGCGGAAGCCTCACGCGGCCTCGCGGGAGGGTCTTGCGTTCGACTCTTGAAGCGGAAGGCATCTTCGGCCCGGGCTGCGAAGCGGGGGCCATGAAGTCTGTGGAAAAAGAAAGCAAGAAGCAGGTCCTCTTCGATTTTGACAGGTGCCCACTAGAGATCATTTACTTGGGGGAAACTCCGCGGTTCCACCAGGTTGATTCATCCGTCTGGGAGGAACATGAGGCGCCAATCCCCTAGGAAGGTTCCCATTGGATCAGAGCCCATTCTAAGAAGGTCCTTAACTTGATAATCCAGAGGACCGTATTCATTAGAGTTTCAAAATGAGTTAATTTGGCAGTGATTTGAAGCCATCGCCTTCAGCCGCACACCCCAAAAATCTCTCTCCCACAACCAGTAAGACGTAAGCCAAGCATTGTTTCGTTTAACATTGCGCCTTTGATCAGTAGAGACGTCGTTGGAGGTTCATTCCCAAGCTTAGCCTACCTTCGCCCTTCTTGTTGTGGGAATTTTGTTTCCTTTGTTAATTCTGTAAAGATATGTTGTATTTACCCTACTTGGTTTTATTGGAAATCTATCGATCTGGCACTACAGGACATATTTGTTTATGTTTTGCAGGGCAGTGCAAAAATACGTTTCCTTAACAAATCACTTGGGTCAAAGAACCACGCCCCGGGCCCGGGGAAGGGTTCCAGAAACCGCGTGTCGATCCCTGCCCTTTTTCCCAGAGGCGAAGGTCCGGGCTAAAAAAACGCCCCGGGAGCGATCCACGTAGGTAACGTGCCCCACGTTGGGGGATACATTAAACCATGGGACCAGTTGAGCTCTTTTCTCCCGGTTTTGGACCTGAGTCCTCAGGTTTTTAGGCTTTTATTCGGTTTGTGTCGCCCTGGACGTGCAAGCTTAGAGTTGCAACCTAAAGGAATCCGTGCAATGGTCTTTGGAGTTGATGTTAGGCGAAATGGTACGGTGCAAGGGGGCCTGTAAGTGTGACTCTGGAACCCTCCAACCTGGTTGATATCCAGGGGCTGCAAGCTCAGAAGACACGAGTCCGTTTGTGTTGAGGGTATCTTCTTGGGGTTGCTTTGAAGGGACACCACAGGGAAACCACCCCTTTTAAACGGTTACCCGTTTCCCTATCTGCCCCTTGTGGGATCTTGCCTCTGGGTAAGCTGGGCGACATTGGCCGCCCTGGCTTTTCCAAGCCACCGATAGCGTTGGGGCCCAAAAGCCAAAAGTTGGGAGATGTTGGGAGGTCACAAAAAGGTTATCGGAAAAACCGGGCTCCGATCGTATCATGTCTGCTTGAGTGCAGGCGTGAGCTGTTCGGTCGTTTCTGGGCGCGCTTTGAAAAATCAAGAAACTGCACTAATGGAGGTAGAGGTTTGTTGTTGTCGAGACACGCCGCCTCAGAGAACGAGTTTTGTTTCCCGTTTGGGTTAGGCTCGGAGGATCCAGAGGCGCCAAGTTTGCAGCATGCGGGATTGTCTCCAAATGGAGCTCCGAATGTGGACAGGTGTCATTTGGCTTTCCATTTGAATAACCTTGAAAAAAAAGGAGAAACCCATTTGGCATATCTGGTTCTGTGTGTTGAAGCTCATTACGTACCTCCTTGCACAGTGTGCGTTGCCTTGCGCTTGACATGCGCTGAAAACACATCTCAATTTCGGGGCCGTTCCAGGGTGGGTGTAGTACAAGCTCAATCCGAGGTGTGTTGTTCTGTGTGAGCAACGGACAATATTGTCTCGATATCGGTTTTAGGTTGGCTCATCGATTTTGCAGGTTGAGAGGTCTCCTACTGGTTTCTGGTAGTTACTGTTGTTCATCTCAGTATGAACAGAGATTCACCCATCCCAACCCGTGCAGGAGCCGAGCCACAGTGTTGTCAGGCGCCTGAGGCCAGATAACGAGCTGCAAAGCTCGCCCATTACTGTTTGGTGTCCACTTCCTTGGTTCAGGTTGGTGAGATTTTCACAATTCACCTTTCTCACCTGTACTGCAGGTCATGGTTGAAGCACTGTCAGACTTCAGGGGGTGTTTTTTTTGAGTCGGCGATCGAGTTACGCAGACCGCTGATGTTCGGTGCATTTCGATGCGGTGCCCCTTGAGCTTTCGAGGGCCTACATCCAAGCTGGAAAGTCATCAGGAGCTTGGTTTGGGCGCTCCATGGGTTTTCTAATGGGAAGAGGTGGCTTTGGATCCTCTGGCATGCTGTGGCGCTGTACAAAGCGGGCGTCCAAGGTCGAAGTCTTCAGTGAAAAGCCGGAAGGATGTTTTGCCCTCTCTGCTCTTTGTGACCGAATCGCCTCAGGTAGGTTTCCTTTAATTCCCTTTACCGTCCAAAAAGGGGTCCCCCAGTTTTGGAACCCCCAAATGCTTTTTCGACTGAACCATCTTGAGACCTTTTCATCAGAGCCACCCAAGCGATGTTATGGTTCAGCCCGGGGTTGCCCTTCGAGCTTGCCAGGAACCTGTTATGACTAGGTGGGATTGCTCTCTACTATCAGCTTTAAACCTCCTGAAGCTTTCAAGTTTGGCTCACTCGCCAACGACCTGCAAGATTAAGCTTGTTGCTTCCAGGTCTTTTGGGCAGGTAAGAGAAGCGTTTGTACACCGCTTTTTGGACAAGATAGTCTTTGCCATCCAGAGATCCTCTCAGAAAATATGCCCTCTGTGAATTAGTGTCAGGAGGCTTGCCCGGCTTGAACCTGCGAATGTTTTCCCTGACCATTCGAGAGGCCAAAAAGTTCGGCCAGTTCACCAGAAGAACGCTAGGGCCTACTCTTTAAACCACCCCCCGAAAGGGAAAAAAGCAAGGCCCCAACTTTTTTGTAAGTACAACAAGGCATGTTTTTCTTGGCGCTTTCCTGTTTCTTCATGTCCCACATGCTGAGGATGCTGGAAATGCAAGGGATGCAACCACACAACTTACAGGAACAGACCCAATCTTTGCGCTCAAGATTTTAAGACTTTCAGACACGCAACATTGACCAAACACAGAAAATACCAGAGATGTGGGGCATGCTGGGAATGCAGCCGTGCAAAAAACCAGGGTTTTTTCGACATTTCCCAAAAGCAACCATCAAAAACCGATACGAGCAACCCCCTCAAATACGACTTCCAAAAGCACGATAATGCAGGGGATGTTTCGCAGCAACTGCTCCGTACAGGTGGGGAATTGCAAAAAGCACTCATTTTTGCAAATTTCAACAGCTCCTCAAAGTATCACTGCACTTGGCCCCACCCAAGCCCCTAACAGACCAATTCCAGCATTGATTGAAACAGCTAGTGTCTGCAGAAAAAGACACATTCATGGCAACAAGATAATCCTGATGATGCTGGGGATGCGTCCGGGGACCCCCCCCCCCTAAGAGACCTAGGCGAAACGCAGATTTTTAGCACGAAAGACCATGAAAGACCCAAAAACACTGGAACAAATACAGGGTTTTGGACACCCAGCACTGCAAAAAATAGGAGTCCCAAAAGCCTTCGGCTTTGATAAGAGATTCCGAAGGAAGACCAAGTTGCGGACTGCCATCTATACGCTCGACTGGCGTCGCCGGATATTTCTAAACTAAGGTCGATTAATCTGGGGTCAACATCCATATTTGAGTGCCCTTGAACAGTGGTGCCACCTTTCAACCTGAAACCTCAGCTTGAGCTGACTGCAAGTCGCCCTTCCTTGGCTGCAAGCTGCGCCGAAACACCACAAGAACAGACCATGAGGTGAAGATTTGAGGTGAATCTGAAAGGAAAATCACCGCTGCAACTGGCGGGTTGCTTAGACTGACTTTGTTTCCTCGAGTTTCTGGGCTTTGGAGCATTGAGAAGTCCGCTTGAATGACAAGCAACATGCTTAGACTTGATGTAGCCCAATCCACCCGGGAGCCTTTGCCAGGAGACCTTTGTGACCTTTGAGTTAAATCTGTGAAGAGAAGCTCACCGGGCAAGCCAACGGTCGATTGGCTGGAAGTCGGGGCGTTTGTTTTCTTATGGGGTTGCAACGTGTCGCAACCCAACTATAGTCAGGTATCCCTGAGTTGGTGGTGTGGATTCGTGATTTGGAGGTTTGAACCGCCTGGTTCTTGTAGTGGGTAAGGCGGAACACCTCCGAACCACCAAACCAACCCACCAATCTGAGGGAAGCTGAATTAGTTGAAAGGGCACCTCCCCCTTTTTTGGTTCCCTATGTTTTCGTTGCACCTTTCTGACTGCAGACGATCTCAACCTGCCTGTCAATAGCATATCGGCTCGAGCGAAGTGATTGCTATTGTTTGCCGCTTGGCCCTATTTGCCCACAGATCAACACGTCTTTCCCACTCCCGCGGTGATCAACTTGATAGCCAGAATTTGATTTATCATCATATGGGTGTGAATCTTTGAGGGTGCTCTTTTTGGGGTGGCAAGGGAAACCAAAGGAACACCCGCCATTTTGAGCTTCCCCATTTACAGACACACCTATGTCTTAATGCCCTAACTATGCCCCAACCATTTTGGGCGTGTAGACCTGCCCACGGTCGCACACGTGGCTTTGTGACTAGCCTTAGGGAAAAGCAGCTGCCATGCCAATGCCGACTTCTCGAATGAGAAGGCGCGCCTGCAAGGATTTGGGGTCCGCCAACTCATGTGAACATGGTTGGTGGTGGGTGTGGGTGTGCGTGTGTGTGTGTGTCCGATTCTTCCAGTTTTTTTTTCCAGGGGGTCCTCATTTGGTTGGTTTTTTTGGGACACCGCGAGGAAACACGCCGGGGGCGTGGCTTCTGAGACTGAGCCACAGGTCCGCGAACGCCGCCCTCGCGGCGGTGCTGTCAGCTGTCGCGTGCCGCCCATGGGCGCTGGTTTTGGCAAGGCTGCCAGGCACCAGTAGCCCCCAGGCGCGGGTCAACGCTGTGACCCAAGGGGACCCCGTTATTCTCAGTTGCCCAAAGCGAATCGACCTTTTGATTTTAGGGATGGTGACAGAATCACTCCCCAAAGAGGCCCTGGTATTTGTGTTGGGAACCAAGTAACATGATTTGCGCCTTTCTGCAGATTGACGCGGAACTCGGCAGGTCATCATCTCAAATGAATGCTGAGCCCAGTGACCCAGTTAATCAGAAGCCAAACTGGTGGACTTCCCTCCATTAAAACAAGTGAAGGCTTCCCGGACACCCCCTTGCTAGCTGAGGGTTGGTTTTCGTGGTCACATCCCGGTGTCACCATCTAGCCCGTGTGGGTGAATCATTCACCAACCCGCTTTTTTCAGCTCCCCTCCCCCCCAAGTGGGTTCTTGTTGGTTAGCAGCAGTGAACGAAGAGTGGCCAGGGCCGGAGCTGGTTTCGGAGCAGGGAGGGTTGTGGGATCAAGGGGTTTCTCCCCACTTCTGTGATACAAGGAAATCAAAATAGTCTTTGGGAAGCCGTTTCTGTTGTATCCCAGAAGTGGTCATTCCCCACAGCCCTGTTTCGGAGGGGGCAACTGGAGCGGGGTGCGAGTTGCGCAGATGCATTTCAAATTTCTGAAACAAGACTCTTGGAACTGTTCCGCGCGTTTTTTTGCGAGCAAAACTCTCTCAAGACAAGACCTAGTTGCCCTCTGAGAGGAACGCTGCAACCTCCCCACGCCCAGTAGGGTTTTGGGGGCTGCATCTTCAAACTGCGTTGATGACGAACGAACAACACATGGCAATCCCTGAGGGCTCTTTGGTACTTTCCATGGAGGTGCCAGATGTCCCCTTTTGACGGCAAACAGATCTTTCAAGGGTGCTAGGACAAAATCGAAAAGCAAAAGGGCCAGAGAAGCAAAGAACATCAAAGAACTAAACAGACATGCCAAGAAGAGTGAAGAGGCCCTTGTCTCAATCAAGGATTGGGCATTGCTTTGCATAAAGCAATGCCTTCAGCCATACCAGTGGGGAGTACATCAATTCGGGTAGAACAAGCTGATGGCTGGGGATGTGCTATTCAATCAGTGAATTATAGCAATTTCAGCAGATGTAAATGAATATGCTAAAATAGCAAGTCGCCATGATCGCCAGATGGAAATGGTTATAGCAATTTCGCCAGGTCAATACAGATGTAAGTTTCTCCAATCTGCGAAACCATGCCCAAAGCATACTTGGACCTTCCGGGACCGGCTGGGTTTCAGCCTGCATCCCGTTGCAGGAGGTCGCGCAGGTCCTGCCGCTCGGCCAAACGAAAAATGGGGAGAGACTTTTCCGTTGGTGGCGGCACCTTGGGCGGCGCGGTCCGAAAACGAACCGGCCAGATGTTGGGTGGGTCTATTTTAGCGGACCACTCAAACTGGGTTTCCTACCAAAACCCCATATTCGTTCATTTTGAGTTGGTCTTCCCCTTTGGAGAAGCCTTTACAAAGGGGGCTTCCCCCAAAAAGTGGCGGCGGCCTTTGCACTTATTGTTTCTCTCAAAAAATAGCAGATCGGATGCTGGCTAGGATCGAGCTTGAAGCGGCAAAAGTAGCTGAAGCGTTGAATTGCCTATATTTGTTATTATCCCTCACAGAGGAAGCCAACACGGGATGGCCGTTTCTCAATTTTTCAACGGGGCAATTTGAGCCCAGGTTCAGAAACCGCGGCTTGAGGAATAGAGGGGGATAAAGCATGCTATCATGTCCTTTTTGGTTAAATTGCTTAAAGATAGATGGGTTCCACTGGTTTAGATGGGTTTATCACATTTACCAGGGCCATCTATTTTTCCAAAAAGGTCACCTAAGCCTATGCATGTTACAAATCCTTCACGTCATAATCCAGGTTGATAAATCCGGGGTCGAGGTTACCCTTGGTGTATCCTTGTCCAGCTCGGGATGGTTTCAAGTCCAAACAGAGGCGGCACACGTTTGGGGGACTTGAGATAGTTACCCATCGATTGGTTGTTGTTTGAGGGACGGTACTGGGGCGTTCAACGGCAATCAGTAAATCTGGCAGGCAAAGGGGGTCCGTTTCGGTAGTGGTCCCCCCTACGGTGTGAAGGCACGCCATTTTCCTAAGCGTCGAAAAATTTGAAGAACGAAATGAATTAGAACGAACAATCTGGAAAGGAGATCGAGGCACCCATTTTTGTCAAACTCACAGCCGCTGGCATGGAGAGAAGCATATAGGCATTGGGCAAAATGTGTTAAAACAACCAATTCCTGGTCCGTTTTTAGGGGGAAGCCAAAAAGAGATTGCTCAGACCATGGCGCCTGAAGCATGCGTAAGCAAATGTTGGCGCATCCCTGCTAATATGGCTGGTTCCCAAGAATCCGGGCCGCCAATAGTGGTTAGATTAATGTTCTGCATCACAAAACGCCCCCCTTCGGTGGCCTCCTAAACCATGTTAAAAACTATGTGCCCCATGGGTTGTCGAGCCTAGTCAGAACTGAATGTATTGTCTGCATCAAGTGTAGCAAGCGCAGCTTGGGGTAACACGAGCTTGCCCATGCTTTAGCCCAGTTTCCTAGACCGCGCACACCAAGCTACCGCAACTGGATCCCGTCAACTTCACTACATTGGAGACTTCTCAACGGGGGCTCCCCGTTCTGCTGGATTTCGAGAAAACTCATATGGGCGTTTTTCAATCGCGGCCAATTCCTCTGGGTGGCTGGTTTCCTCCTGATGTTGCCTTCACTATCCAAATCGGGTTCTTCATTTTGAGACAGACTGAAACAGGTCCGATCCGATAGGAAGCAGGACGGCGTGGTGGTACTGGAGCAGCGCAGCTCCAAAGAGACGGTGGCCGCCGCCCTGGAGGAGAAGAAACGCTGGCTGACAGCTTGGGTATGGCGGCCTTTCCTTTCAAACCAGCGCAACAAGGAACAACAGAGTTGGTGTTGGGTTCTTAAAGGCCATGTATGACTGGGTACCTTCAGGTGGAAACATTGTGAAGGCTTCTCCAAATTTCATTGGTTGGACAAGTTTCCTTGAAACCACAAGTTTAGAGGGTAGTTTTGAGGACATGCTTTTCGTGCACGCAGTGTGGGCAAACTTTCCTTGACAAGTCCTGAAATCTTTCAAGGGGAAGCCACGGACGTGGGTAGAACATGTCCAGAAAGAGATGGGTGTCCTTGCAACATGGCTAGGTCCCCCAGTAGTAGCCTTTTTTGGGGGGAGGGTTCTCCTACCAAAATAGACTACAGGAAAAGGGTTACCCTTATTCCAACCTCTCTACCGGAGGACCTAGATGTTGTTAAGATTTTGCTTTCTCCGATTCCGTTGGTTTCCTTGCTTAATGTTTGATGGAGAGGGGGGTTTTGGAATTCAACTGAAAGTCCTGGATGGGCCCGCAAGGCAGGGCTTCCCTTGAATTGACTCCCACAAAGGGATCTCCCAAGCTGCTGGAAGAGAGCGGGAACTGGACGCTTGGAACTGTTTGCTTGGGATATCTTGGGATGAAAAGCGCTGCTCATCGGAAAAGATGTGGACCCCTCATTTGTCCTGTAGTTGAAAGTCTTTTTGGGAGAGCGACATGGAATTGGGGGACGCCCAACAATTAGAATTCAGCCGCTTGAAGCGAATCGACCATTGGCTAAAAAGTATTGGTGAGTTTCGGTGCCCCCACAACTCCGATGCAAATCGAACCGATCATTGGGTTGCCCCGTTTTGATCCAGAGAAAAACAGGCCACAGAGTGTCTAGCACAAATAACATGTGGCTTCCAGGTCCGTTCGGAATCCTCTGGCCGCAGTCATCCCCCCAACAAGACAAAATGGTGGTGTTCCTTTTGGCTTCCCTTAAAAACCGCCAAAGCAAATTATCCTCAAAACATCCCCCACCCTTTTGGTTTCTGTTAGAAACCACGAAATAAACCGGGTACGCAAAAAAAAGAACCAATCAAAATATCCGGCCCCTAGGAGTTGTCCACGGGCCGGATGTCCGGGGGCCGCAACGTGCGCTTCGGGGACAGCACCCAGCTGCTGAAGTGGCCTTTGGACCCCGCCAAGGCGTGGCTTTTTTCGGCAGGTTGGAAGAGAAGAGCCCCATGCTTCGTGTTTCCCGGAAGGACACCAAAGAGGATGTGTTTTTTCCTTGCAACAAAATCCGGACCCCCTATTTTAACACCCTTTTGCCCAATTAAGGTGAGCCGCCTTGCTAAAGGTAATGCTTATAGGTTGGAAACGTCGGGAGCCCTGCCTCAAATGCAAAGCCAAGAATTGAGCTTGGTGGTTGCCAGGTATTTGCAAGCAATCCCTGCAAACCAGCAAATTGTCTGGTGGCTTTTTTCCCAGGTTCCGTTTCATGACAATTGTCGGCTTCGGGGGCTGGCTTGAGTCTGTCGTTTCTTCTCGCATGAGGCGAACCCCTCCCGCGATTCGCAATTCAATTTTGCTTGCAACACACGGCCCGCCCGTGCACGAACGGAGGAGTGGGGATCTGGCGTTTCAGGCACCCCAACAGAAAGGCAACACAATGACCATATATGAGCGGGCATTATTAGGATATTGCTTTTGGGTGGGCCGGCTTTGCAGGTCTATTGCTGGTTTTTGGGCCCATATAATATCGCTTTGCGAGAAATAGCCGGCACTGCTGGGCAAAATCCGTTTCGCACCAGTTGGTAGGGGGGTTGTCCATGTTTATCCCAGTACTCATAGCCTTTATCCATCCCAACTCGTGCGAGATTGTATCCATCCTCACAATATCATCATGGATCCCTCCCGTAACTCGCAGGTATCGTGTAGGGGCTTGCCAGAAATCTTCCATGCTCGAAGACGGGCTCAGAAAGCATTGTGGCACCAACAAGTTTGCTGTTTGCCACTCCATTCCGGAGTTGAGCTTATGGTATGGTTCAAGAAGGAGGTCTTAGCCTAACTAGTCTGCACCGGTTTGTTGAGTGACTATTCTCACGGAGTGCACCACATAGACTCTGCCCCCATCAGACACCAAACACACTCAAAGGGGACAACGTTTTCTGACCTGAGCTTCACTGTTACTCACCTCTCACTCTTTCACTTCCTCACTCACTCATTTCCTTCGTTCGCTCTCAATCTCAGAGACGAGGCGTGATGACGAGAGGAATCCCAGTGTGAAATAGAACAACCATGCCAAAAAGTGGTTTTTTTCGGCATGAAGAGGTTGTTTTGGCGTCCTTTCTGGTTTGCTCTTGCCAGGGCGCAATCGAAACAAAACACATTGTCCTCTTCCCCCCAGACAGGAACCGGCGCTGATGAGCTTAGCCGAAGACCCTCTAGTGCTCCAGGCGGGCGTTAATTTGTCGTCAGGGATCTCGCGTGCCCAAAGCGAATGGAGCTTTTGGTTGTGACTGTAAATGATGCGGGCGATGCGTGACATGCAGAGTTTGTGGTTGCCCTACAACGTGCAAATGATTGAGGTGATTCAGGGCCGGGTGACTTGTGAAGGCGTGCAGGTTGCCGGTCTGCAAAGCCACAGCCTCCATGATGCAGGTGATGCACTCTGTGATGCAGCGAATGGTGCGTGAAGTAACGGTCCTGAGTTGCAGCTTGCTGACCTGCAACGTGCGTGCAACAATGACATCGTCCATCAGACATGCAGCGGTTGATGCAGCGTCACGCCCTCTTGGCAACGGCGTTGCCGAAAGTAGAGACTCTGCTAAGACACGCCTTTCACTTATCCAGGGTGCAAGATGAAATCAAGCTCCAGTTGATAGCCGAGTTCGCGACGCAAACACACGTTGGACACTTCAACAACATGGTAAAGTATTGGCGCAGAAGCTACCGGCAACTGCCAATTGACAGCATTTGATCACTTGGTACTAGGGTTTCAACCAAGCTAGGCGGAGTTTTGTCCATCAGTATCTGTCCCCGGACGCAAACTCTGCAGGACAGCGATTTCAACACCTTGTGGCGATTCTGAAGAGGTGGAAAGCATCGCAAAACAGGGGCGTTTGAAAACAACAAGGCAACTATGGGTATGTGCCAAGTTACGCCGACCCCAAAATGGTGGTTTTCCCGTTGGCCTCCCGTTAAAACCAGCTCCAAGAGTTGTATCTATGTGGCTTTCATGGGCGTTCTTCGGGGCCTTCAGGCATCGGAGCTGGCACGGCAAGAGCATGGAGAAGGCGAGGGCTGGAGGTCCGAGGTTGGGCGGCTTGTGGTCCTACCAAGTCACTTCAAACATATCAGACATGTCAAGGCAGAAACAAGCTCACTAGTTTAAAAGCCCAGAAGTCCAGTTCGGTTTCCGCAACGCTGAAACGGGCGGTGTTTGGGATTCCGGAGTGTGTGGAAGATGGTAAGAGGCTACCCACCTGCGAGGCTCTCATCACGGAATTGCCTGGGAAGTGCGGCTTTTGATCCTGCCGCCGGGCATGCCTGAAGGCGCTCTTGGGGTCGGGGATGCGGTGCTTCTACGGGGATGGCAAGGGGGGATTTATGTTGATTGTGTTTTGCGCTGGGGGCGAGTTGTTCACACAGCTCAACCGTGCTTAGCCATGCTTGATCCTTTAGACAAAGGAGGCGCCCATGCCAGTAGCAAAGGCTTGACCAACCCGGTGCGCTTGTTTCCTTTGCCGAAGGCGAGGCTCGCGAAGGGATCGTGACTCAGGTCACTTATTCTGGAGGTTGTTTCACCCTTTCCGGGTTCCTCCTTTCCTGTTTTTGCTAGCATGGATTGTGCCCTTGAGTTCAAACACCTTTATGCCAACAAGCGAGTTTCCATGTGCAACCTTTGTGTCGGGACATGTTTTTCTAGAGTTGGCCCCCTGCGAGGGTAGCCTTCGCCAGGTCTCAGGCGATCAAACCAATTGGGCAAATCGATGTCTCCCGGCTTGCAGTTAAGACTCTGATTTCTGGATACGCCCTGTGCCGGGAACCCCACGCCCAACTGGGGAGCTGAGGATCATGTTTATCTTTGAGTCAAGGATCCAGCAGCATGCTGTCCTTGAAATCAAGTGCTCTTGCTATGTCCAAGCAAGGCGTTGCTCGCCTTGACTTCCATCAACTACAAGTGGTCCTTTGCATCCCTTTGCATCGGGGCCATGGCATGAGTCGGTGGCAACTTTACAAGCCTTTCTCTTACTTGAGTTGCCCAACCAGCTTTTGTGAAGGCAGGTTCTGTAAGGTTGGGGGTAAGGCCCCAAGGAAGAAGCTCAGCAGGTTAGTTGATGTCATCGAAAATATGTGAAGATGCAACTAATAACCACAGAAGATGATCCGGGTAAGGTTGCTTTCGAAAATCATTCGCCGGGGTTTTCTTTGGTTTCTACTGGCAATCTTCAGATCATTAGCCTCATTGCCACTTTCGGGCACGTTTGCTACCCCACTGGGAATGTTCAGATACAGCAGGCATCAGGACCTTGTTGCACGTATGCCGAGGCGACCCTGACTTGTGCGCTAAGCTTTTCCGACAGAAAGGGGTTGTGACCCAACTACTTCGTTAAGTGGCACCACGCCCCTAAGTGCCCTTCAATTCTTGGAAGGGTCACCCGATGACAAGGTCCCATCCAATGGACTTCCATTGGGCAGGTGACATGCACCGAGACGTGGTAGACACCAGCAAGATCCCACTGCAGCGACCTCTGCAGTGGGGCCTCAACACCATTTGGGCCACCGACGCCTTTACGCTTGAGAACGGCGCCACGCGCTTTGAGCCTTGGCGCGCCATCGTGAACGGGAGAAATGTTGTGCCCGTTTGATCCATGTCGCGGTAGGTAAATGGAAAGTCAACTTTAGCCCCATTAGTTAGGCCTCATGATTTCCCAGTCCGTGGGGGTATGTACCCTTACCTCACCTCTCCAATGACTTTCTTTGAGATCTTGAGCGTCTCTACACTGGCCAGAATCTAAGTTTAAAAGGCAGTCGTTGTGCAAAAGCTGAAGTCCACTACTTGCATGGCCTACTTTAACTCAGTTGCTCGAAACCAAGCCTGCAGCCATTTCGATTCCAGTTGCCTTTTGGTATGTGTACGCATAGTTTGAACCCTGCCTTTCGCCAGTCTTGCCATAGCTTTTGGCTCGGACATCCCATTTTTCACGCCTGTGGCTTCCATGTCGATTGGAGGAGTCCCAGGCTCCCCACCTGCAAATTTCTCCTGAACGGCTCTTTGATGTCTCAAGAACAGCGCTTCTTTCGACAGAGGCCAATTGTTTGGGGGGTTAATTATTCTCCAAGTTGGAATCAGTTCACATGAAGAACCAACTTGCTAATGAGTGGAGGGGTGTTTTGGGGTGACCTGGATGTAGGTATGGTTTTGTTTCAGTACCTTGCCTGCATCTCTGCCAATGATCATTTCCAATGTGTTTTTAATCATGTTCAAAACCTGAACCAACCCCCTTGGTAAAATCCACATCGAGAGTATGCCAAGGGCAATTTGTTTTTGGTTTTGGAAGTTGATCTCAAAGGCTGAACCAAATAAAACGCACAACCTTTGGGCCCTTGGGCTGTAAACAGCTTGACAGGGCCCCTGGATGAGATTCCAGGAGGAGAGCATGGACAAGAACCCGCGTAAAAAGCCACGGTGGTTGATTCCCATGACTGGTCCATCACTTTGAAGCGGATTCCCTTCATGAAAAAATCCCACAGGTATGAAATAAGTTGAGCTTGTACCAACATAGCTACTTACTAGTACTTTATCACCACATATCACCACACCCAAAAACGACAAAATGGAACACTTCAAGCTTAGTTAGATCCTGGCTCGCGCCAGGTGCCTGGCAGCCACTCGGGCAGCTTCGAGCAGGGCACCTGGCAGGGTGACCACCCGGAGGCGGCCAAAGTGGCCCAGGCGGCTCGCATGGACCCCGGCTCCGCCGGGGGCCCCATATAACCGGCGCGCGCGCGCCATGGCGGATCGTGCCGATTCTTGGGCCGATTCTTTGGCCGGGCCTTCAAAAAAAAAGAAAAGCGGCGCACAAAACAACCGGAAAAGGGGGAAAGCGAACAGCCCCTAATGCACATTGTAGCTGATTTGGTTGCCAAGGTGCTGGTTGTTTCAAGTGAGCTTCAAGTTCGTGAAGTTCCCAACATGTTTGTTTATTGGATAAGGGCCCAAAGTGCGGCGCCTCGTGGTCTTTTTGTTTGACCAACGAGGGGATAAACCTAGATCTTGTCGTACGCCTTTGCCTGGCACTTGCGCAGCTTGGAATTGTAACGAGCGCACCTGAAGAGAATGCATTTCGCTCGCTTGGCATGCGGGTTCCGGTTGCATGTCTTGTCGGTTGGGGGAAGTATGGTACTAACGGGCCTCAAACTCGCCATCTAGATGGGATTTCGTGGTGCAGAAGCCGCTGGTTCATGATCATGGTGCTGAAGACGCTGGTTCATGATCATGAAACAATAACTTGCAATGATTTAGACCCTTCAGCTAGAGGTGCTGATGTCATATCAGGGTGCAAGGTCTTGAACACAGGTTTTGTACTGTGATGTGTTTAGTTTTTTGCCAAGACCCTTTTTGTCAGCTTCCCGCATGCCGTGAAGAGTGTGGCTTCGCAGGCCCCTCTTGCATGATCATGCTCGGTGGCCATTTAACGCGTCTTTTGGCAAACTAACAGGAACCCTCTTTTGTGTCTACATGAGTTTGTTTTTTCTTGAGGGAAGCCTGTACCCTGTTTCCGGGGGTGGTTTAGAGGGAAGCCAAAAGGAAACCGACAGGGGTTCCCCTGTCAGACACGGGCACATGAGTGTGGGTGCCTTTTGGTGGTCTTAGCGGATTTTCTCTTCCACGCTTCCCCTTGTTGGTGGTGGATACGCGAAAGCAGTCTTCAAACTGTAGCCTGCATTTGGCTGTGTCTGAAAATAGGGTGTCCCACAGAATGCCGTGTTTCTCTGTTTTGTCCCTTTGGAAGCACCCCAAGAGGAGTACCTCGGCGCTGCTTGCAACGGCCCCCCACGGCTGAAAGGGCGAACGTGTCCAATGTGAGACGAGGGCGGGATGGAGAATCAGCACAATGGTAAGCTACAAAGCCAGCAGACTTGCGGCTAAATCTTGCACTTTGACCGGACAGAGTGTTATGCCACGTGCGGGGGCAAGAGCTTAGGGTACAACAAGAGGCCGCATCATTTGGATTGGGTCAGGGGATAAATGAACCTGGCCCAAAAGAGGGCTCAAAAGGCACGCGACAATTTAGGCCCAGGCTGGTAGCCTTGACTCAGGGAACAGTTCCGCGCCCCAACTATGTTTCCAATAAAAGAGGCTCAAAAGGCAATCGAGTGGGATATGTTGGGAACCTGAGTTGAAGGATGAACGGGCGTGGTTTGTAGGGAGCCTGAGTGCGGTGCTTCCAGCGAGTTTCGGTTCCTTCGGGGCACAATCATTGTGTGGAACAGCGGGCGGGAATCTTACTTCATCTTACTTCTTCATATGATTCATAAATCTTGTGAAATATTTGGTTTCTACTTTTATATACTGAGTAATTCGAAGAGCTCACATCGAGTGCCCCTGGCCATTTCCTACAAGAGCCAGACTTGCGGGCAACCTGGTGACTAGCGAGGCCCGTGTTTGGGCTTCGTGGAAAACGCCGCGGGTCATGTGAGGTCTGTTATGTTCTGTGCACGTCGCAATGTGTCGGTGGCTTTGTCAGTCGTGTGTCGAGCGCCCTGTTCTCCAAGGTCGTGGTGTACTATGCCAGCACCCTGCATGGAAGCGGTGAGAATCAATCACCAAACTCTCGGACAGGCCCGGAAGAAGAGTCCTATGTCTAAGACCCAGATTTGCCGTGGAAATGCCTGTGGCTGGCTTTCAGATTCTGGTCATTGTGGACTAGCGCGAGTGCGAAAACTGGTAGGTTATTGACAGGCTTGGAGTCCAGCATTGGAGGAGTGGTTCATTGAACCTGTTTATCCCTTCAAGCGAAGACCACCTTGTTGGTCGTTGGTTGTTTGTTTTTTGGCTCTTTGGTTGCTTGTTTTTTTTGTTCAGGGCTTGTTCCTTTGTTGGTTTGCTTGTTTTGTGCAGCTCACCTATTTTGAGCTTGCTGGAGCATTCGCAAAGCCACTCCAAGAAAAAATCCCCCCCCCCCCCCTGCATGAGTTGCACTTTCAGCACACAAGACTAACTTTGGGGAGGGACCTCCTGTAAATCTTCGAACGCCCCCCCCTGAAGATTACGTTTTGAGAACCTCCGTTCTCCAAATTACTTTGGGGGTTGCGAACAAACCACCACCATTCAGAGCGAAGTCTTGAGGATGTCACTTTGCCGGACCCAATTGTGAGTTATTCCAATTAGAATCCATTTTTCAATCATGGCAACAAAAGAGTTGAGCGTTTCGAGTTGACGGGGTCCGTGATGGGCTTGCGTTGAAACAATGTTTGTTTGCCGCGTACACCCCCCAAAGCATACACACCCCACCCACCCACCCACCCACCCACCCACCCACCCACCCACCCACCCACCCACCCACCCACCCACCCACCCACCCACCCACCCACCCACCCACCCACCCACCCACCCACCCACCCACCCACCCACCCACCCACCCACCCACCCACCCCCACCCCCACCCACCCACACCCACACCCCACCCACACCCACACCCCACCCACACCACACCCACACCCACACCCACACCCACACCCACACCCACACCCACACCCACACCCACACCCACACCCCACCCACACCCACACCCCACCCACACGCACGCACCCCACCCACACCCACCCACCCACGCACGCACGCACGCACGCACGCACGCACGCACGCACGCACGCACGCACGCACGCACGCACGCACGCACGCACGCACGCACACGCACGCACGCACCCACCACACACACACACACACACACACACACACACACACACACACACACACACACACACACTTAAACTCCAAATGGAGAGTGCTAATCTTTCGAGTACAACTGATGAGTCTCGAGTACAACTGATGAGTCTCGAGTATGATGAGGTTCGACTCGCATAACGCTTGGCTTCCCTGTAGTTACTTTAACAGGGACACACAGAAGCAACGGCAGTTCAGGGGGGGACCAAAAGGACATTCAGAACAACACAACCATCTCGGCAGGTACGTCTGACTGATCAGGTCAGATATCAGCGCAGGTCACGACCCTCTTCGTTGGGTCACCGGTCGTGACTGCGGGTGACCCCCCTGCTGAGAAACCGAAAGGGTGGTGACAGGGCATTCTGTCACTCCGCACACACACGCCCCTCAATGAGGGGCGAGAAGTCTCCTTTTCCGCAGGTTGATCACATGCTCAACCCCGTGTCCCTATCGTTGACCAAAAAATCCACCGCGGCGAGGGGAACGAGAAACAGCCCTAAACCGCTCAGAAGACGGGAACGAGAGATCACCACGTTGAGCATTACGAGTGTCGCCATAGAGGACTGAAGCGAGTTGTGAAGCAGTCGAGCGATCACCATGAGAAAACGGAGTAGCATAGGTGAACGTCTCCTCAACTGGAATGGCATCGGAATTCCGAACTTCACCAAGAGATTGATCATGCGAATGATGAGTTGTGAAGGACTCCATTCGAGACAGAATGCGCTGGTATCCCTGATGCTGCCAGTCGCGGATGGTCCATGCCTGACCGTGCTCACCAGTGCGCCCATTGGGATCAGTCACCCGCTGCCATTCCCGACAAGAATTGTCTGGTAGATCAGGTACAGTTTCTCCGTGGTGCCATCGCTGAGGCTGTCCTGCAGTGTAGATCCGCACCCACTCCTGATCCTGCCAGACCGAGTATTCGAGCCATGGGTGCTGCTTCGAATCCTCGATGTCCATGTCGAAGTAAGAGGCAAGGCGTATCGCGGGCTCCGATCCAGCTGATAGAGGAACAGGCACCATGCACAACCATGTACCAGCAACAACCAAGCAAGGTAATGCAAGTGTGGAAACCACCCTTATTTTGTATGCTACCCCACTCGCGTGCGTCTAGTCCTCATTTAGCTCGAAGATAGGTCTCGCCTTGGCTTTGCAGCTGTCGGGAGGATTAACAGGCCGGTATGGGTCGGAGACCCCAACAGTCTCCGATGGTGTGATTCCACGTGATGCACGTACAGGTTGATGAAGTTGGGAAGCGTGACGTGCGCGAGCTGTCAGTTGTTGAGAAATCCCCTCTTGGAGACGAGTCAGTTCTTCGGTAGAGAAATCCGCCGCATCCGAGGATCTAAGGATCGCTTCTAACATCTGCGGTGACATACTCAATGCCGCGGATTGCGTGGCCACGCTGTGATGATCAGGAAAAGACATAGAATCAAAGTCATGACCAGCTTGAGGGGCAGCGACTCTCCGATAGCCCTCTGTGGCCCAGTCTCTTTTGTACCACATGGTGACATTGAGCTGCTCACCGTCTTGGTCCGGGTTGGGAGCATAGAACTCCCTCCACTCTCTATACGTGTGCGGTGGAGGTGGAGCATCATGTTCTTCATGTGGAGTCCATGATCCCGGATGAAAGATCTTGACCCACTGGGCATCTGGTTGTTGAGGATCCGGACACCATTCCAGCCACGGCATGACAACGCAAACCCGGAAAGACAAATTGATAGGTACGGCTGCAGACAACAATTACTGAAAGAGACACAACTACCACAGTGCAAGAAATCACTTTTGCAGCAATGCACGGCTCCGGTATCGAAGTCAATCTCCCGAATCGAATTGAACTGAACAGACTCCCCAGGAAGGCGAGGATGAGCATCAGACTCCCCAGGAAGGCGAGGACGAGCATCAGCCACCATCCGAGTTGGAGGATGCCGATGAAGAGGTCAATCCAGCGTACATGAGGTCCGGTGCGCCCGAAGCGAAAACTGGCCGCGCAATGCTAGGGTGTGGGCGACCCAGCCGTTGGTATCCCCTGGTGACCCAGTCTCTATAATGCCAAGTATAGAAGGATGCATAAGATACCGGCTGCGAAACAGCACCTGTATTGGTGCCGCCTGTGCTATCCCTCGGCCAATACACTTCGAAGTGGTAAACCTTGCGCCATTCCCGATAGGTGGTTGAGTCATCCGGGGCTGGTCCCAAGGTGTTCTCGGCGACTGGATGCCACGGACCCGGTACATAGATCCGAATCCATTCTACACTCGTATTCGCGGGGCCATTGACGATGTCGTAGTCAAAGTAGCGAGGCAGGACCCATCGTGCTGCGCCATACATTGTACAATTGAACATATCAACCAGGCAAACCGCTCAGAGTCAAATGAAAGCGGCGAACAACTGGAGACGGAACGCACAACACCAAGCAAGACAACTCAACATGGAATCGCACACAAAGCAAGCACAACCGCGTCATTTTATCCGACATGTTGCTCAAGTATCACTCCGAATCGTTCCAAGGATCATAGAATGGTGGTGGTGACGGCTCTCGCCACGCCCCATCCGGAACCGATGAGTCCACCGAGGAATTGGCGTCTGCATTCACGAGCATCGCGAGTCCAATGGCTGGTAAAGGAGCTCCAAGTCGTTGATACCCTCGTGTTTGCCAGTCTCGGTACTCCCACACGTGGTAGGACACATACGAACTGGGCGTGACAATGGGAGCCGCTGTTGTTCCTCCGGTGCTGTCTTCGGACCAGTACACTTGGAAGCGATATGACCTGCGCCACTCCCGATACGTGGAAGCGTAGACCGGGGCGAGCACTGGAGCATCATCGGGAACGGGTCGCCACGTGCCCGGTGAGTAAATTCGAATCCATTCCACTCCTCTCTCGATCTGGTACTCGAAATATTGAGGGTTCATAGCGGCAAGACAGGCTATCGCGCGGCCGCTAAAAGCAATCGAAAATCTGCGGCGAAGACACACATGCAATGACAACCGCGCACAGCTGAAGTGTCAACCAAGGCAATGCAAGGCAACTTTTCAAACTCAAGGTGAGACACAGCAGCGAGGTTTGTAATATACGACGCCTAAGCTTCACCGCCGTTGATGCCGCGCACACCTGCAATGATAATGTCCTGGTCGTCTACGAGCACAAGGGGAAAGACATTTCCGCCCATGGCGCAGGAAGGCATGACAGTAATGCTTGCAATTTGCCGATGGGGACAGCGATGGACGGTCAGCACGTTTGGAGGGGAACACGGTAAAGGGCCGCCGAGATCTCCGCGGTGCAGAAGCGGATGCTGTCCGAGATCGTTTGGAGGAACGCCCTGGACTGCGTAGCTCTTCATCACGGGAATTGTCAGTGCTGTAGATCGATCGGCGTGTGCGCTGCGATTTCGATGTGGCAGGGCAGGATTGTCCGCGAGGAGCTGAGATCGAGGGGCTCCGTACTGAGGGCATAAACTGTGGGTGTAGAATCACCGGTGGTGGTGGCGGTGGAGGAGGCGGAGGTGGAAGAAGCAGTGAGAAACTTGGTGGGGGCGGAGGTGGCGTAGTCTGCCGAATGGGTCTGTCAAGCAGGGCACCAGGTCCGTGAAACTGTAACCACGTCGGCTGCGCTCCATGGGTCCAAGTAATGTACGTCTGTACGACTTGTTCCGACATGATTTGAGCAACTCAGTCATGCATTCAATTCACGTCAGCGGCAACACCCACAACGGCAAGCAATATTACCCTGGTAAAATGCCAGTCAAGTGCAAGCAAGCAAATTTCATGTGATCAATAATGACTGCAATCCCAACCGTCGCAACAACCTGCAGCGCTAACCGAATACACCGCCACGGCCTACCATTTAGTCCTCCTGTGGTCGCTGTTGCATTTGATGACCGGGTTCCTAGCCGCGAGCCTCAAGTTGCTGATAGACCTTCCATGCCTGCTTGACTTCCTCAATGGGCTTCTGAAGGAACCGAGCAATGGTTTTGTAGGTGGGCCTGGAATCCTTGTCTTTCTTCCGTCGCACCATCTCATCCAGCTCACCCTGTGTCCATGCCGTGAAAGGTTCACGGTGTGCATTGCGAAGTGCAATGGTGAATTCTTGTAGAAGTTCCCGAGGTCCATGAACCACCGTAGGAGACGGTCGGAACGACGAGGCACCTGGATGTGGACGCACTGAACCATCAGAATCCGAGTCAGGTGTCGTAGGCGTCATCTGTCCTGGTTCTCGTCCGCCGTGTGGGGCTAAGGGAGCAAGCGGCCGTGGTGGTGGCAGGTGATCCAACATCGATTCAGGCCGACGACCAGAATTGTTGTCAGCGGCATCCCGATGTGCCGCACGAGGCGGGGATAAGGCCGGTATATACCAGGTGGATGAAGTGTCCAAAGGTCGGGTTCGAATTCGAGTGGGAGAGCGGGATCGGTCAGACGAAATGCGCTCTGTGATGATGCGAGGGCGCACCGTGCCTGGAGTTCCGTGGTGCCCTGGGAGACACTCTAGTGTCTGACGGATGGCTTCGCTCGGTCATCAGGGCAAAGTTCAGGGTGTCCAGAGCTGTCGCAACTTGGGATGCAAGGACATTGAGTACCGCCACCAGGTTATTCACAAACTCGGCTGACAACTGCATGGCAAATGAACACACAGCAAGGGCAAATCAAGCAAGTAAGGCTGCGGAACCATGCACGCGCCGAAATACTGAGGTCCTTTTGCCGCTGGTGTTCCGTCAACGGTCATACGACAGACCTGATGGTCGACACGCCGGCATGGCCTTGACTGCCGGCGGGTACTTCGGATTGTAGGCATGGCGGCGGGACGTGGGAACCGCGTCGTCAGGTCGGCCAGGAAGCCGCCGGTGATGACTGCGAGATCGACGCCGATGAGGCTCCCGATGTCTGGACCTTCTCCTCCGTCTGTGCTCCCAGGAAGTACTGACACTCACCGTGCGGACGTGAGCAGGGTGCTCCGTACGGTTGTCTGAGGTGGCCACAAGAGTGACCGGTGCTGTCATGTAATCTGGCCGGACTGATGTTGCCGGCAAGGGCGGTGGCGTCGTAGATGGCGGGGGTAGCGGCGGTAGTTGGCCGTCAGGAACCGGTGGCGGTGGTGGCGGCTGTGGATGCCGCTGCTGGCCTTCAAGACGTTGCAGTCCGGCCAGAAGAAGACTGATTTGCGACGAGATGGCAAGCAGCATGTGCCGACATTCACGTAAAAGGTCCCCATGATCCATCACAATGCAGGTGAAGATGCGACAGAGAGGGCCAAGTCAATCAGTAATCTACTCAAAATGCGGCGACGGCAAGCAACACAACAAGCATGCAACACACTTCATCAAGACATGAGCCTCAGGCAACCCCATACGCTTTTTCCGGAAGAGGAGCGTCATGATGTACACCGTGGGCCTGTGCAAAAGGGTTGTCAGACTGCATTGCCATAGTCGTTCACCAGAACATGCCCATGTAGCTGGGCACCGCAATCGATGATCGGAGTTTCCACTTGCCATCTTTGGCGTGAATGCAGTCATAGTAATGGGAAGCAGCTATGTCAGCGTACACTCCGCCACGGGGTATGGTGCAATGCTGTTGCCGGAGTCGTGCAGTTCCACCAATGCACACGGGGCGATCCGTGTGAATTCCCGCGAACTGCGCTGCTGATTGGACTGCCGCTTCCTGAGATTGAAGGCTGCCCCTGCAGTAAAATCCCATCGGAGGCAACCAGACTTCGTTCCAGTTTGAGCACTCGCGGTTGGGGGAAGGATGCTCTTGCCATTTTGAGGGTCTGATCAGCTCTTCATCACGCAGGATGTTCATGGCCGCCTGCATATTGGTATTGTGGGACCAGAAAAACGTCGACTGTGACTGAGTGCGATGCTTGTCCGGCAGCAATCGGCGCGGCTCAAACGAGAAGATGATCCCGAAGAGGTTCTTCTGGGAGTTCTTTTTGTCCGTCGAGAAGTGGTGATACGTCCGTGCAGTCCTGCGGATATATGGCCATTTTTCTTCGCAAATGCCAAGCTGTACGATGAGTTGCTGCGGCAGTGACTTCGGGGAGATCTGGAAGTAGTCAGACATGTCTCTGACCACTTGATCCGTCCAACGTCCCGGGACGCCATGTGGTGGCGGAGAAAACGGAAACTCCGAAATGGACTTGACCCGCTGCTCATCTTCGATGATGCTGCGGCGATGCGGCATGAGGCTCCTGTAGACCGTCTCCCACGATTTCTTCCACTGCTCAGGTTCAGGAAATACTAAGGCGGCAATCGAGGGCAAGGTGTAGTAAAGGACATCGTTCACTACGATGGCAATTTCCTCGACCCGGCAACCAGTGCGCAGCTTGAAGCGATGACTGCCAAAATCGGGTACATGCTGTCGAACTGAGAGAGGAAGCAGCACAATGCGGTTCTCGGATGGACTGACTTGAGCGGGAGGCAACGGAGGCGAGCGGGGCCTCCTTTGATCACCATGAGCACGCCTCCCATCACTTTTCCATTCACCCCAGTCCTCCTCCTCATCTGACTTTCCCTGTGGGCCTGGGGTGAGCTTGATCCGGGAATGACGGGACCTGGGTGAGCGCGAACGTGACCTTCCGGTGTGATTGCGTACCGCTCGGATGTTGGCCTCGGATCCAAGTGCCGGAGCGTCACGGGATGGGCCGTGGGATTGTACACTTTGCTGGTGTGCTAGTCCGTGTGTCCGGATGAACATTTGCATCTCATTGCCGTTGATAAAGTTGGGAAGGTGCTCCAGCGTCACGCGGCTCGTAGTTTGCACTGATCCGTCTGAACGTAAGAGACTGGTGACCGTGTACTCCGCCATGGTTCTGAGCCAGCTGCATGCAGACACAACGCAATACATCAACAACAATCACAAGCGTGCGCAAGAAGAGACAACATGACAAGCTCACATGCAGATTTTGTCCCGAGTCGACGCCGAACGTCACGGAGAAGGTGGGGGTCGAAACCTTTGGCCTCATAGAGGCGCTTGAGAGCGTTAAGTCCTTGCTGTTGCTGAACCGCAGGTTGTGCACCACGTATGATGAGCCAGGAGCGAGAAGACCAAGAAGAATAAGTAAACATCTGATCATTGGCACTCCGAATTCCTTTGATTTGGGAGGGATGATCAGGTAGCTGTGGTGTAATAGTTCTGGAAGAAGAATCACATCGATAGCCCAGCACTTTGTCATCATGTTGAACCTCAAGCATCACTGGTGGGCGATAAAATTCCAGGGAAAGAAAATTCATGAGCACGGGCGAGTGTGGGGCAGAATCACGAAGCAGAATGAAACGATTGTCGACGTAGCGCTCATGCCAGATCACACCGATATCGGGCATGCGAAAACGCAGAGAACACATTGTCTGGTGCCAGAAGAAATCCTCAACCGTGGCAACCAGATTGCAGAGCGGTGGCGCGGCTGGTGATCCCATAGCGACTCCCCGTTCTTGGCGGAACAAGTATCCGTTGATCTCGAAGTGACTGTTGTCAATGACAAAGTCCAGAAGGTGCCGGAGATCTTGTTCATGAAAAGTTCGAGGGATCTTTGTTTGACGGCGCCATTTTCCTTTGAACATACGGCGTCGATGATCAGACTTTACTTCGAACACTGACCATTGAGAGGATCTGCGAAGGCCAACAACTTGATCGTACCGATGGAGAAGCACCTGTAGTGCCTGGTGGAAGCGTTCCGTAGGAATGGACGTGAAGAAGCCTGACAGGTCTTGTGACACCAGGTGGATGTATTCATCGGGATCTGCCTTTGACAGCGACTCCCACAGCTGCTGGACAAGTTCTTGTACTGAAAGTTGACCTGCAATGTCGGGAAAAGTAGCTTTGGTAAGTTCAAATATGAGGGCGCCGAAGACCGTGAGGAAGGGAGCTGCCCACGTGCGAAAGAATGAAATGATGGGTCGTGCTTTCTGCCAGTCCTTGGTCGGCTTTGGAAGGATGCGAGCTGTGGGCAACGGTGCTTGAAGTCGAAGTCCCCATGCATATCGCTGACGTAGGAGGGAAGGTACCGTAGTCACCACTTCAGAGCGAAAAGATGCTGCGGATTCACGGCATAGCGAAAAGACATCTCCCGAGCAAAAGGTCTTCCGCATCAGTATGGCAAACAGGGACGGACAAATCACATGTGCGCGGGAGGGGAAATGATCCGCGGGGATTACAACCCACGATGACAGAGAAGCCACGGTGCGCTGCAACGATGTCGATGACCAATAAGCACGATCTTGAAGGTTAGCTCGATGAGTGTCCATCAACTGAGTCAAAACCGGCTGCAGATCAACAAGAAGACTGGAACCATGCACATGCCAGCGACGAGCAAGTTTGCGAAGTTGCGTAGTGAAACGTTGATGTAACAAGTCGACATCACCGAAATACTGATCCTTCATTGACGCGGCCATGATTTCCATGTCAATGTCCGCATTGATGCGTGAGAACTCATCAACCATTACAGCATGTCCATGTGCTCGGTGTATATGGTGATCATCGATGTCCAAACAGCGACACGGAAAAGATGTTTCAGGAGTCCATCTGCGCTGCCATGTGCGGTAGTTGTAGATCTTGTCGCCCAACGTGGCACTGCGAGTTTCCACCACCCGGATCTTTGGAAGGAAAAGGGAGGGAAACAAATCACGATGAGAAGCAATCCAGCTTTGTAACCATGTGCCAAGTAGAGCTTTCCAATTCCGGACATGTAGAGGCGGTAGGAGTAGTTGTGTCAAAGTGGTGGGTGATTGTAGCTGTCGTTTGCGTAACACCTGGGCGAGGAGTTTCTGCGCCTTGGAGCGGAAGGGCTCGTTGACAAAGACGGAGAGCCGCAGAAGGTAGTAAAGCTGAGTAGGAGGGAAAGCTGCCGACAGAAGGTCACGCATGGCTTGGAACGATGCACCTGTATTGGATCCCAGCTGATAGAGAATAGAGTAATGGGCCTGAATGTCATCCAGCATGTCGGGACGTAGTTGCCGTTGAAGATCCGGATGTAGTCGTCGTCGCAAGCGTTTGTGCAAGCCGAGGGAAGTGGGAGACGACAACGAGTGACGCCGAAAATCAACGAGGTGTTCCCGGAAGCCCACCTTTCGCAGAAGTCTGTGTACCCAGGGTGCATTCAAATGCGGGCGTAGCAGGTATTGCCATTTGCTTTCCTGGACCCAAACCGAGGAAACGGGAAGTTTGATCTCAACCGGAACAGCACAGAAGAGCCAGTAAGTATTGGATCGCTTCCAGTAGTGAAGCGCGGGTTCGAAGAAGGCATGACGTCCCCGAAGTAGTTGTAGAAATTTGCGACTGCGTGAGTGTTCACGTCGTAGAATATCCTGATCAGTCGCACCAACGTAGTAAGGTGTGTGCCATGGGGAAAGTCGGATGTAGACGCACGGTTGTTGATGATGACCTGGATCGTGAATGAAGTCATAGAGGTCCGGAAATCGTGCCCGCAATGAGCGAAGATGTCGCGTGTCGGCAAAAGTGGAGTGCATAATTTCACACAAGAGAGAAGCCTTGTAGAAGTGAAGGACTTCAAAGAACGGCGGAAAGTAGCCATGATCTTGGGAAATGAGACGTTGTAAGAAACTGATCAATAAATAGGCAGTGCACCGACATCTATGAATCTCATACCTGTTGGCCACAGTGTGTTGAGAGTGTGACATAGCGTGATTCGGAATCTGAAGGGCAATCCGGACCACAACTAAGACTTCCAGAATGAGGCCCAACCACGGTAGTTGTGTGATTGATTCGTACTCATCAGCTGGTATCGACGGTGGTGGTAGTCCAGGGAAGCAGTATTGCCAGCACGTAGAGAACATGGTCAACGAGTGTAAAAAGTTGCCCAGAGACTGCCATTGTGCAACATCATCATAGATTCCACAGCGGCGAAGCTCATCCAACATGGTGAAAATGCAACCAATGAAATCTACCATAAGGCGGCGACATGGATACAAGCTGCACAGACAATCACGCACAAGGCAATGCAAGCACAACCAAGCACAAGATCAAACTGATGCAACGCAAAAAGATGACGGACGAGTTTTAACCTTGACTCATCCGTGACACGGTTGCCGCTCCGGGCTCATAAGAGAACGAAGGTCGTTAAGATGCCTGCTCATCCGCTGAGTAAGCGAGCGGTCACGATGAGGTGACTCAATGCCTTCTCAGTGAGCTTGGTGAGATAGCCGGGCTCCAGTCCCCACGAAGCCGCCATCGCCCCGAGAGTAGGTGCGTCGCCTTTCGGCATGCGTTGACGCGCTTGAAGGAGCTGCGTCGCCATGGAATCTAATGACTTGTTGCCGTTGAGCCGGGACGGGTGATTGGCCCACTTGACCAGTGACGTCAAAGTCGTGGTTGTGGGCGATTGCTTGAGATAAAGGCGTGGCTGGTCACTGGTCCATGTGTAGTACTTGACAACTTCTTCCGGCGTGCTGTGCATGGTGAGCAATTGTGACGCCGCCGGCTTGGACGGCGGTGAAGACACTCCGTGAAGAGACTGAATGATCCGGGGTTGCACCGCGCTATCAAACGACTTGCCATCAAGGGCCGCTGCGCTGGCTGTAGGGAGGGAGCTGGCAGGTGACGAGGATTGTGTGTGGTTGACCGGTGGCGGTGTAACCAACTCTGCATCATCTTTCTGGCTTGCCATCGTGGGAGAGGTCGAAGCGCGCAGCGATGCTGAATACTGAGCCTGGAGCAGCTCATGCGCACGATTTAGATCATTGTACTTCTTGACCATGTCATCTGTCTGGGTGGAAGGTGTGAGAGAGGTGGTGTTGCTGAAGAAATTGAAGTACCAAGCTGGCCAAATGGTCATGAACCTTGATCCGCTGATTGAAGTCATCGATGTTGAGACCCAGCGAGTTGGCAAGGTCCTTTTCCAGGGTGAGCAGGTTGATCGACTGTGATCGTCGTAGTAGTTTGGAACAGGTACTCCAAAGTAAGGCCTCGGTGCGAGTGCGAAAGCCTTCCCATGTCACGAATCTGCCGTGAGCGAACGGTCGGAGCAGCCAGTTGGTGAGGCCCCCATGAATAACCTGAACCAGGCGAACGTCACGAATATCCATGCCTGACATGTCGCGCAGGTTGCCATGCGGAGTGTTGGCAACGGTCATGGGCAGGCTGAAGTTGTAGAGCTGATTGACATCAAACATGCCCTCTCCAGGTGTCCAGTCAGGCGATGGTGTAAGCCAGGCTTTCTGAGGACGAACCGGTAGAGCCGCAGGAGGTCCAGGTGGCGGTGTAGGTTGCGGGGTAGTGACCGGTGGTGGCATCACGGGTGGCATGAACTTCGTTGGCGTGGGGTCTGGAGGGATCGGCATCATGTAGTTGATTGCTGGATGTTGGAATTGCTGTGTGGGACTATGAGTCGATTGAAAATTGGTGGGCATCATCGGGAAATTGTTGGCAGAGTTGTAGCCGGAATTGTGTTGCCAAGATACCAGGTTGTTCCAATCCATGCCTTCCGAGACGTGGTGGTCATTGTGTTCACGTCGGTGTGCTTTACGAGCCTGAGGAGAAGCACTCCGATCACGTCTGCGCCGAGTCCTGGATCTATCACGATCATCACGTCGAGACATGGTTACACAATCGACTCTCAATCTTCACGCTTCCATCTTGAGAGACACGTATCAGACAACAAGCAAATCCATGCAACGGCAAGGTATCAACGAATCCAACAAATGGCAAGCAAACGCAAACATCAGTGGTGAGACGTCTCTATGATCTGACCGCTGTCTTCCCTTTAGTGAAACCTCGTTCCTGGTTAAATGTGAAATTCCGCTGTTCTATGATAAGCACGTTGAGGTCAAATTTTCCGACAGAGCCGGCCCGGGGTCACACAATGGGTACACCCGAGGATTCCCCACGAATGGGGTGTACACACTTAAACTCCAAATGGAGAGTGCTAATCTTTCGAGTACAACTGATGAGTCTCGAGTACAACTGATAAGTCTCGAGTATGATGAGGTTCGACTCGCATAACGCTTGGCTTCCCTGTAGTTACTTTAACAGGGACACACACAGAAGCAACGGCAGTTCAGGGGGGGACCAAAAGGACATTCAGAACAACACAACCATCTCGGCAGGTACGTCTGACTGATCAGGTCAGATATCAGCGCAGGTCACGACCCTCTTCGTTGGGTCACCGGTCGTGACTGCGGGTGACCCCCCTGCTGAGAAACCGAAAGGGTGGTGACAGGGCATTCTGTCACTCCGCACACACACACACACACACACACACACACACACACACACACACACACACACACACACACACACACACACACACACACACACACACACACACACACACACACACACACACACACACACACACACACACACACCACACACACCACACACACACACACACACACACACACACACACACACACACACACACACACACACACACACACCCACACCCCACACCCGCACGCTGCACGCGCACGCGCGCACCCAGCACCCGCACCCCGCACCCGCGACACCGCACCTGCACCCGCACCCGCACCCGCACCCGCACCCGCCCGCGACCGCGCCCCCGCACCCGCCCCGCACCCGCACCGCACACCCGCACCCGCACCCCGCACCCCGCACCGCACCCGCCACCCGCACCCGCACGCCCGCACGCCCGCACGCCCGCACGCCCGCACGCCCGCACGCCCGCACGCCCACACGCCCACACGCCCACACGCCCACACGCCCACACGCCCACACGCCCCACGCCCACACGCCCACACCCGCACCCCACACGCCCCACACGCACACACGCCCACACGCCCACACGCCCACACGCCCACACGCCCACACGCCCACACACCCACACACCCACACACCCACACACCCACACACCCCAACCCACACCCACACACCCACAACGCCGCACCACCAGCGCACACCGCTCACGCGCGCACGCGCACGACGCACGCGCACGCACGCACACACAGAGACACACAGAGACACACAGAGACACACAGAGACACACAGAGACACACAGAGACACACAGAGACACACACACAGAGACACACAGAGACACACAGAGACACACAGAGACACACAGAGACACACAGAGACACACAGAGACACACAGAGACACACAGAGACACACAGAGACACACAGAGACACACAGAGACACACAGAGACACACACGCACACGCACACGCACACGCACACGCACACGCACACGCACACGCACACGCACACGCACACGCACACGCACGCGTACCCGCGCGCGGGCGCGCTGACGCGCACGCCTACGCCGACGCACACGCACACGCACAGGCACACACACAGACACGCAGACACGCCGTCACGCAGACACGCAGACACCCAGACACCCAGACACACAGACACGCAGACACACAGACACACAGACACGCAGACACGCAGACATGCAGACACGCAGACACGCCGTCACGCAGACACGCAGACACGCAGACACGCAGACACGCAGACACGCAGACATGCAGACAAGCAGACACGGAGATACGCAGACACGCACGCACACACGCACACACGCACCCACCCACCCACCCACGCACCCACACACCCACGCACCCACGCACGCACCCACAAACGCCCGCCCGCTCGCCCGCCCGCACGCCCGCCCGCCCGCCCGCCCGCCCGCCCACCCACCCACCCCCGCACGCACGGACGCACGCACGCACACACTTATCTCGAGTGGCTTCACTCGCAGACAAGACAGCAAGAAACCCTTGGCTTCCCTTGGCATCAACAACAAAGGAAGCAGACAGCGACTTTTGGGGACCCAACATCACAAAAACAAAGGGACCAACAGCGGGTACGTTTTCACGGGACCAGAGGGGGGTCTTCGTTGGCCACCGCCCCCCCTGGTCCCCGGTGGCCCCCCGCCGGGTTTTTATCGTCCGTGATCCAGGACGGCACACACACACAAAGCCCCGGTGGGGCGGACACGAACCACACAGAGGGAATTCCACCAGGGGACCCCAAAAACCCCGCGGCAACAGCAAAAGATTTTCAAAGACGAAAAACCGGGCGCACAAAACCAAGCAGAGGGAATTCCACCAGGGGACCTCCAAAAACCCGCAGCAACAGCAAAAGGTTTTCAAGGACGAAAAACCCGAGCACACAAAAAGCCACACAGAGGGAATTCCACCAGGGGACCGCCAAAAACCCCGCGGCAACAGCACAAGATTTTCAAAGACGAAAAACCCAAGCACACATCAAGGCATCGCATGAACGTGAAAGTGAATTGAACTGATCTGAGTCAGCGCAGAGCGTGAATCAATGAACTGCAAAGTCGGTGTCTGACCGGCTTGTCACTCGCGCATGAAGCTGCCGGAGCCTGATACCTCATGAGAGCTGCCTTGTTCAAGATGCAGGCAGTGCAATGCGAATGAAGCTGCCGGAGCCTGATACCTCATGAGAGCTGCCTTGTTCAAAATGCAGGCAGTGCAATGCGAATGCGAACTGAACTTGAACTTTTGAACGTCATCCCCTCGCAGGGGGCTCCCGCATATGGCGAGTCCAGCCCACGGCGCCATGTCGGACAGGCCGTGGGTATACACACTTATCTCGAGTGGCTTCACTCGCAGACAAGACAGCAAGAAACCCTTGGCTTCCCTTGGCATCAACAACAAAGGAAGCAGACAGCGACTTTTGGGGACCCAACATCACAAAAACAAAGGGACCAACAGCGGGTACGTTTTCACGGGACCAGAGGGGGGTCTTCGTTGGCCACCGCCCCCCCTGGTCCCCGGTGGCCCCCCGCCGGGTTTTTATCGTCCGTGATCCAGGACGGCACACACACACAAAGCCCCGGTGGGGCGGACACGAACCACAGAGGGAATTCCACCAGGGGACCGCCAAAAACCCCGCGGCAACGGCAAAAGATTTTCAAAGACGAAAAACCGGGCGCACAAAACCAAGCAGAGGGAATTCCACCAGGGGACCTCCAAAAACCCGCAGCAACAGCAAAAGGTTTTCAAGGACAAAAAACCCGAGCACACAAAAAGCCACACAGAGGGAATTCCACCAGGGGACCGCCAAAAACCCCGCGGCAACAGCAAAAAGATTTTCAAAGACGAAAAAACCCAAGCACACATCAAGGCATCGCATGAACGTGAAAGTGAATTGAACTGATCTGAGTCAGCGCAGAGCGTGAATCAATGAACTGCAAAGTCGGTGTCTGACCGGCTTGTCACTCGCGCATGAAGCTGCCGGAGCCTGATACCTCATGAGAGCTGCCTTGTTCAAGATGCAGGCAGTGCAATGCGAATGAAGCTGCCGGAGCCTGATACCTCATGAGAGCTGCCTTGTTCAAAATGCAGGCAGTGCAATGCGAATGCGAACTGAACTTGAACTTTTGAACGTCATCCCCTCGCAGGGGGCTCCCGCATATGGCGAGTCCAGCCCACGGCGCCATGTCGGACAGGCCGTGGGTATACACACTTATCTCGAGTGGCTTCACTCGCAGACAAGACAGCAAGAAACCCTTGGCTTCCCTTGGCATCAACAACAAAGGAAGCAGACAGCGACTTTTGGGGACCCAACATCACAAAAACAAAGGGACCAACAGCGGGTACGTTTTCACGGGACCAGAGGGGGGTCTTCGTTGGCCACCGCCCCCCCTGGTCCCCGGTGGCCCCCCGCCGGGTTTTTATCGTCCGTGATCCAGGACGGCGCACACACACACACACACACACCTGTAAGCTAAGATATGAACACCGAAAGAGAGCTGCTTCAAGATCAGAGCCCCGTTTTAAGGGTGTGGTTGTTTCTGCTCAAGAGTCTACAGGAAGTCCCCACCATGGACACTTGAAGATTTCGCACACCAATCCCACACTGAACATTGAAACCACAAACCCCAAACCGAGGATCAAAGATACTCACAAGCTCTCCTTTCGGAGTTTGGGGACATACTTTTGCTTGGGGGGTACGCAGGCGCCGTGGCCTGTCCAGTTGTCCGTTTAGCACCAACCGCTGATAGCCGTTGATCAGGCCTGAACACTCTTCTCAAGGCTTCATTTCCATCAGTTTGGGAGGCTATCCCTCTCACCTCGGTGGGGGTGCAAGGACTCCCCCCATTCCATCTTAGCCTCCACCCATAGAAGAGAAGTGGATCCAATCATCAGGCCTGAACTTCAACTATGCCTTTGTGGATGAGGCTGGTGGACGCGAGCTCCTCAGATCGGTCTCCGCAAAACCGTAGGTCAGAGGGCCAATTTGGGTCCCTCAAAGTTGTTCAAGAAAACAGCTGCGGGTTTCACTTATGTTTTCTGGACGCGTTCCAGTTCAATTTGAGGATGTCGCTTTCATGGAGTCAATCGAGTAGACCTTTACGGCTGATCCATGTCGAAAGGAGGTTGAGGGGACCCTTCCTTCAATCAAACTGGCTAGCTGGAGGTTTGTAGCGGACAGCTCCCTTGCTACACATGCGGCAAGAAGCCCTTTTGGCTTTCCGCTCACTTCTGCAGCAATTTTTTATGGCGCAGGGCTCCCTGCTTCCAAGCTTTTACACCCAACCTGCTCAGCTTGTGCCAAACATGTGTTCTTGATAACGCAAAGGATACTTTACTTAAATTGAACAATCCCCACCCAATAAATGTGCTTTGCTAAGCTAGACTGCAACCACACTGGCGCCGAAAAGTCAATCCGATCCATCCGACTGCGTGAAGGGCAGCTGATGCGACGGCGATGAAACTCAGTGAAACCACCCCTGTTCAATAGCAGCCGCAGCTGGTACCAGAAATCACCCGCCCTGTTTGGTGGAGATTCTCTTCATCCGGGGCTCTGCAACTTTTTGAAGGACGGATAGTAGATGAAAATCAGCTGAACCTTTTGGCCAAGGGGTGGCAAAACCAACAAAAGTCTATGTCGCAGCTGCCTGTCACAAGGCGGGCTGGTTAGATGGTTGCCAACTGAAGGGGGGCTGACTTTGTTTTGTTCGGTCCTGATGTTTTACAGTTTCACCACCGGGATCCACACGGGGTAAGTGGAAACCGAGCGAACCGGCTCCCAAGCGAACGCCTCCAACTGAATATGCAGCATGTACAAGGATTGTTGGCACAAGAAAGTGTATGTGGGAAGGCCGGAAAATTGTATGTGTTTGACCAGTCGGACCTGGATTTTCTACTCAGGACCGTTGGACTGGGGCTACTGACGTCGCATCGTACCTTCGTGTGCTGTCGCGCGGGGCCATCGAGGTTTCACCTGCGGACCCGAAGGAAAGGGCAAGCCAGAAAGGACAGGGTAGAAGACCCAACCCAGTTCCACCCGGTCCCCTTTTTTGCGCCCTCCTTTTTTCATGACCATTCGGCGTTTGAGATGAGCGAGAAAACGCGAGCCCGGTCCAAAGCAAGCCGGCCAATTCATCTTTTCGGGTGCGCTTGTTTGGCATGCTTTCGTCAAGGCCAAAGGTGAGCCTTTCCGGTTCTCCAAGCTGAGGCGTCCTTGGCGAGCAACTGTTTCATGGGCTGTCGGTTTGTGATGAATCTTCGATGCCCATGCGCATGGAAACCGGCTATCAGTTGGTGCGGATCTTCTCAGCACCTCAGCACACACTGTCAACTTGGTCCGGAGTTGTCAGACGCGCAGCGTCAACTGTTGACATTTGCCCACCAGGTGGTAAAACCTCAGCAACCACATGAGGTATGATGAGCTTTCATGATTCAGGCTGTGAGCGTTTGATTCGTTGCCAGTTGAAGATGTTTTTTTTGGTCGAACCGTAGCAAGTCTTGTTTTCGTGCAGGATTGCTTTCCCAATTGGCTACATGCCAGCCAGGAAGATAGACGAACTGGGGTCCCAGCTGGGTCAACCTCTAGTACCATGTGAACATCGTCCTTTACTGTGATGATGGTCATTTATATCCGCCATGGAGAGCTTAGCGAAGAAGAGGAGCTCAAAAAAGAGTTGCCAGACAGTGCAGACGAAACCATGCAATCAGTCAAGAACAGCTAGTTTACATAGGTGGGCACCCTCCATTTCTAAAATGGCAGCATGGGGCCGGGCAACTTCCCAGCGAGAGGCCCAGGGCGATTCAGCTGTTGTTCAAGTGAATACAGCACTTGGTTTCTGACGGCTTCATGATTGTGTTAGGTACGCTTAGCTCGTTCAAGCAGAGTGCGGAACAGGTGAGATGAATTTCCCCCTCTGTGGATTAAGAAGCCACCTGAACCGAAGGTAAGACGAAAAGGGAGCGAACCCCAATTGAATTGCGGTTGGCTGCCTGTCCCAGAATTCCAAAGCCCATGTTCATACTCCGTTTTGTCCAGGCCTGGCATATTCCCACCCTCATGAAACAAGTGGGCCAACTGGGAAAAGCGAACAAGAATGAGACTCGCGAGTAGCCATTTGTTGGTTGGATCCAATAGTTGACAGACTCACTTGCGCAAAGCGCCAATTGATTGATGACAACTTCGTTTTTGGTGGAGTTTGAGTGGGGGCAAGCCACACGTACAGGTTCAATCTTCTTGCCCAATAGACCCGCAGCACGGTGAGAAGCAGGCAGCCCCCCTTCTGAAGATGACATTTCCTCTGGACACCTTCTAGTTGTGGGTCAGTTGTGGGTTCTTCGATAGCGGGCGGCACAATCCACACCCGGGTGGATTAAGTTTGGGGGTAGCCCTAACCATGTTAGGTGCGGTTTGCCGCGCTTTTGATTCTTTACAGGGGTTGGGCAAACCATGATGGTATCAGGTTTGACTATGACGCAAATTAAAAGGAGAACTTCCTCTGGCCAAGAGAGATGCCTGGCTCAAAAGGTAGGCGTCGCATACAGGGGCAAGGGTTGCGAAGAGCTACGTTGTGCATTTTGCATTTTTGTGACAGGAGCAGGAGCACTCGAATGTCGAGAGGTTCTTGTAGTGGCATCATTTGCCTGCCAGCTTTGCAAGGGCGCAAGGGCGATTTGCGGGATTGGGTGAAGCCAACTCAATTGGTGTTGCAGAAGAGAACGTGAGTCCGACTCGAAATGTGATTGACCCCCTATTTGGATTTGATTTTGGAACAAACTCAGTTGTCCAAGGTAGAGCGTTTGCTCCTCCCTGGGTTTATCAACCTTTGGTCACAGCCCCAAAAGGTCAGGCCTTTAGTACTACGTGAGTTTGTCTTTTTGTTTTGGGACCCCCAAAAAGGTGGTGTTCCTTTTGGTTTCCCTTAAGGGCGCCCTCAACAGACGAGCCACCCATGTCGTTTGGGCAAGTGCTTGAAAGAACTGCACGCACCTGGTACTAGTTTCCCCGTCACCCCGCGGCAATGACCTGACCGCCGCTTCTATGGCGGTCGAGACCGCCAGGGCGCGCGAAGCTCCGATTCCTGGCAAGCAGCAGTTTGTTTCTCAAAGTCTGGGTTGCTCACCTTGGGTTCCGCAAGTGGTCCCTTTTGCAGTGAATGGTGAGCTCCCTTTTGGATGGTAATGTTGACCCCGGATCGAAATAGAATGCGTCCTAGTAATAGGGGTGTGCCCTCCGAAGGTGATGAATCCACACGAAGAGGGAGACCTATAAATCAACAGCTGTTTGTGAATCCGGGGTTCCCACTATTTGCAACTGTGTGTGGGTGTGTGTGCGTGCGTGCAGGCGTGCGTGCGGGCGTGCGGGCGTGTGTGATCACGTGTGCCTGTGTGCGGGTGTGCGGGTGTGCGGGTGTGCCTGTGTGTCTCTGTGTGTCTGTGTGTGTGTGTGTGTCTCTGTGTGTGTCTCTGTGTGTGTCTCTCTGTGTGTGTGTGTGTCTGTGTGTCTCTCTGTGTGTCTCTCTGTGTGTCTCTCTGTGTGTCTCTGTGTGTGTGTCTCTCTGTGTGTGTCTCTGTGTGTGTCTCTCTGTGTGTCTCTCTGTGTGTCTCTCTGTGTGTCTCTCGGTGTGTCTCTGTGTCTGTGTCTCTCTGTGTGTCTCTCTGTGTGTGTCTCTGTGTGTCTCTCTGTGTGTCTCTCTGTGTGTCTCTCTGTGTGTCTCTCTGTGTGTCTCTGTGTGTGTGTCTCTGTGTGTGTGTCTCTGTGTGTCTCTCTGTGTGTCTCTCTGTGTGTCTCTCTGTGTGTCTCTCTGTGTGTCTCTCTGTGTGTCTCTCTGTGTGTCTCTGTGTGTGTGTGTGTCTCTGTGTGTGCGTCTCTGTGTGTGTGTGTCTCGGTGTGTCTCTGTGTGTGTGTGTGTCTCTGTGTGTGGCTCTGTGTGTGTGTGTGTCTCTGTGTGTGTGCGTCTCTGGGTGTGTGTCTCTGTGTGTGTGTGTGTCTCTGTGTGTGTCTGTCTGTGTGTGTCTCTGTGTGTGTGTGTCTCTGTGTGTGTCTCTGTGTGTGTGTGTCTCTGTGTGTGTCTCTGTGTGTGTGTGTCTCTGTGTGTGTGTGTGTGTCTCTGTGTCTGTGTCTCTGTGTGTGTGTCTCTGTGTGTCTCTCTGTGTGTGTCTCTGTGTGTGTGTGTCTCTGTGTGTCTCTCTGTGTGTCTCTCTGTGTGTCTCTCTGTGTGCGTGTCTCTGTGTGTGTGTCTCTGTGTGTGTGTCTCTATGTGTGTGTGTGTCTTTTTGTATGTCTCTCTGTGTGTGTCTCTGCCGGTGTGTGTGTGTGTGTGTGTCTGGGTGTGTGTGTGCCACAGCCTGAGACCAAAGGCTTTCTTCAAACAGCAGGGGGACAGAGAGGACGGTGTTGGTCTCTGTCCAACGAAGCCACCACACCGATCCTGGGAAAACGTACCTGCGAGTTTTTTCGGTAATTCATACCTCCGTGCACTGGCTAGCGCGACTTGGCACAATGAGCCACTACTATCTTCACCTACTCCTCACGGGGAGCTTTTCACAGTATGTGTTTCCCGTCTGCGTGGTCCTCGGACCTACCGCTCGCGGAGCAGTCGTGAGCCTCTTGCGAGGCCTACTATGTCAACATCAGCCCTGACTGCTTTGACGTGATTCAAAAAAGCCTTGATCCACCCAGGGTTCCACGAGGCGCTTGATCCATCTGACCTGATGGCTCAATCTTGGGCTGTGAGCGACTTAAGCCTTGATCCTTTATGCCTTGATCCATTCTGACTTGATCCATTATGCCTTGATTCTGACCAGGGAACTCTGGTCATGCCGGTTTGCAATGCGCAGCGTGGCCAGGGCTTTTTGATCTTGTTCTCCAAAACAGCCTGGCCCGCAGACAGCGACTGTCTGGCCGGGGCCGTGCGTGGAGGTGCTGACGTGTCATGTTTCACATGTTTCCTTGCACGCGGGTTTCACACCTGGTGCTTGTTTGGCAGGCCTTGGGTGGCCTGTGTTCTATGCCCTCTTGCCGGCTTGAGTCGAAGGCGAAACAAGTTACACCTGTTCAGGTGCCTAGTGTGTGTGCCACAGCCTGAGACCAAAGGCTTTTTTCAAACAGCAGGGGGACAGAGAGGACGGTGTTGGTCTGTTTCCAACGAAGCCACCCTGCGAGTTTTTTTCGGTAAATCATACCTCCGTGCACTGGCTAGCGCGACTTGGCACAATGAGCCGCTACTACCTTCACCTACTCCTCACGGGGAGCTTTTCACGGTGTGTGTGTGTGTGTGTCTGTCTCTCTGTGTGTGTGTCTCTGTGTGTGTGTCTCTGTGTGTGTGTCTCTGTGTGTGTCTCTGTGTGTCTGTGTGTGTCTCTCTGTGTGTCTCTCTGTGTGTCTCTCTGTGTGTCTCTGTGTGTGTCTGTCTGTGTGTGTCTCTGTGTGTGTGTGTGTCTCTGTGTGTGTCTCTGTGTGTGTGTCTCTGTGTGTGTGTGTGTGTGTCTCTGTGTCTGTGTCTCTGTGTGTGTGTCTCTGTGTGTCTCTCTGTGTGTGTCTCTGTGTGTGTGTGTGTCTCTGTGTGTCTCTCTGTGTGTCTCTCTGTGTGTCTGTGTCTGTGTGTGTGTGGGTGTGTGTGCGTGTGTGCTTGTGTGCGTGTGTGTGCGTGTGTGTGTGTGTGTGTGTGGGTGTGTGGGTGTGTGTGTGTGTGTCTGTGTGTGTGTCTGTGTGTGTCTGTGTGTGTCTGTGTGTGTCTGTGTGTGTCTGTTTGTGTCTGTGTGTGTGTCTGTGTGTGCGTGTCTGTGTGCGTCTGTCTGTGTCTGTGCGTGTCTGTGTGTGTCTGTGTGTGTCTGTGTGTGTGTCTCTGTGTGTGTCTGCGTGTGTCTGTGCGTGTCTGTGTGTGTGTGTGTCTGTGTGTGTCTGTGTGTGTTTGTGTGTGTGTATGATACCTTTTGTAAGTTGGTTTGAACGGAGATATGTTTGGAGACCCTTATGTTCAAAAGCACCCATATGTTCAGACGGATGTTACCTAAGGGTCCAAGCACCTAACCCCTCAAACACCATTCAGAAAGGGTACATGCACTATTTGGGACCATCACTTTGCAAATGCGCATTTGTTTTTGTGCTTTGGTTCGCATGAATTGTGCCCGGGGTCCCATAATAAGCGATATAAGGGTTCTTGTGTTTGACTCGCTGTGATGGCAGTACAAGTGGAATAATTTCCCAAGCGGGGCGCCTTTGGACCGAAGGAGTGGCTGGGTGTTAGCCATTTAACCTGTTGGTGACCCCCCTTCAAAGGGATAGATGAAAAGGGCGCCCTCTTGGTCCACAAATGGTCGCTTTTTTTTGTGGACCACCTTGCATGCTAAGTGGCCCATATGTTTTTAATTTTACCCACCAAGGGGCCGTGTTTTTCCAGACCCCCCTTGCGTAGCACCGAGTTCTTAGCAGCCCTTCTCGTCGGCCGAGGGGGGTCCATGTCTCAGTGGTGCGGCTGAGCGGCGAGGTGCATGGGAAAAGGTGAATGGCGCATGGGCTTCGAGTCACTACCTGGAGTCTCCATGACCCTTTAAAATTGGTTGGTCATGACCCAAAATAGTGGGGTCATGCATTTTTAAAGGGTCATGGAGACTCCAGGTAGTGGCTTGCGATTGTGTTTCTTTATTCTGGTCTTAAAGGGCATCTATCACTGGAAACCTTGAAAATATTTTCCCATTGGGCTGAAGCAAGCGTTTTCCATAGGGAAGCATGTCCCCATCTACTTTCACCCGGGAAAGGTAGAAGAAAGGAACATCTCCACCTGGACTTAATGGTCCGACGTTTTAGGGACACCCCCACGTAGGTGGAAGGCCCAAATTCGTGAGGGCCAGGAGTAGGGCAAACCGGAAACCAAGGATTTGACCCGCTGTCGGGGTTTTTCCCTGCTTCTGGTTGAAGGGAAAGCTTAGCTAAGCTTCTTTTTGGACAGCCGCGCTGATTTTTGGAGTTGTTTGAAGCGTTCGGAACTGGGCCGAAGCCTTGTGGAAAGTCTGAAAGCGAAGCATGGACCCCCCGCTCGAATGTTGGGGCTGCCTTAAGCGGCTGCCCCTGAATAGTTGAAATCGTCACTGGGGTCTGGGTGGGACTTGCGAAAGGAAGTCCCATTGACGTGTCAAAATTATTGCCAGCGAAGCGAAGGTGCAACTGCGGCCCCTTCTTTTGGAGGTTTGGGTCTGTGATTGGGCTCCGCAAAGCTTAAAAGGAATCTGCCATGCTGGGTACAACTAGTCACGCAAGAAGGGGCCATATCCAAGAAGCAACAGGATGTTTCCAATAGAGTGACCCCAACATGTTTTTTTTTTTTCTTTTCAGGCTCCCCTAAAACACGCCATCCAAAGGGGGTCAGAACCAAACACACCATTTTCTGGTGAACAGCAGGCTTCCAAGTCTTTTTGGTGTTTCGCCGTTTTCTGGTCAGAGCTTTTTTGAGAACCAAAAAAATGGCCAGGTGCTGGTGGAATGTGTGCTGGAGACCGCTGACACCTTGCAGCCGGTCTTCGGCCAGGTCCCACATGCGGAAGGCAAGCCGACGAGCCGAACCGGCAATAAGTCTAGAGTCGTTTTTAGCCTATCCGGGGCTTTGTGGTTTGGAGAATTGAAGCCGAGGTTTTTGCAAGGGGTAAATGCGAAAACGTGCCCTAACCACAAAACCACCGCGCGCCAAACCTCCGATTATGGGAAGCAACTAAAGGCGGCCACTCTTTTCTTGCCGTGGTCACTGGTGCGGGCAAACCCCTTGTTTGGTTTCAAGGGGAAAGGAAGCCAATAATTTGGGGTTGCCGGGGAAAGGAAGCCAACAATTTTGGGGTTGCTCCAACGCAACAAACCCAGGTCTGCGTTTTCTGCTTAAATGCCATAGTTAGTAAGGCCTCCCCCCAATTACAAACTTACCCTGCGTATCATCAAATAGCTCTCCTTTTTGAAGCTGAGCTTTTTGGGTCAAAGATTGTTGGCCTTGTTCTCGGCAAAGTGGCCAGCCAACGGATGTGGAACCAATGACACGCAAACTTTCTTCACAGGTGGTGTGGCAGGCATTTTGACGAAGGGCAGCATGCACCGTACTTCGGGGGGGCGTTTGCTGGGCTTCCCGCAGAATTTCCTGGTCTCTTAGAATCCCAGCTTTTGCGAGGCTCATGAGCACCTAACTTGCCAACTGCAACGTCCAAAGAAAGGCGACATGTCTATTTGCGGTGACAAGACAGGCGCCTTTTTGCTGGCGTCCCGGGACAAGCTGGTGACGCCTTCCACCCTGGTGCGGGAGCTCGAGGTCTTCGAGTCGGGGCAGGTGCTTCTGACGGAAGCTCTGTCAGCATTTGAGGGACCCAAAGCCTCTGTAAAATATATACGCGGTACATAAAGGTATTTTAATATGGACATATTTACCGGTTTCAGGCTAATACCTAGAGGGGCCACATCCCTGATTTGTTTGGGGGTTCTCAAAAAAGGTTGGCATTTGAGGGGCTGGGTTTCCCCAAACAAGATCAAACAAGACCAGACAAGACCAAAACAAGACCAAAACAAAAACAAACGAAAACAAAGAAGACCAAAGAAACCATCATACACCTTTCCGACAAACATTCTAGGGCTTTTCAAAGAGCCAGCAATTTTCCATGGGGTTCCGGAAGTTTTCTAGAAGGATGCCTGGAAAGAATGGAAATGGAAGGTACCCTCCCACCAATTGACATGGAAGATGACGTTTGGGGGGGGTCGACCCACTAAAGACATGCTTGGTACTTCTCACTTTCTGAGTGGAAAGGCCCAAAGAAAGAACAAAACCCTAGAGATATGCTTTGATGAACCCAGTCCTCTGGAAAAACAGCCTAGAAACATGGAAGCACGTCACAGCGACGTGTCGGTCCCCGACGGCCCGAGGTGATCGCGCACCCTGTCCAGGCGGTCGCCTCCACACGCACGGCCTTCGCGGTGGTGACCGCCTCGGGGGCGGTGTGCCTCTGACGTTGGCCGTGCTTTTGAGTTGTCTAGGTCCCCCCCGGTTTTTTGGTTGGGAGGGTTCAGTTTCGATCAATTTGTTGTTGTTGTTTGTTGGTTTCTGCCGAGTTTTGAGTTGTTTGTTGGGTTTCTTGCTGGCTGCTGCTGAATTGTGGTTGCGAGGATTAATAGTTTTGAGTTGTTAGTTGTCTAGGCCCCCCCAGCTAGGTGCCCTTTCTCACCCAACTTTTTTGGATGGGAGGGTTCCCCTAAAATAGACTACAGAAGAAAGGGTACCCTTATTCTAGCCTCTCTACTGGAGGACCTAGTTCCTATTTTTTGTTTGCTTCTGCCGAGTTTTGAGGTGTTGTTTGGGTTTTGCTGGTTGCTTTTGAGTTGTGGTTGCGAGCTTCCAATTGTCTAGGCCCCAAAGCTAGGTGCCCTTTCTCACCAACTTTTTTCGTTTGGAGGGTTTCGCTACTAAAATAGACTACAAACAAAAGTTGGTACCCTTATTCTAACCTCTCTACAGTAGGACCTAGTTCTTGTTTTGTTTTTTGTTGGTTTTTGCCGATTTATGGTTGCGAGGATTTAGGTGTTGCGTGGGCTTCTGTCGTTTCTCTGCATACGGTTGCCGTGGAAAACATGACTTTGTTGTTTTTCCAGAGAACCAGCTGATCAAAGCTAAACCCCCACAAAAGTCCCCATGAACATCTCCGAATACCCCCAAGGGATTTGCACTGCGTTTCACTCTGTCGAAAGAGTTTTGCGGTTGTGCTTTCTTTCAGCTTTGCGGTTGTGGACCTTTGAACCTTGTGCTTTCTTTGTGGCTTGCACTTTTCTCTTTGCGAATGTTTGCTGAGTTGATTGGCTTGTTGTTTTCTGCAGAAGTTGTGGGTTTGTCTGAACTTTTTTTGTTGATTTCAGTTGTTTGTCTTTTGTGGTTTTGTTGTTTTCTGCTGAGTTGTTTGTTTTGTTTGTTTGTTTGTTCGTTTGTTTTGTTTTGTTTTGTTTTGTTTTGTTTTGTTGTGTTTTGTTAGTGAGTTAGTTTGGTTGCTTGCTTGCTTGCTTGCTTGCTTGCTTGCTTGTTTGTTTGTTTGCTTGCTTGCTTGTTTGCTTGTTTGTTGGTTTGTTCGTTCGCTTTGTGTCCCCACTATGGGGTCTTAGCACCCATTGTTTTACAGTTGTGCTAGTTTTGCTTTGGGTCTTTCTTGGCGGGTTCGAATCCTACGAAGCTTGGAATCTAACCCAATGGTATACGTAAGTGGTATACGACCTCCATGCCTCTGCGACTTTTACCCAGAGGATGAATCAAGGGAAGCACCTAGGTACTTGGACCGTTTAGGGCTTTAAGGCTTTATTGGCATGTTGAATCTCACATGAAATGCACACACTGGTTTGTTCCTCAGAATGTTTCACCGTCGTGTCAGCTCTAGCTGTAATTGCCCCACTCGCTTTTGGGGGCCCTTTCAGAAAATGTGCCAAACCGCAACATGGGTCGCTTCTGAAGCGATGTGTGAAGAGAATGGGGCGTCAACCACTAGACGTGTGTAGAGTTGCTTTCTGTTTCTGTGACTTAGTTCTAAGAAGCAGCTGCACCAAATGTTTGCAGGACATGATGTCTGTTTGTTTAACTTGTTTGGCTTGTTGTTCTTTTTAATGCTCATTTTGGGGTCTGCAAGAAAAAATAGGTCGTGTGTCCTTTTAACCTTTCAGGAACCATCCTCACTTGGTAGATCCTCCCCTCCTAGAGGGCGTATTTGCGGGAAGCTCGCTCGGGCGAGGGTGGGTTAGGGAAGCAGGTGAAATCCCAGTGCAATCTCCTGCCAGCGTCCTTAAATGAAGCATTGGGGCTAGCCGAAAATCGCTTTTGCCAGGTGATGTGAGTATGAGACGTAATTATATGTGTCAAAATCGCGGGGCGCCCAACATGGTGGTGTTCCTTTTGCTTTTCCTTAACCCCCCCCCCACCCCACCCCCACAAAAGCAAACGCCCCTCCAAAAAAGCCACACACATGTTGAGGATTCCCTTAAGCAGGTGCTTTTTGGATCTGCCGGAAGGTGCGCCTGGGGCGACTCCGACATGGGCGGCCAGCTCACGCCTACGGCGCAGAGGGAGCTGCAAAGCAACGTCCGCCGCAGCTTGGACGGCTTTGCCGTTGCCCAGTGGTTTTGCTGAGGGCCAAGGAGGGTGTCTCCAAAAATGGTTGTCCCCCAACAGTGGTTTTACTGAGGCCTCAAAAAAATGTTGTCCCCCAAAAAGGGTTGATGTCCTTTTGGTTTGCCTGGACCTTCCAACGAAAGGGGTCCGAAACCCAGCTTGAGATGTACGCATGGCTTCCGACTTGTTTCCGCGTCATCCCTATTGATTGAAAGTCAGTTGCTCATCCGTTCCCTATTCTGATCGATCGCTCTACTGAACTTTCGGTTGACAGTTTGAGCTTCCTTGGGATAATCTTTCTCTTAGATCAGCGGCGCTCGGAAAAGATCCTTTTTGGTTTGGTGGAATCCCCACCATTGGATTGGACCAGGGGTAAAGACACTCAGCCATCCCCAACCCACAAAGACTCACGAAAGCTCCAGCCAAAACCAACGAGACAACCCGGCCCCAGCCCAAACCAAGAAATCAATTCCACACGAGCCTCTTTATGCGTCCCTAGCCAAAACCAAAGAAACCCCACACGACCAAACCACACCAAAGCATTTGAAGCGCTTTCGATGCCATAGGCGTGTACTCGAACGCCTTTGCCTTTGCAGCGCTCAAGGCGGATCCGCACAGCTGAGTCAAAGAGTGAGCCCCAAAGTTCATGGCTTGGGGGCCTAAAATATAAATCAACCCCACCCCTTAGATGGGCAAAGTTCTCTAAAAGGGATGTTTCTGGTGGGTTCCATATTGGTGGGAGAGTAGGGGTTGTGCTGTTTGGTTGGGCCGCTGACTTAGCAGCCAACTCTTCGCTCAAGATCGTCAACCCTCATTTTTGTTGGGTCCCATATGGTGACAGTCTTCACTGGAGTTCCAACATATTGTTTTTGGTTTTGGGTGGGGGGAAGGCAACTGCTGAGGCAGCGAGATATGGGCCAAATCGGGAGTGGTCGGGGTCGCTCTAGGAGCAACCGTTGGGTTCACAGTTGGAGGTGTCCTTTGGACTTAGTTTTTGGCGCTCTCCGTCACAACATGCGGTCTGAAAAAGTAGGCATCAGCCAAATCTGGATGCGAAAGTTTGGACACAGGCCCTAGAGCCTACCTACTGCAGTTCGGGTGTGTGGTTTGTGGTTTTATGCGGGTGGTTGGGCTGCAATATGTGCACACCCGGGCAATATGTGCACACCCGGGGGTCAGACAATCTTTGGCAAAGGTCCCTGCATTGTGTTGGCTCCATCCGCAAAACAATGCGACAGATTGGACTGTGAATCTTCTGCATCTTGTCCTTGTGGCCTTTTGACGGCCAGCACTCCAGGAAACAACTACGAGTGGATGAGCTCATAAACCCCACTGGTTATATTCCACATATGTATATACACATACATACTACAGCTAATGTCTGCAACATACGTTCAGCCCTTGAGTGCCAGTCCACAATCAAGTCAGTTTTTTTTGGTTTGATGCTTTGGTGTTCAGATTTGCTCATGTTTTTTTCAATCTTTGTGACGTTGTACTCACCCCACACAGCAGCAAGTGGAAGGTTCGGTCCGCTTTGGATTAGTCAGATACTTGCTCGGAGAATGGATCAACCGCGAGGCCCTTTTTGAGAGTGGGTGCCATTGGCCGGTGCAAACCCTTAAAGTCCAACTTCCTAAAGAAGTACCCTTACACCCAATACCTTTTTTTTTAGGGTATCATGTCGACCCTCTACTAAAAAGAAAGGATACCATGCAAACCCAGGTTTTTCAAAATATACCCTAAACAAAGTTGGTATTTGGAGTAGGAGGTAGGTTGCAAAATAGATCCTGCCGACCGTATCCCTCGAAGATTCGAAGGGAGTTTCTATCCATCCCACCTAAGAAATGTTTACATGCTTCCTTTGTGCACAACATTATCCGGGGATTCATTTCTTCCGGGGGGCCTCATGATGGATAAGTGGGGTGTTTATTCATCAGGCGCCGACATTACGAGTGAAATCACTTCACTGTTCTTGGCAATTCTTTTTCTGGTTCTGATCATTTTAGTAGGCGGCTGCCAAAAAAAGATGTTGTTCTTTTTGCAAACAAAAAACTGTTTGTTTTTTTTGCAGGGGCCATAACTAATAGCAAGGGTTGTAAGACGTCAGGTATGGTCGAGGGTCATTTTCAGAGTGCTCGCCAGGGCGACGGTTCCGTGGTCACCTGGGGCCTGCCCACCGGTGGCGGGGACTCCCGTGCCGTCAGGCGCGGCGTCCCAAGGGTTTGGGGTGCTACATGGGTCAGTCTAGGTTTTTGTGTGGGGGGATCCCCCCCGAAAAAAGAATGGGTTCCGGTGGCCCAAGCGAGGGTGCTGCACGGGTTTGTCTGTTTTTGTTTTTTTTTTGGGGGGGGGGGGTGGATCCCCCTAATTGTTTTGGGACCTTTCCAGAATGGTGGTTTGCTTGTGGCTTGGCTTCAAACACCATCAACAAAAAAGGGGCACCCTCAGAAAGGACAACTCTTCGTTTTCCGAATGGGAACCGAGAACAGGTTGGTCTTTTCCAGTAGAACTTACTCAAGACCTTTGGCCGATTTGTTGCCTTGTTGGTGTTGGTTCCGACCCAGCGTTTTAAGCCACTAAGAGTCAAAAGCCATATGGGAAACTCTGACGCTGTTAAGTTCCCAGAGCGGAGCCGGACACGTGCATTCCACGGCAAAGCCAATAAATCCCTCCTCGGACAGGGCTGCCGTTTTTGCCCCTGGACTTGTCTTTTTTGAAAGGTTGCTTCTCAAAGTGTCCGAAACCCATTTCGAGAATACCCATAATCAGTTTGTTTCATTGTGGTGGGTGATTCTTATGCTAGATGATGTTAGTGGATCCCTTCTTCCAGGTGTTACTGCAACTGGGCAACGTGATTTTTGTTCACTGAAGATACCGCATAGCCTGAATATAAGACGGTTGTTTTATTGGTGAGCAATGCGGTTGACGAGTACAGTTATTTTATGACAGGCCATTGACCGATTGACTACATGTGATTACCATCCTAAAATGGAAGCTTGCAGGCGCATGAAGATTGATGCTTTTTGTAACCTTGGCTGCCACTTAGGTTTTTTAGACCTAATTTGTATAGAACATGATAATTGTTCCCACTATGAAACTGATTCACTGATGCTTTCACAAGTTGGGTGGTCTTCTTTGGGGCCAGACCCGTTTGGAGGCTGAAGTTGGGGGCTTGACAGACCCATTTCTGTTTCATGTTGGCTTATATCTAAGTCGTTCTGGGCAAATTGCAGCGATTTGTGACCTCACGTGATGGTTTTTTTTGGTGCGGGTTCTTGATTTCAGGGTCATGCCAGATTGTTAATGTTTTCCCGTTTGCTTTCAAACGAAACGGACATGGCCCATCAGGTTAGCGGCGCCCAAAACGCAAATGGAAGAAATGAGGGACCCAAGCAGCTGCGAAGGCCTTCCGTGCTTTATTTCGCCCCAAGAACTAGGCTCGACAAGCTACATCATTCGCCAGCCCTCGTTTAAACAGCCCCGGCCTGAATAGCACCAGGGTATTGTTCTCTTGGAGTGTGAGTTTGAAGAGGATGCTCCCGTCTTTGGGAATGGCCAATGTGGACGACCTTTTTGTGAGCCCTTGAGGTTGAGGGCCAAGTTTGCGAGAGCAACGGTGGGTCACCTCCCCTTGGTAGAAACTCCCCTGCGTTCGGAGATACTGAAGAGTGCGAGTTGGAGGGCCAGCATCGCGAAGGCAAGTCACTTTGTTTGCAAAGATCTGAACAGCGCCGTTCAAAACGGAGCTAGAAGGATCCAGCGGGCGTTCATGTGAATAACAGATCGCACAATTCCCTCATGTTGGTTGAGTCATGCCGCCATAATCTTTATACTTACCCAACACAATAGAATTGTGGCATCTGCTCTCACCCCGGTGCATCGGGTATCCCAGAGTTGGTGCTTGGGATTGGCATGGGGTAGCCGGGTCCCAGAACTGCGATCCAAACCACGAGAGAGGCTGACAGTTGAGGTCTCAGCTTCGCGGCGTCCAAGAAATCTTCGCCACCCGCCTGGCCTTTGCCGCGCTCAAGGCCCATCGGCGAAAGCACTCAGCTTGCGAGGGGTCAGCTTCCGAAAAGTTCCAATTCAGCGGCTCCAAAGGGTTGTGCCAGTGCGCAGCCGCAAGACCCAACAGAGTCCAAAGCAACGAACCACGTTTTGGGGCCGGTTCAGCGGCAATATGTTCCCATTTGTTGCTTGGAGTTTCCCTCAGCAAGCATCAGCCTTCGTTGTGTGGACTTGTTTTGACCATTCCGCTTAGCGAGTTCAGGTCGCAACAAGTGACCACCGTCCACGTCGCATTGCCAGGTACTTTGGGGGCTTAGGCGATGGCAATCTTTCAGAGACCAATAGTATTCGGCTTTTTTTTCTCGCACTTTTCTGTAGGTGCGTGCCTTTCTGTTTCTGCTTCAAACCTCCCATAGGCTTGTGCGCGTAGCTTTGGGTTATCCCCGAAGCTTCAAGAATATATAGAACAGAGAAGCTGGAAGAAAAAGCCAGAGCCGGTTGAGGGGTACCCTTAAAACCCCCGCCTTTTTGGTGTTGTGACAGGGTTGCTCCGGGCCTCGAAAGGATGACCAAACCCCCAAAGCTACAACATGGTTTGCGTTTCCAGCGGTTTCCTCTTGTATTGTTGCAGTTGTCCTACCCTTCCAGACTTCTAGCTGTTGCCAGTTTGGCTGGTAAGGGGCATTGGAACCGGTGTTGTTTTTACGGCTCGGGGCGTAGCCCCGGTCGGTGGGCCGCATCCCCAGCATCACCGGCCACGCTCGGACTAGGGCTGCCTATTGGCTTTGATTTGGTCCGGGGCTAGAAAAAAACACTTCAACCAGGGGCATTCAGTTGTTGGTCCCCTTCATTTCTACTGAAAACATGGACCCCAAAGAAAATGAGGTCCCCAAACCGCATCTTCAAATAAGGCTTACCATAAAAAGCCACATGTCAGGGGCTAATTTTAGGGAAATCACCCCCAATCGTGGCACACGGGTACTTGTGGTTGCGCATGCAGACTGATTGATACTCGCGAATTCTGCCCCCCTGGTTTCCTCCAGAGGTTTCCTACTTGTTGACTCACCATATGAATTTGGTTTTTGATTGGCCCTTTAAACCACCTTTCACCTCTCAACCATCCTCGAAGGGTCCCTTGGCCGTCTCTAGCGGGAGGGATCCCAGTATGTCCCTTTTGGTTGTTTTAACATCGCCTTGAAAGGAAAGGGCCCACCTAGGGTCAGTTGCCTTTTGGCGAACGATGCTTGACTGCTTGACCCATTCTGAAGCAGAGAACAGTATATCTCAAACATGGGAACCCCCCAAAAAAGTGGGCGCTTCTTTGGTTACCGTCGAAAAAGAGGCAGGCGCAACTATGTTCCTGGAGCCTCCATAGCCCATTCACCAAATTATGACCCCCTAGTCATGGTGCCGTTTTTTTTAGAAGGGAAGCCGCGGTGGTACACTTGTCACGTGCTTTTTTGGTGGGAGCATAGAGAAAAACAGCAAAACATGGAGCTAAGCGGGTCCCGTCAGGCGGATGGTTCGGTCGTGGCCTGGGGAGCCGCCAGCTACGGCGGCGAGGCGCCGTCCCGTTTCACGTCGCCGGTGTGCACCGTGCGGGCGACGGCCGCGCGGCGTGCGAGACCGGACGGGACGGGAGTTCCGGTGCCAGAAGGAGCAAGAAAGCCCCCCAAATTTACCCAAAGAACAAACTGGACATGTTATAATCGTAAAAATCAGGAGAAGTGTTTACACCATGGTTTAGGAGCATAAAATTTGGAGCGTGGTTGGTTTACTTGCCTTCTAGGGCATCTATAGGGTGCAGGGGATGGTTGCGCCTATGGCGAACTCGCCGATCAGCTCACTACCGTGCAGGTCCTTCACTTGGGGATCCCTTATTTCAGGTGTTGGAGCTATTGTAAGATTGCAGATGGTTGTGGCGACGACTTGTTGCGGATGGTTTGTTCGTGGTTGCTTTCTGTTCTGGTTTTGCTTTTTTTTAGTCTGGCGGTGGTGACGAACCTGCTGGATGTTGGTCCTTGCTGCTTGGTCCGTGGGTGAAAAAGGGGGTACTGACTACTTTTTCATATCAGGCAACCCTTAGCTGGTGGGATTTGAACCCTCGGTTCTTGTAGAGGATTAGGACACCCGCCCCCCAACCTCCAAACCACTGATCCAAATATAGGGGGAAGCTGATCATTCGGGATTTTTAATGAGTCCTCATTGGTCTGAGATTTGTGCAGTGGAGGTTGCATGCTGGTTGCTTGATCCAAGGAGCCTTACGGGATCTTACGGGTTTGCAAGGGCATGGGTCCAGAATCTCAAGTTGCAATAGGTCTATCAGATTCATAGATGGTGCCAACGGTCGGTCGGACGGTCCATCGGTTGGTTGGTTGTTCTTGATTCTTCCTGGTTGGTTTGTTGACTTGCTGGTGCTCAGCAGGGGATGAGTTGGAATGGCCCAAAAAAAAACACATCCAACTGGTGGTTTAGGGAATCCCCTTCCTCCTAGGCAACCGAAAAACAAACACCATCTGGAAAAGTTAAACCATCAGACCGGCCATGTCGGCCATGTCTGAAACAAAGTAAGCCCTGCACGTGAGGTGCTCCATTTAGGCTTCCTCACCAAGGCTGCCCGGTTCATTCAACCACATTCCCTACTCATCGCACCAAGTTCTGTTCAGGTCCTGCTGCCCGGTGACCGTGCCTAGGACTGTGCCTTTGCCGCCCTCAGCGCCGACGGGTCAGTGACCGCCTGGGGCGACTCCTCTGGAGGCCAGTTTTGAGGTGTGGCTGGAACCCCAACTTCGAGGGGATGTCTACCTCCCAAATCCTCCCAAGGCATAAATAAAGAGGTGTGTGTGTGTGTCATTTTTTAGGCGACCCCCCCAAAGAGAATGGCGTTCCAATCGGCTTTCACCACAAAAACATGAGCTCCAAAAAAGACACATTCAAATGTATGGAAGGTGGGTGCAGGCCCCTGAGACAAGCGCGCTTCATACATTTCTCGGAGGGCACCCCCGCGTTTTCCTCAGGAAGTGGGCTCGATGGGTTCACATGCTTCTTTATGGAGTGAAGGGGAGGAACAAACCCATCAGTTTTTAGTGATAACTGAAAGTAGCAGAGCTGTGTTTGGGGACTCCGCACCTAACACATGTCTAAGCATGTCTCGGTGAAGCAAAGAACAAAGAGTGGAACATCAAGATGATAAGCTGTCCAGCCATCATGGAACTCTGACAGGAGGGTTTTGGAAGACTACAGTCCTCTTGAAAAGTGTCCCTTTCGACTTTCATGTTTCTTGGTAATGTCGACCCCTGCTTAATAAACCCCCAGTTGTTAGTCATGGGGTCCCTTATTAAGTGGGGATTCCTGTATTCCAGGGGGCCGGGTCAGGGCTTTATAGTCCGGTTTGAACATTGGAGGATGCTCACCTTTCCCTAGGTGGCGATGCCAAAGAGGTCGCTGACGAGTTGGCGCGCGGCGATGTCGCAGAGATCTTCGCATGCCACTTGCCCACTTGCCGGCTGTGTCAGTTGCGCCGGGGTGGGGCAACACCTCCCTTCCTGCAGAGTGTATGGGTCGGTCTTGGAATAGGGTACCAATTTCAGATGGTGAATTTGAGATTTGTGTCAGGCCTCATTGTTGCATGGTGATATGTTTTTGGTGGCCAAAGACAGCACAAGTTGTCAATTTTGCTTGCCCAACGCCGATTGTTCATCCTTCTGGCTTCCAATGCCTGGTCTATTTGGTCCAAGATCTGGAAATGTTGCTTTTTCTTTTTGTTCGGTCCTTTGAGCAAGTAAGCAACTTGGGTTCCGCGTCCACCTTTTGTGGGTCCAAATCCCTATGTTTAACTGTCCAAGCCACCCACCAATGCAAAAAGCTGCGAACTTTGCACCCTGTTGGTTTGAGGGCCAACAGGGAAACCACCTTGTTTGTCGGACTCCAAAGTTCCTAGGTTCTTAGTAGTGCCCTTTTACCCTGTTTTAGGGGGGGGTTCCCCTACTAAAATAGACTAATGAAAAGTTGGTACCCTCATTCTAACCTCTCTACTGGAGGACCTAGCATAGGATCCCTTCTACCAGGTGTCACTGGGCAACTGGGCCGTGATTGTTGTTCACTGAAGATACCGCATAACCGGGGCAACTTTTTGTGGCGTTCCATTTCGCCACACGTCACCAAACAGTCTGGAGGCAAGTACGCCTTCGCCGCCATCACCCGCAGCGGGTCGCTGCTTTGCTGGGGCAGCGCGATCTCCACCGCCACCTTCGACCTGATCGGAAAGTTGGACGCGCCTCGAGAAAGATCCTGGAAGGGACGTTGTGGAGGCCTGTTTGTTTCACATAATTTGTGGGATATTCAGACATTTACTCAGTTGTTCAGTGGCACCAATTATTTTCCCTTTCTTGGTGGCTGCCCCACTAAAAATTGTCTTCCCCAAAAAGGGTTCCCTTTTTTCCAGGGTCACTGAACAACTGAGTTTGTCCAAAAGCAAACATCCAGGGCCTCCACAGCGCTTCTCCCCCCCCACTCAAAGCCGGATCGCGGTGGCCTCGGCGAGCGCTTGGCCATGTGCGGTGCAAGCTGTGGTGCATTTTGCCAAGGGATGGTAGGACTTTAACTGTTTGCCAACTAACGAGTTTTCCCCATTAAACCACTAAAAGTCAAACTTTTAGCGGGGGAGCAGAAAGCAACCAAGAAAAAAATATCTGCAGTCTTAAATTCCTATTTGGCCTACCCTAAAATGTACACCTAACTTTTGGGGGGGATCCCCCTGTTTTGACGCATTACGTGAGGGCAAAACAAAGGAAAACCCAACTGGGTGCGGGGCTTTTTGAATCCATTCACCGAGCCATGATTTTCGAGCCAGTGAGCTTCGGTTTCCTCCCTCCTGCTGGCCTGCCTGGAGTCGAGAATGAGACTGGGGCACATAAACTCATGCCCTGAATTGTGGTCTCCTTGAGTGGGGAGTCTGGTAAAACAAAACACTCGTTGGGACGTCAGAATATCGTTTGAGTCTCATCCAACACTTTTCGTTGTCAATCTACCTGGGTGGGGATGCCAAAGCCAGAATCATCCGGCTAAGGGTGACTGTTCTAGCCATAGACAGGTGCCGCCCTTTTGACTCTTCACAATTGGGGTAGACGTAGACCCCCTTTGGTGCCAGGTTCTGATTCTGGTAAAACCTTCATTTGTGGTTCGGACTGGCAATTTGCGGATTTGAAACCATGGTTCTTGTAGAGGGCAATTGGGAAACCACCACACGAACAAGAAGCTCATTACAAGATCTTGGTTTGTAAAACATGGCTATTTGGGATGTCTCTTTTTTCTAGGGTAGTTTTTTTTTGGCGGTTTTACAGGGGACACACCAAGAGGAAAAGAGGAACAGCACTCTTTTGTTGAGGTCCCCTAAAAAACCAGACACACCCATATACCCTCCCACCAATCAACATGGAACCTGACAGGGGGTCGTTTAAAAAGGACACTGGTCCAAACCAGGAACCCCCCCCCAAACGTCAGGTTCCATGTGAATTGGTGGGAGGGCAGAGGCTTTGTGCGGCTCAGCATTCTAGGGGTACTTTCCCCATTCTTTCCAGGGATCCTTCTTTCTAGAAAACCTCCGGAAACCCAGGGAAAATATATCAACCCCTAGATACCAGCCATTCCTGCTTTCGTGAGGTCCGCGTGCGCCGTGTTTTCTGTACCTCCTCAGCCTTTGCAGCCCTCACCACCGAGGGCCAGGCGCCTCCGGGCGACGGGACGACGCGAGCCAGAGGTTTGTTTTCCAAAAGGGTTCGGAAAGCCATGAGGAGTGTCTTCCATTTGCTGAATAATATGTTTGAATTTACCCTTTTTTGGCTTCAAAGGGAATCTATCACTACTGGACCTATTGTGTTTTGCTTTTCAGGGGGCTTAAGCAAATGAAAGTTGCTTTTACGTGGGGATCTGATTCTTATATCAGATGTTGCAGTTGCTGCTTCTCATTGTAGGTGTTGGGCTTGGTGATTGGAAAAACAATGGTAAAAGCAAATGCAGCTTAAAGCTATTTTGGATGTTGGTCAATCAAACGCATGCAAAGTCCGTTTACATACGAAACCAGGCGGGTAAGGCTATGGGGGGTGACGGATTCGATTTGCTTACCTTCCCGAAACATGTATCAAAGGGCCCCAAGTCTCCAAGCGCTGTTTTTGCAGATGGTTTGCAGCATGTGTGCCCAGTGTAATTTATCTTCGAACTCCCAATTGCTTGGTTTTCCTAAGTCGCTTTTGCTTCAACTTCCCTTCAAAGTCTTGCATTTGCTGAAGAATGTGTTTTATTCCCATTTTTGGTTTTAAGGGGAATCTATCACTAGTGGACATATACTTCTTTTTTTGCCAGGAGACATGCGCAAATGGAAGACTCAATCAGGTGCCCAAAACCCACCTTTTGATGTTTTGGCTTTCCCTTTGTTGGCCTATTTTTCCGTCGTGGCCTCGCAAAGTTAACCTTTCTGTGGGTCCCAAACGGGCGACTGAGTCCGGTAATCGGTGGCCGCCAGGTGCTTTGCTGGGGGGACGGCGCCAGCGGAGGGGACGCCTCCCACGTGGAGGACTTGGGATGATGAGCTCGGTCCCTCAAGGTCCCTTCTTTGGAGCCCCATTTCATGGGAGAACCCACGGAGTTCCAACTGTTGAAGGGCTCAAGTCAACAAAGTCCAAGGTTCCCAAAAATGAACAAACTGGGAAGCACATGGCGGAAAGCCCGTCGTTCGCCACTGGACAGTGGAAACCATGTTGTGAGGTATGGCACTTACCCAAAAAAGTTGACACAAACATTGCCAGACTTAGCTAAGAAATCAACTTTTCGCTCCGTGTCATTCCCCCTTGCCAGCAAACAAAAATCAACTACTTGCTGCGAGGTGCAAGTTTGGCCCAAGGGGACCTGGGGTTGACTGCTTTTTCAGGGTCCATAGTAGAGCTGGCAAGATTGTGGGTACCTTACTCCTGGCTTCGGGCCAACCAACAGGAGACGCGGTTTTTGTATCCGGGCTGAGTAGGCAGCCCACTGAGCTGGACATGAACAGTTTTGCCACAGACCAACGGATGGCACTTGTGCATTTCGAAAGCTTTGGGCCACAGAAATCCCGCTCGTGCTTTTAAACATCACCTTGTGGACGAAGTCAAAGCGATATTTCTTTGAGTGACGCGGGGTACTGGCGGAAATTGAGGGAGCTTTGTCTTCAGTGTGACGGGAAACCGGGATTTCAAGCTTTTGAACAACACAAAAAGATTAACATCCCCCAAACAACAGCAGCACCAGCAACACCAGAAAGACCATCCCAATTGGCTTGAGAGAGAGGTAGAGGGTGTGCAATTTCCTTCATGCTTGCAAGTCACATGCGCGATGTTCCCATCGTTCCACTTGGCCAAATAATCCCAAGCATCCCGAGTTTCTACAGGTGCCCTTTTTTCAGGTCTGGTCTTTTTGGTGGGTCATCTAGGGATTGTTTCAAATGGACACTTCCATTTGGTTAATAATATTTTTTCCCCTGTTGGTTTTAAAGGGAATCTATCACTACTGGACTTTTTTTCTTCAAGGGACTTAAGCAAATGGAGGGAAATGCCAAGCAAATTTTACCGCGGCCAAGAGCTGAGCCAGGGGGCATCCACGGAGGACAGCCTTCGCGACGTGGTGGAGGTTTACGGGAACGAGGCTGGGTCTATGGAACCGTCAGAAAAAAGGGAAACGCTGTTTCTTGTTTTCAATCTGCCCCGTACCCAGCTGAGTATGTCTTGTTTCTTTTGGGAAACCCCGAAATGGCTTCGGTGTCCTCTTGGTTTCCCTTGAAAACCACCCGAACAAGCTGGCAACAAGCTCCAGAAAAGGCGAGCCATCCAGTTGCTTTCCCGCGGCCCTGGCCAAAGACAAGCGCTGAGGTGTCCTTTGCTGCGGTCAGGCGAGATGGATCAGTGGTGACCTGGGGCGGTCACTACTTAGAGCCTTGGCCTTGGGACTTGGATGGCTCACTCCTTTACTCCCTGAGGTGGGCGTTTTGTGTGCTTGGGTTTGGGCCATAGTGGCAAACTCCGTCTTGCAAAAATCATCAAAGCACCTGGGCCGGGTTTTTGCTTCATTTCTGTTAGTCAAGAGTCAACAGTTTGCACTAGACCAGTATGCTCTGGGCAGACTCGACTGGAGCTGCGTGCTTTGGAAAGACTCACTCCCGGAGTTCATGCACTTTTGGCTTTTTGATCACTTGGGTGTGGACCAGTTTAGTGGTTTGGGAGCTTTTTAGTGTGAACATGGCTTGGTGCACAAACCCCCCTTCACTTCCATGTTTTGGACGGTAAGCCTGCCTGGATTCCGAGGATAGGAACATGTGTGTTTAGACTTTGTATCAAGCTCCTATCATTCTTTCACTGTTGCTTGGAATGCCAGGCAGAGCGTACTGTTGATGGAATTTTGGCGAGTGTAGACAGGGGTTCCTCCATTTCTCTTTTTGGAACCTCCGAAAGTGGCGATCGTTTGAATGGAGGCCACCGGGAAATTGATCAACGTTTGACTTGGGGAAATCCGGTGACTTCTGGTAGATTCTTGGGGGCAACTGAGGATTTGGACAACACCGCTCTTAGGAACCAGCTGTCGCAGGCATGCCGGGTGGGTGGTCGGTTTCTCACCATGGGGTGTTAGACCTGAAACTTGCGACGGTTTTAGTGGTTGAACAACTAGTCTTATCCCCCGAACCAAAAATTAACCCACCTTGTCTAGAGGAAACTCCGTTTCGGGGCTCGGAGCCCCTAATTGAGCTCCTTCCGTTGCTTTATAGGGGAGTAGATTTGCTTGGACGATCCACTCGGGCGAAGGTACTCGAGGCTCCCAAGTCGGCCTCACCTCATAGCCCCAGACCTGTGGGTTTCCTTTTTTGCTTGGAGGGTTTTTATTGGAAGCCACCAAAGAAAGGGGTCCCTTTTCTCTCCCGTGGAAATTTGAAAACGCTAGAAAAGCCACAAAACCTCATCATTTGTGGTCCCCAACTGTCAGCAGCCAAGGCTCTCAGACGGCAACTCTGGCAAAGAAAGGAACCCAAAGCGAATCAACCAAACATCGCCTTCGCCTCGGCCCCCTTGTTTGGGCTATTCGCAGTCGAGACTTGGCCCCAGGCATCTAAAAGTGCCCCCATGGTTTGGGCAATTTTCGTCCAGTCCCCTCTTTCAGAGCTTCACTCGACTTAGCGTCCCTTCGCAAGCTACCAGGTCTGCTGGAGGTCCTATGCGGGCCACACTTAGTTGCTCATCCGATATATACACATATGTATATGCAAAGAAATGAACATGTGAGAACATGGGGCAAACTGTTTGAAAAAACCCGGGGCAGCCCGGGGCGGCCCCCTCCTCGCATGAAAAGCATGAGATTCTTCAAAGAGGTTCGGAGAACCTTGCTGGGTCGGGGGGGGGGGGGGGCTAAAGTTCGTCCTTTCCCTGAACGCCACAAAGGGCGCCAGCACAACAAGAGAACCGGTGACCGGACGGGAACTTCATCCCGAGCATTGCTTCCAGGGGTCTGGAGCAAACATGTTGTTGCTATTTAGTGCCCTCGTAGCTCTTCTCTGTGGTTGGGGGCTTCTGAAACCCTGCTTAAACGAAAGCGGCTTCGACTCCTGGCATGCTCTGCCAGGTGCGGCATGTCTGGAGCACGTGCCTCGCCTTTGCCGCCCTGAGAGCTGACGGCTCAGTGGCGACTTGGCAGAACTCTCGAGCTCTGGATTCCACGGAGTCTCTCCGGTTTTCCATGGCAAGTGGCTTCTGAGTTTCATTTCTTCTCACTTCGGCCACAAGCAACACCCTGGTAGTCCAAGGTTAGTAAGGTACATTCCTTGACAAGGTTTTGGGTTTGCCATGTTGGGAACAGTTTTTGATTATGACTCACTTGTTGAGCTGGCAGACTCTCTGTTGGAAGGTGAATTCTGGATTACGATGGTTGAATTTTCGCATGACTGAATTAAGATCGAGAATTGCGGACTCCCATGCTTGAAGTAGCGAAAGGGTTTGTTGTTGCTAGGAGCCTTCATCCTTGTAGGAACAGTGACCAAAGAGTTTAGTCACTTTTTCTGGCCAGATCGTCAACTGAGCGGGTGGCTTTGAGGGCCTGTCACATGGTTTCTAGACACTATTTGGGGAGCCTTCATTTGCCCACGGGAAACTTTGCGGTTTGGCCTCCCTTCAAAATTGACGAATAGACAGGGCCTCCCTTCTTTCCTGTGGGAATGGTTCTATTGGATCCCTGTTGATTTCCAGATCCATTGGTAGGAGAAACAGTTTGACGAAATCTCTGATATTCCAGGGATTTGGAGAAGACAGTCAGCTTGCACGTTGGAGAGAGGAACGGAATTCAAGGCATCATGCGTATGGGTTTTGCATTGATTTTGGTGCTGCGCTGTTTGATGGTTTGCACACTCGTCCCAAGCTCTTTGCCCAAGAAAGGTGTCAAAAGGTCCACCCCGCTCCGAAGGACAAGTCAATGCTCCTCAGATGTTCCTGAGATTTTCCTGAGCCAAGGCCAGCTGGCAAAACTCCCCGGAGATTGATTCAGAGCCCTCCGACCGAACGACCAACCCACCGACCACCAACCGACCGCCCGACCGACCAAGAAACCAACCGACGGATCGACAAACCCACCAACCGACCAACCAACCCACCCAACCAACCAACCCACCAACCAACCAACCCACCCACCCACCAACCCACCAACCAGCCAATTGATACAGAAACCCCACATTTTAAGACACCACCCCTCCCCCGTCCCCCTCCCCTCCCCCCACCCTTTCAACGTCCCATGGAGGTCACCTGGGGCCACCGCAACCGCGGCGGGGACAGCAGCTGCGTGGCCCACAACCTGCGCCGCATCCGCGCCATCCGTGCCACGGACAACGCCTTCGCGGCCATCTCTGACGAGGGAGCCGTGGTGACCTGGGGCGTGCAGGAGCCAAGGGTGCGGGGTCCCAAAGAACAGTATCATCAGCATCTATCTGTGTATATATATATATATATATATCTATCACACGGACATACGAGTATATATAGATGTATATGTATACATGTACATATACTATACATATGTTGCTCCTGAATATGATATATATATATATATATATATACATGTCCATCTGTCACATGTATCCTTAAAATGTCAACACAAGTAAACTCCTTTTTTTTGTGGGGGGGGAGTCGCATATCTATGTATTTTATACGCGCGTATTATATATATGTACACATACATACCATACATATACTATGCATATGTTGTTACGCATATTGAATCAACCAATGCATATATGATTGTTATGTACATGACAATGTTGTTTGTTGTTTCGAGATTTGGAGGATACCCTTTTTGGGGTGGCGAGTTTGCTTTGGGTGGGATCTATCTTTCTGTTGGGGAAGCCACCCAGACAAATGAGTCTCCCTTTGAAACCACCCCAAGCAGATGCTCTCAAAAAGCCACCCCCACAAAATGTATTTGTGTGTCTGTCTCTGCGTGTTTCTGTGTCTTTCTGTGTGTCTCTGTTTGTCGGTGTGAGTTCGTTTTGTGTTTGCGTGCTTGTGTGTGTGTGTTTGCCAGCTTACCCTCCCACCACGGTCATTCAAAGCTGACAGGAAGGTGTGGGAAGATTGGCAAAGCCCTAGGATGCCGGCGGCAACAGCTCGGCGGTGGAGGGTTTTCTTTGCGGCGATGTGCATGAGGCTGGCTCTTTGGAAAACATCGGCGATTTCTCCCTACATTTGGATGTGTCTTTTTCAGGGGAACCCTTTCGGGCTTGATTTAAAGGAGAAATAAAAAGGGACACCAAGTGCTGTGGCCCCCTCATGTTAAGACAAGCTTATTTCCATCTTCGGTGAGAGCCGGGCCCCAGGTAGACTGATAAGTTCTGAGGCAACGATGTCAATCTGACTCCACCTTTGGCTGTCATCTTTAAAAGTGAGGGGTGTTTTTTCTTTATATATCCAACCAAAGTGGACAGCTTTTTGCCAGATCACACTTTGGCCCTTGTTTCTTAATCATTTTGGTCAACACCCAGGAGTTCAAACTCGGGAAAAGCTGAGACTAACTGCAGATGCGAGCCTTGGAAAGACTCACTTCCTGTGCTATGGCTCTGGAATTTATACTTTTGTGGTTTCGACCATTTGAGTGCTCAATAAAACAAATCAAGCTTGTTCAGGCCAATCCACTCAGGAAGTGACAAGATGAACAACTGCTTGCGTACCCGTTGGGGTTGAGTTCACTCACAAGGGCCCCCTCTGTTTTGCTTCTCGGGAGCATGTGTGTGGCAACAAGTATGATCAATGCATGGGTTCTTTTCTCGAGTCATCTATGGGTTTTCGGACTAGGTTGAGCGGGGACCTGTTTAAGCGGTTTTTCTGTTATGGAGGAGGTGTGGCATTGGGGGGGCGGGCTCACAAGGGAACAGTGGAAGTGGACAAGACTTGCATCCTGCATGTTGTGTGAAGTGTCGCCGAAGGGACAAGAGCTCAAGTACCAACAAGAAAGGAGCAGCAGGTCACCATGGCCATTATGTGTTTGTTCTCCAAATCCCGATGTGCGGTTGTTCTTTGGTTTTCCCTTTAACAACCCGCTGAAGAGTGTAACACATGTTTCTGATTAGACATGGTTGTGGAACGTTGGGGTTTTGGTTGCCACTCTGTGTGAGTCAAGGGAATCCGGCTGGTATTTTGGTGACGGGGATTGGAGTTCAACTTTGGTATCATGCCAATTGTCATTTTCCCTAAGCACTCTTAAAGGGCTTATGGCGTGCTTGGTTTGTCCCAGTGTGTTATGGAATCTTGGCAAGGTTCAGATGGGGCAAATTTCTGACAAAAGGGCACAGCCTTGATTTGGCCTGGGAAAGGTTTCGCATGGTTTCAGTAAAGGAGGGCAAAGAGTCAATGCGAACTCCGGATTAGCAAACCCCTGATTGATTCATAGGCGGACTCCCATCTCAGGGTACTCTGCACTTTGGGGGAATCTCCAGCCAGTAGATTCTGGGATCGACATGTTTCACTTTGCCACCCAGGGGTGGGCCCCTGAATTTTGATTTCTACAATTTTCCCTTGCGAGGAGAACTGGAAACTCGAGTTGACTAGCCGAAGTGGTGCCACCGCACCAGGGGAGATCCCACAAAGCACAAAGCAAGCACACCTCCAAATGGGTATGTGAGAAATCAGTAGGGAGACACCCCCAAAGTAGAAATGTCCCGTGTTTCTTTTCACTTTAAACCAACTTGAAGAAAAAGACAGCCCTCCAAAATGCAATTCCACACGCACACACACACACTTAGGAGCGCTCCCCGGAAGGAGAAGAAAGGAGAGTGCAAGCTCAGGCTCCCTTTTCTTTAGGGTCAACCTATGGCTCTGGGAAAGTCTGCCTGAAGGTGTCTAGGGTTCCTTCACTTCGAGGCAAAAAGATCTACCCTCCCACCAGCTAACATGGAAGTGCGCAGACTCCTGTAGAAAGACTACTTTCCTTTTGGAAAGGGCCTTGTTGCAGTTCCATGTTAGTTGGCGGGAGGGACTTTGGCCAATCCGGTCGATGGGAAGTGCAACTGGGACCTACAGCGACGAAACAGCCACTGATTGAACCACAAAGGCCACGAAATAGCCGCTACATAACCACTACAAACTCAGCATTGGACATTGGAGAGCAGGTGCACTCCACGTGCAACGCCTTCCTTGCGGTCAAGTACGACGGATCCATCGTGACCTGGGGCGGCCGCAAGTGCGGGGGGGATGCCACACCAGTAGCCCAGCAGCTGCAGGTGCGAGTGTCCAGTTAGCGGCCCAAAGGCTTGCGCCATGGCTGCGATCTAAGTTAAACTTTGTGGACAGGGCTCAGCCATGTTCACTGTAAGGTTCAGTCATTCATTTGTATGAGATCGTTTTAGATAAAGTTAATGCCCGCCAAAATGCTCAGTCCACGTTCCATGTCCAGCGAATCCTCCAAACTTGAGGATCCTTTGACCCTGAAAGACAGGCCCACAGGCAATGTACATAGAATGCGTGGAGCGTGGTGAATTCGGTCGCAAAAATGCTTTCTGTTCCCCTCAGCACTACCCCCCCCCCTACTCCCCCCTCCCCCCCCCTACCCCCCCCCCTACCCCCCCCGTTCCCGGGGGGCCTGGTGGTGCGGGGGCGACAGCTCGCTGACAAACGTGTGGGCTCTTGCCAGCAGCCTTCACCACAGCTTTCAGCTTCCAAGGGTCGACTACACCGCGCCCATGGCGGAACATGGGATTCCATTGCCAGACTTCTCTGACCGTAAGGGCCCTTCCGCCCTTTTGGGTTTCCTTCATGTCACGCTTAGCACCTTTGGCATCGAAAAGGTGCATGTCCAACAAGCTCGCGCACCCCAACAAAGCTTAAACCCAGGGGTGGTTCATTCGCCCACAAGAAGCACCCCTGCATTTAAGTCCATCTTGGGGTAGTCAAAAAGTAGAACCCTGCTTTGGCGAGGTGCCATCGAGTTGGCCCTTTCAGCATCGCCCCAACCCCATGTTGAGCAAAAAATCATGCCTTGTGCCGTGCTGACCTCGGGGCAAAACGCGGTCACCATGGTGAAGGTCCTTTGCTTGGGGCTTAGTTCAGATGTTAGGATTGTCCAGGTCCCCTGGTAGTGCCCCTTTCTCCCTTTTTTTTGTATGAGGGTTCCCTTACTAAAATAGACTACAGAAAGAAAGGTACTCTTATTCTAACCTCTCTACTGGAAGACCTAGTTGTTGTAAAACGACTGAGAGGGCTTCCCACTCTTTTGTTCATGATGGCAGGTTTGGAAGCATTGGGAACTAACACAACGCCCAGCCATGTTCCATTGTGGACTAGGGTGGCTGAGTGAATCCTTCATGGACCTTTGCATAACCCTTGCAGAACCAAAAGGACAAAAAGAAACGGATGCTGCTCATTTGCAAAACGAACGGGGGTTTAGGCTGAGAAAAGGGGACTTCCCGACAAGGACAGAATCCTTTTGACTGACACAGCTTTTGGGAAAATGCGTTGTGAATTTTGAGGTTCACAAACTGCGCCGCGTCATATGATGTTTGGTTCAACAACTGAGGTAGTTGGGAGAACCTCTTGCCTCCAAGGTCAAAGGAAAAACCCGCCGCTGGGATGACCATCCCACGCAGGAAGTTGCTAACATCCCTTAAGCCCTTAGTGGGGTGGCAACCCAAGAGCAATTGGATCGCAGGTTTTCGGCAGGCAGCGCACGCTGGTCGGGCTTCAGGCAGTTTCACCGGTCTGAAAATGGACCAAGGTGGAACCCCGAAAGGGGGTTCCGGCCACGAATCTCTTTATGCACCTCATGACCCCGGAAGTAAGTAAAACCTGCCGGATCCCGAGCCTTCCTGCGAAAAGTGAAGGATCCCCCCCCCTTAGAAATGGGACACCGCCGTTTTTTTTTTCTTCATCCTCAACATTACACTTTGTCTTCCCTCAATCGCAGGAATTGCACAGAGGTGTCTTTTTCGAGTCAGCCCTAGATCTGATCGAAGCCTTCGCGGCTGCGCACAACTACAAAACCACAATTCATCCCGAAAGGTCCCAGCCAACCTTTCTTCAAACCAGAGGAGTCATTTCAGCCAGGCGAAGTTCTTTCGTAAAGTTGTTTCACGCGCTGTTTTCATGGTCCAATGGTGCGGCCGACGCCCCGCGTACGGGGCCCAGAGTGAGAATAGCGTGCTTTCAGGTGCACCTAGCTGGATGTTCCACAAACGGATGTGCGTTTTTTCAGCTTTAGGTCGGGGTTAAAAGGGACTCCAAGAGAAGATCCAGAATTCCTGGGCTCCGGTTTGAGATATGCCCAAACTCGCTGTTTCTCACTGTCCCATACTCAGTCCAACTCGAATCAACCGTTGAACCCTTTTGGAGTCACTTGGGCTTGTATGTCCCGGGCCTTCAGGTGAGCATGCGGGTATTTCTTTGAGCTACGAAACGCATCAAACAGCAGCAATGGGTTTTCCGTGGTTTTCTTGAAGCAAGCAATCAAGTACTACTTACTTCACCTGCGAGGAAAGATGTGGCGAAACTGTTTAATTCCACCTACCTTGCCCCAAGAGTGAACAACAAAATCCGTGGTGGATCCGAATCATCTGCATTGATCACTGGGAGCAATTCATCTCTTGTATCAAAGGATTGGGACACATGTGCAAGTGGCAGGTTACGGTTTGCAAGCTGTTCCCTTTGTCGCAGACTTAACTGTCTAGAGGTTTGCTGTAGTCCGTTTGTTTTCCGGTATGTCCCAGTTACATCGTATGTGGCCTGCAATTGTTGCTTGCAGTTTCTTCAAATGGCGTTCGCCTTGGTTGCCATACAGGGAAACAGATCCGGGTTTGATTGTTAGTATATGTTGACTTCCATTTGCTTAAGAATAGTTGAGTGTAAAGGGAATCTATCACTCCTGGACATATTTGTAGTTTTTTTCCAGGAGACTAAAGCAGATGGAAGTTTAGATGCGATGTGAGCATCGCCGTCGGCAGCCCGCCCAAAAGTAGTTTCTTGTGACGCTGTTCTGGCGGCCAAGCAATCCCATTACCCCGAAATCTTTTGGAAAATCCAGCGGCAGGGGAATCAATGAATCAAAGGAAATAACTATTTGCCAGTGGGGTCGCGCCAAATGTGCATGCATACAGCTCCAAACTAGTTATGTTTAGGTTGGTGCTCAGTTGGGCATCCAAAGCAAGCCTGTGCCCCACTTGGAGGATTGTACCCTACATGCTCTTGTGGTCGGCCGGAGTGACAGCATAGGTACATAAGAGCAAATCGTCCAGACGGCAGCATGATTGAGTCACCTCATCCACATAGCTTGGCTATTGGCTATAGAGATGGTGAAGATAATGATGCACATGTGTGTCTTGTTTTCAGGTTACCCTGCCTTGAGTGGGTTTTAAACGAAAACCAAAGGGAAAGCCACCAGTTTGGCTCCACTCCAAACTTTGTTCCGGGGGGTGGGGGGGGGGCTGGTTGTGTTTGGGTGCAGTTTCTTTGACCATAAGGTGGGTTTGAACCGACTCGTGACTTGACTCCAGGCGCCAGCGAAGAACAGCTACTTGGCGCTGGTGGCGGCGGAGCACGAAGTCCAGGATCGGGAACTTGATGCGCCCGAAAAACCCAAAGACTTTAGGTTGGGATAGCAAGCCTGAAGGCAAAGAAGGCGGCATGGAGAACATCTCGTGCCTAGTTGGAGGTCTTTTTTGGCTTGGGCGGTGTCGCTTCGGGGCAGAAGGGTCGCTTCGAAGGCGTCGCTTGTCCCAGTGGAAAGTCCAGAGGGCCCGCAAGACTCAAGGCGCAGACACGTGGGTTCCTTTAAAGTCAACCAGCAAAGGATTCCCATGTTTCATCGATGTTCGAGGGCAGGAAATTGGGATGGTCACAGTGGTGCTGATTTTCAGCAGATCGCCTCTTTGCCGGCCATGATATGCATGTTGTTTCGATGGAGTCAGATTTGAAGGGGGCATACCCATGAATGGTTAGCGTGTTTTTTTCTTTTTTGGGGGGGACACACCTCTCTTGGCCAATTCACCCAATTCACATGGAGCCCCAAACAGGAGGTTCCCCAAAAGACGGTTCCTCTATAAATAACTTTCTTCGCTGGCTTCACGCTGGCTTCATGCAATCTGCAAGGCAGCTCTGGGATTTAATGGGCCGTCTGCCCCCAAGCCACTACCTCAACAATTGGGATACCTCTGAAAGAGAGTTGCTAGAGTTGCATACCCCCTATGAAACCTGCGGTCGTTTGGGTCTGTTTTCCCCATTTGGCTCGGGGATCCTGCAATGGCCCCTTCTCGGATCGCACAGGGGTGCCCTCCAAAAATGACACACCCATCGTGAAACCTTCCCCCAATCCCGTTTCGGCTCATCCACTCGATGGGGTTTTCTTTGCTCGGCGTCGGCCTCTCGGGGTGACTTCGAGGAGCTGGAGCGACAGCAGGCGCAGTTCGTACAGCTCCAAAGCGCGGTGCGCTGCTTGCGGTCTCGGGCGCAGGCAGATTCAGCGACTAGCGACTGGCATGTGGAGGAGTTCCTGAAGGACCCTCTTCCATTTGATTAAGACTATGTTTTTTATTTTCCCCAGTTGATTTTAAAGGGAATCTATCACTATACCGGAAAAATTATATATATATATACATATATATATTTTTTTTTTTCCCAGGGGACTTAAGCAAGTGGAGGCCCTCTGTTTTGGGAAGCGAAAAAATAGGGCTTCCGAGCCATTTTCCCTTGTTGGACCTAAACGCCATTTGAGGTGCAAGTTGAGTGGATGTAACAAATCTGGTTCAAGTAAGACCCAAGCCTGCCAACCCCGAAGGACTTTTGAAAAACCCCGGCAACGATAAGGCGGAAGGCCTTACGGGTGATGTGCCTGCGGTCCCGTTCTTGGGTTGATAGTCCTCTGCTTCTCAAGTTGCTCAGTTGGTATGAACCAATCTGTGGCATCACTATTCTGGGCATGTGGGGTTGGCACGAAAAAGCTGGCCATTGTCAAGGGGGTTCTCTTCGGGCCGCAAACGGCCAGTTGCTCCGTGGATTTGTTTGGAGGCTCCCGCGATCTCGCAAACCAAGGCCTCCAGATTTGTTGATTCGACCAGTCGCTCACTGGCTGGAGCCGGGAACTGGCTTTCAGTCACCACAGAAACTTGGGAAGAGGAAAGCGGCAGCGTCTTTTCCATGGCAACCTCAGGAATCAGGGGCAATTCTGTGAATTCTGCAAAGCCATTTGCACCAGGTGGGATGGACAAAATTGCTACGGGAGCAGCTTGTCCCCCCTGCGCCTCGGATTTGGTCCATACCGCAGGCGCTTCGCACAGCCGCTGCCAACAGGGAGGAGGCTGAAGAGAGCACCGGGTCCTTGGGTGTTTAGGTTTTCAGTGGGTTCAGGGGGGTCTAGTGGGAGTGGGGTTTCCCATTTAACCTAAAAATTGACTTTTAGCAGGGGATCAGTTTGGACAGCCCAGTTTGGCAAATGTTCACAAATTCCCGTAGGTTTCCATGGAGATGAAATCCATTTATTTGTTAGAGGCAGGCCCGATCCACCCGGGCGTTCGAAGAGGGAAAGTCCATGTTTTCGGATCGCCTCGAAAGGGGTCCCCCCAAATGGTTGGGTTGCTGTTGGTTCCCCGGTGAAACCAACCAAAACGGGGTCCCAATCCATAGCACGCCCAAGAGCCACCCGAGGAGGCTCCTTTTGAACGAACCGGACACTTGTCGAAAACCCCAGGCCAAAACAGCAAAAAGCAGATGGCAGGCAAAACAAATATGCTTAAGCTGTCCACCATGGGGTGGGCAACCGTACATTTTCCCAAGGTAGTCGCACATGGATCACCAAGACCGCAAATTCAACAGATTTGCTTTTAGCAGGGACCTTTTGGTGGACATCATGTAGGTAGACATGTCTGTCCACCCAGCACTTTTTGAGGTCCCCTATTAACAGTTGATAGTCATATCTTTTCAGGGCAGGGATGAGTGAGTCTCTGCTTGCTTCCAGGCTTTGATGCAGAGAGCTTGTGGTAACCCAGGGCAGGTGTCTGATCCTAGCACTCATCCCGCAAGCACTTGCCGTAGGCAAGCCATTTGGCACAGATCCAGGTCCGTTGTCCTTCCGTTTAGGATCACCTCAGTTTCCGCTGCCAGAGTCTGCGAGTTTGTACCGAGGCGCTCGCGACCATTGAGAAACCTTCTTTTGGAGGAACCCCTATGTAGGTCGCAGGTGAATTTGCGCGGGGGGTAGCCAGGGCGGGTGCAGACTCATGATGTCCAGTTGGGCTAAATGCCTAGTGTTCTCCTCCTCTCAATGTGGTTGAGAAGTACTCCGCAACCCCAGTCCAGCTATTTAGGCCCGGAAATTAGAGAGATTTGTCCAGCTCTTCCTGCGTCTTGGCAGCTGCCGGCGGGGGAGGATTCTGCCAGGCACTAAAGGGCCTGATCCAGGAGCGCCAGGCCGATTTGAGTCGGGAGGAAATGAGTTGGGGAAGGAGTTGGTCTGCGCTTTTGCGGTTTGGTTCTAGCGTGCATGTGTGTGTCTGTGTGTGTGATGGGTTTGGAAGGGTTTGCAGGGTTCGATTGGTCGGATTGTTGTTTCTATGTATTCCAGTGTTTTGTTTGGGTTTGCCTCTTCTTGAACGAGACCCCTTAAATCAGCAGGGTTGGGTTTTCCCGAGGGTTAATACAAATCAAGTCTTCAATCAAGGGTTGCTTTACTGTTCTTGGTATGTGCGTTTGTTGATGCATCCTCTTGTCTGATATTTGTGAGCGGGTGGGAGCTGCAAGCCTCATATGATTTATCATAGACGAAGGCGTGTTTTTGTTTCCGGGTCCTTGGGTCGCACGCCCGCAACCGCAGTACCAGCTATGAAGCGATCCCTTCAACTCCGAGATGTGAGTCAAAGCAATGGTAATCAAAGGGGCAAAGCTGAAAGGGGGACAGTCAGCCAGGAGTTCAATGTAGACCGTAGTTGTGCGAAATGAGGCTTTGCCCATGTTCTGAGATACCCAGAATCTCTTTCACAGCCACAAACTAGTCAAAGGGAAGATCTCACTTTGGTGCAACAGAATGTGTTGCTTGAATTCAAAAAACCCTGTTGATTCTGGCCGGTCTAGAGAGTTATTCTCCATTCTTTCTGCCAATCATTCGGAGCAACCACCCAAGTATATGGTCTTGGGGATCCAGATCATTCTCAGAAAGTTGCAGCTAAACAAAAAGGACCTTGCAGTTTTGTCCTGAAAGGGTTCCTTGGTGAACCAGACAGAATGCTCCAAGTGCAAAGGGGCGCGTACTTGAGAGGTGCAAGGTAAGGACTCACAAGCCCAGGCTCTGCAAACGGTTTTGGACTCCAAAGCGACCGCCCGTTGCACGTTTTGGGCGCGAAGTTAGGCGGAGCTGCAGCAGCTGCGGGAGCAGCCCTGTGTGGAGGCGGTCTTCGAAGTGAAAAGCTGCGGGGAGTGGTGTTGTTTTCTGCTCCCCCTACTCCAAATACCCGGCCTTTTTTCAGGGTATCAGGTCGACCCTCTACTAAAAAAGAAAGTCTTTACTATGGAAAACCGGTTCTCCCGAAAATACCAACTGAAAAAAGCAGATATTTTGAGTAGGGGGGTTGTTTCTCGCTTCAGGTGGACTTCCTCGTATGTTAAGCGGTAGCTTCCTCAGGTACCGGGACCGATTTCCTCTGGACGAACCCACCGCAGGTGCGCATGGCCAAAAACATCATCTTTTGGAGATAAGACACTTTTCTTAGGCTCCAAGCTATTTTGCAGGCAGTGTCGGTCAAGCAATTGTGGTTGAGTTGGGAGCGGGATTTATGGCCCAGTTCGTTTTGAGACCAGTAGCGTCCCTTCACTGTTGCTAGCAAGTTTGTAGTTGCTTTTCTAGTATTTTGGTCCTGTTCATTTCTGGCAGGAGGCTGCAAGAAAATCAAAGTTCGACCAGACCACCAAACCACCAAACACGGGGAAGCTGAGAGAGCGGTGTGTGGCCAGGCCCCTCAGCCTCTGGCAGACGCCGACCCAACAGACCTGCCCTTGGGCGACGTCTTTTCGCTGGCGCTGCAGGCGGGTGGCCCACATGGCTGTGAATTTCAGTGGGGAACCGTCTCAAAAGTGTGTGGCGGACGCAAATTCGCAACCCCCCCCAGCTTCTGTTGTGAGCCCCTTTCGTGGTAGAAGAAATAGTTATCGAAGCAGTAAACTAGGGATTGCCTGGGGTGCACAGTTTGGTTTACAAGCTCAGTTGTTTGACAAGGAGTTCTCACAGCACAAGCCAAAGTTTGGACTTGAGTGTGTCACTTGGGTGTATCGACGTTTGGTAACATTGTTTGACACATCTTTGCTTTGGTCGCCTACTCAAGTTGATGATAGGGGACTGTTCGTCTTCCAGAAAGTGGCCTGTGCTTGGTTCAGTGGGTCCAATTTGTTTGCTGTGAATCATTTGCTTGCCCGGTTTTACCTTCAAAAACCATCCTTGAGACGGTTTTTCCGCCCAAGGGATTTCGCAAACGCGGCTTTATCCTCCAAAGCATCACTCGACTGCTAGAGGAATGTGGGGCGGAGAATGTGACGGTAGCCTTCGATCTTGAGAGCCAACATTGAGTTGCAGGTTGAAAAATACACGCGGAGACATGGCAACGAGCTCTTTGACAGACCTCAAGGCTGCCAACTTGTCCAATGCCGAAGCTTTTTCAAGCAATTGGACCATTTTCTGAATTTTGAAGCCCACAAGCGTGTTTTTTTGCAGGCAACTTGTGCAATCTTCTTGGATTTCATGTTGAGCTGCGGGTTTAAGAAAGCCTTGGCACAGGATCCCAAACTCTCCCTCTAACGGTGTTCGTTCCCAAGTAAACCAGGCTTTCCTGGAAATTCACCAGACCATTGCCACACGTAAACGAAGCACGAAATGATGTTTCAATAAATCTGAATAGAAACATGGCTCTCACATGAACCATTCTCATGGTGAATGAGGCGCTGACATGTCTTGGCCAGATGGTTGGATCTTTAACCTTCAGCCGTTTGGGAAACTCTGTACTTCCGCACGGGCCAGCAACAAGTTCAACTGCGCTAGGGTCAATAGCCACCAAGTTAGGCCTTGACATTTTTACGCAGGGCGAAATGAGAACCACTAATTATTTGATTCTATCATGACTAATTGACTAAATGTGAGTGTGTGTCTCAAAAGTGGGGACCCCTGCACTGCAGGTGGTGGCATCATTTTGGCTTCCCTTTTGAAGCCACCTGAAAGGGGGTCCCCTGTTTTGAGACGCCCCTGCGTTCGAACTGCGGTTTGGTTTTGGTCGCCAGGACTTGAAGACAGGTGCCCTGAACCTCATGCCCGAGGCTTGGAACGGTTTTGCTTTTCGGGAGTCGGAAGGAAGACTTCCATTGGGCTAAGAATATGTTCTATGTTCCCCTGTTGTTTTTAAAGGGAAACTGTCACTACTGGAAATATGTTCAATTTTCCAGGGGACTTCATGGAGGAAGAAATTCGTTGTTTGTGGGGCTGCAAAAGACAAGGACTTGCTGACACACTAGCGGTCAGCATGTCCTTGCACAACAGCTTCTTGCAACAATCATGGCCCCTTGATAAATCTTGCCGTACTTCCTCAAAGTATGCAAAATGGATCCTCAGAAAAGAGGCCAAACAGGAACTTCGAGCCAGCGACGGGTTGCCGCCTTCGGTGCAAACACCGGGAAGCCGGGCGAGACCATGGACCCCGGTACCAGAGGTAGTTCAACCCGGTACCAGAGGTGATCTGCTTGTTCCATGAAGAAACCTCCCAAGATCTGCTTCTTACTCCACGGAATAAACACGCCCAAGATCTTTTCATGGAGTAACAAGAACTGATGAACAAATGGAAACATGTTCTAGCCCATGAACTCCATGAAAACATATTACCCCATGAAATATGTTCTTTTCTTATTACCCCAAGAACTTTCTGAAGCCCAAGCCACGGGCTTCTTCCACAAGCCAGGATGGGCCCTCCGCCTGGCCGGAGCTAGAGGCGTCCGCGGACCTGCAGCTGGCGTAGCTCGGTTTCGGTTGCGGCCAAGCCGTGTCTTCTCTAGGTCCCCAAGTCTCACACCCTTTTTTGGTTGGGAGGGTTCCTCTACTAAAATAGACCACAGAGAAAGAAAAGGTTGGTACCCTTATTCTAACCTCTCCACTGGAGGGCCTTGTTAGTTTTGGGGGAGGGGGATGGACGGTCTGTGTTCAAAACTTACTTGGGGGGGGGCTTGGGGTCTTGATGCACCTCATTTTATATGCCCTCGAATGCACATAAGTTTTAGTTTTTTTGCCGGGGGTCGGGAGTCAAGGTTTAGCGACTGCACGGGTCCGGTTTGCCATTGGTTCCTCAAGGTGCGTTCGGCTGGGCCCTCTCGTTTTATGTTCCGTGTGCTGCTTTTCCACTCCCTTTTTCTGGCCCCTCTGTCTCGGCGCGGTGTTTTGGGTCTCCTGAACATCGACCGCCCATGAGAGGGGGGGGGGTTGAGAACTTTCTTTTGAGGGCATGAAAACTTGGGGCCCTATTCAGCTTTGTTCATTCCATATGCTTGACGTGCATTTCTTCTGGATTGACTTTTGTTTTGGGACCCGGGACCGGGCACATCCCACGTGAGCTCCGTTTGGGCCCAGTAACTTGGCTTGTTGTCAAAGTCAGAACCCGTGCTTGTTATTCTCAACACAATAAGGTTCCCTCGTGCAACCAACTCTAGCCGTATTGAGGGTCCCCCCAATCGCTTTCTTTCAGAAAGCCGCACGAATTGCTTGAATTCTTTATTTTGACATGTTTTTTTGTGGGGAGCTTTTTTGGGGCGCTCGCCAGCCTGCATGCCAACCTGCCTGCCTGAAACTTGCACCTACCTGCCTGCTGACCTAAGTACTCAACCCAACGGAAGCAGAGAAGAGGAGTCTGAGCCATTTGTATCAATCAATCCCTCACTTCAACATTGCATTCTATGAGTTTTTTGGACCCGTGGAGGAGAAGTGTACTTTGTGCTAGAACTCAAACTACTCCCTACCATCAGGGGCCTCCTACTAGTAAAATGTGTGTGTGTGTGTGCGCGCGTGTTTGTTTTTTTGTTTCCCGGGCCAAGCATGTTGTTTTCCTTGCGGGGGCAGCGTTTAGTTAGGGGGAGGTGGTTACTTGTGTAGTTTTGTGTTTATGCATGTGTATGTGTCCATGTATGGTAGTTCTTGTTGACCCCATGACTCATGAGCACAAATAACAATTTGTTTGGCTTGAATTTTTAATTTTATGTTTTTCTTTAGCTAGTAAGCCGGCCTTCAATTTGTTGGGTAGGGTTCCTTTGAAATAAGCCAGCAGAAGGGCTGCCTTGTTGTCCCTAGGGGCGTTTTTTGCTTGTGGTAGCTGCTGAGATTTGCAGACCTTGCTATTCGGTTTCTGGTTGTTGATAGTGCTGTTCCGTCCCAAATAGGGGACCCAGGGCTGCTTTGGGCTTCCTTGTGCGCATCCCAATTGCCAAAGGGAAGTTTTCTTGCGATTGGTATAGCCTGCAACCCGAACTTGTGGCAAACAAAAACCATGACATGTTGCTCATTGTTTCGTTGCTGGTGACATCTACGGTCAATCCACTGATTTGCCCCAACGCCTCTCGGGACGGAATAACCTCAAACTTTTTTGGGGCTTTGGAGGGCTAAGCTCCGAGTATACCAGTCTACCATCACTGCAAGAGCTTGAGGGGTAGGTAGCTAACTCAGCCAAACGCACGCACACAGCGCACGCCTGGCTTCCCGAGGGAAGCTGAGCTGGCGTCCGCCCTGCTGGTGAGGCAGAAAGGTGGTGGCTCAGCACGGTTGGCCTGTTGGGTAGAACAAAAAGGGCCGTAAATCTCCGGGCTCTACATCCAACCCGTTTTCGGGTCGCGGTGGTTGGGAGTGGGGCAGCAGGGTTGGGTGGGAGAGATGATGAGATGCGACGACTAAACCTCATGTTACTTTCCCTGTTCTTTCTAGGGATCCTTCTTTGCCAAAGATTGCCTCCAACCAAGAAAGGAATGGAGGGAAAGGAGTGGGGGAGCAACCAATGCACAAAACATGGGCAGTATACCCCGTGACACGTGGGTCAAATGAGAAGAAGACCTACCCTTTGGTACCAAGCCGGGGACAGCCATGCGGGCCAGGCGAGGCTTGGAAGTGGGATCCCGGTACCTTCCTGCACAAGTGGCTCTGGGTCAGAAAGAGGCACCCAAAATGGCTTGTCCTGATAGGTGGCATGGACCAAAACCAGCGGAAATGGAGAAGGTGCCAGCTTCCCTCGTTGAAAGAAAGGTGCGCAGAGGAGAGCGATTGAATTGCGCCTCCGCGGCAGCTGGAGGAAGCTTTGGTACTCCGTTTGATTGACTGCAACAGCAATTCAGTCTGAGGAACATGGTTAGATCGCCAGGCCACCCGGTTTTACATGTTGCAATGGATCCAACAAGGTACCTTTCTTCGCTCTTAAAAAAACAAAAAAAAAACACTTGAGAGTTGCCAGTCGAGGCATGTTGAGGGGTCCCATTCGTAAGTCTTCAGGTATGCCTTGCCCAGTGAAGCAATGTAACCTGCGATTGCCAACACCCCATTGTTCCTGTTTTCCAGCCAAAATCTCCAAACTTGACTCCAGCTGAGGACAGGTTCACGGGGACATCTCGTGACTTGGATGCAGGTCCCTGCAACTTGTTTGTGCTTTTCAAGTTCCTTCATACCTCCCGGCTTGACAATCATCAGAACCTTGTTCTTGGGGAAACGGTCCCTTTTTTGGGTGTCATCGCAGTTTGCAGGGGATCGGATGATCCGCCCTTGCTGCGGGAAACGGCGGATGAACTTGTTAAACTTGAGGGTGCCACCGTCCAGGGCGCTGGGAGCTGCAAAGACGCCAAAAGAACCATTTCGGCGTCCGGCGAGAAGAAAGGTCTGAAATGGGTACGTAAGGCATAGACTCTTTTCCAGGAAAGTACCAGGGGTACCTACTCAGCGGCATGTGGTTGCGCCCTGAGAGGCTTACCACAAGCAAGGCTGAATTTTGAGAACTCCGAAGCTGACTTTTGCAGTTTGTTGCTGTCGAGCAGTTGTGATTTGTTTGATTTCTCCGGAAAAATATGTCCTTCCTCCCCAAAACACAATATGGGGGGTAACGTCCGCATTCTTTCCAAGGAGCCTTCCTGGAAAAAACAGCCTCCATTTGACCAGGTTGGCAAAAATGGGAAATCAGCGCAGCGATTTCCAAAGGATCACCCTCAGAGTGTGCCATTTTGCCTCGATGACTTGCTTCAGATGCAACGTTTACCAGCGTTACCTCTCTCAAACTGGGAGAGAAATGGAATATGCAAAACCGGTGAGGCCATATTTGACATCAATACGACCTTTGTTCCTCTTTGAAAGATCCGTAGATTCTGGCTTGCTTTCTGGCGGCACGCTTTCTTCGGAAGCCATGGCGGCTTCTTTTGATTGTACATGTTGGAAAAACCAGCGGCAACCCCATCAGTTTGAAGTTCCCTTGAAACCCCAGACGCTTCTAATTCTCAAACTTGGGCAAAGTAGCAGCGGAATCAAATGGGCTACCAAATCCTCTGATTCAAACGGAACCCAAAGCCCAGAGAAAAACCTTTTGGCGAACCCTTGGGCGGCATGAACTGCGAAGTCCTCTCGCATTCTCCCCCGAAAGTCAACTAGTGGCCCGCGACTTCACACGTCCCTTGCACTGTCTCTTTGCTCGCCCGGGTGTCTCGATATTTCCGCACCAACAGTGAGCTGACGGGAAACACGAGCTCACTTAGGATGAGAGGTTTGTAAAATATAGCACCTGGTAGTTAGTGCCGATATGTTCTTGTTTTTGCAGCTGCCTCGAGGGGAAACCAAGTAAGCAGGGTCCTCTAAATAGCCCAAACGTCAACGCCAGCGCCAAACTCCCCCCCCCCCCCCGCCCCTTCCACCCACCCAAAGGCCCTCAAGAGGCATATCTGAGGACTGCTTACAGCTTATTGTCGTCACTTCACGTGCTGCATTTGCCGCAGCAACTGCGCCACTCGCCGGAGACAGGCTCAAGCAACTGGCATGAAACTGGAGAACCATGGTTTGGACCTATACAATCAGCCTTCCATGGTTTGTGGTTCTTCCGCCTTACGGTTCGAATGCGAAATCCGATGGGCAATCAAGTGGAAGGAATGATATTTGCAAGGGTTGGCAATTAAATGCATGCATACAGAATACATGACTAAAATACACATGAAAAATGAATAGACACTCAGCAAACAAATTGATGTAGAGCATATGTCATCAACAAGGGACCTCGTCCCCCTGCAAGAAAACCAACAGGATGATGTTTAAGCAACAGAAGCTCAAACATGTTTAGCCCTACATTGCAGTCAATCCTTTGGTCTTGCTCCCCAGCCTTTCGATCTAGCCTGACCGAGCAACTTCCAGATCTACCTATATGCGATGTGTGTTGTTTAATCATTTGTTGGGGGGGAGGGGGTTAATCATCACATCAATGTGAAGTGCGCTTTCTTCAGGACGGATGACGCCCAATCTTAGAACCTAGAGGTTTGGCGCTTGGCGGGAGTTCTTATTGGAGTTGTGAACTTCACAACTGGAGTTGCATGCATTCTTGGATTATTTGGGGTTGTTGCCACTTCCTGTTTATCAACAAAGGCTTCTGCTACTGGACACTGGGTTTGCGTTACTGAGTTATACCAGATACAGCCAAAACGATGGTAGCGGGCTTGTCCTGCCTCGACTTTCCTGGCCAGCCAAAGGCCTTTCGGAGGGGCCAAAAGCTATGACAGCCTCCGCCCGGCGCGCCTGCTAGCGCGGCGCGCGAAGAAAAAGCTGCGGCGGATGCTGGCGCTGTGTCCGCCACCTTGGGCCAACGACTGCGTGATGCAGCAGCTGCCGGACGTCATCGCCGCTCGGGTCTCTCGGGTCTCTCGGGTCTCTCGGGTCCAGGGCAGGGTCGCTGAACCAGGCTTCGAGCTGTGCTCTTAGCTGACCGTTGAAACCATCAGATATTTTTGTTGGCCCTCGACATGGCCACATCTTGAGGGTTTCTCAAGTCATTTGGGGTGTGAAGAACCCTGTTAACTACCACTTGGGCAATTTTGGAGGATGCCATTGAACAGGTATGCCGCTGCCAACCATGTTGAGGCTCCGGGAATGCAGGCAAACAGCGAGGAGCGTTTACTTGACGCTTGTTCCACTATCCTCCCAACTCTCTCTCTCTCTCTCTCTCTCTCTCTCTCTTATCACTGCACTACGCAGGGCTGCCGAGCGGCATACATCTCACTTCCGGAGTGAATCGCCACTTCATCTGAACAGAAGAAACCCCTCGCAACTCCTTCAGCATCTTGCAAGCAATCTATTGACGGATGGGCACCACCCACTGGCGTACGAGCACACGCCAATCCGGCATCTCCAGCCAACATGGGCCTTGAATGGGGTCGGGGTTCCATGTTAGTGGACGGGAGGGCACCATGTTAGGGCCACGGATAGGTGTTAAACCTCTTCGACACCGGGTGAACAAAAACGGTCGGCTCACTTTAAACGAGCCCTTGGTGACGTTTGATTCCCCAACCAGAAACTGCAAGGGCGCCGTACTTGCATGTTACTTCTGCAGGGGCATACGCAGGGTTGGTTGTGTAGGGGCCATCCACGGTTTCCGGCAACCCATTCTAATGTATGACTTCGGTCAAGGATCTATGCTTCAGGTGCTGGTGCTGAGTTGGCAGTATGTTGCAAGAGCCGTGAAGATCTGTCTGGTCCTACTTGTCTCTAAAGACCAACTTGACATACTCCACCTATAGGCCTTATATAGGGATGGATTTTGGAGTATGTACCCTGTACCAGGGACCCATTACCCATGTCGGGGGATGTTTTCGGGAATTGACTCATGTCGAAGAGAACTTCCGAGGAGGTGTTCCGGGACCACATCTTTCCGCTCAGCCTCATGGTGACTTTGGTTGCAGATGCACGTTCATGCCTTGGGCACTCAATGTCATTTTCCCTGCGTCAAAAGGGGATAGGTATGCTTGAGGCTTCTCCTGTCCGATTTGACATGGGCGCTTCTTTTGATTCCGGAGGTAGGGGTCAACCCATTACCTCTGGCTTCCGCAAAAACAACATCTTAACTCTCGAGTTGAAAACGTTCAAGGTGTTTGTCGACGGGGTTCTTCATTTTACCGTCGGCCAAACAGCTTAGCCACCTTTCTGGCCAACCAGCATTTTCAGCCAGCAGTTTGGCAGCATGTGTTATCCAGCATTTAGCCGGCTTTTTGCTTGTCCACTCAGCATGTATTACATGGCCATGGCTGTGTGGCCATGGCCACCTTGTCCTGGCGGGGCGTGCGGAAGATCAGCCGTGTCAGCCGTCGTTCAAAATCAATGCGTAAGCTCCGTCGTGCCACACGGGTTTCTTGGTTTCGGTGTACGGGCTACGGAACATCGGAGGGCTCCAACCCAGGTTCAACAACCTCCAACGCCAAGAAATCGGCAGCCAACCTCCTTTCCACACTATCCATTTTAGATCGGGCAATAGATTTCTAAAAATCAAACTTCAGTTCTCCAGTCCCTCCCAAGGAAGCTGTTTTTGGAGATTACCTTTGAAATCATTGGATATTCTTTCGGCTCAAGGTGTCCCTGTATTTCCTCCTTCAGCATCACTCCATTAAAAGGAAACTCACTTAAAATGACCCCGAAAGCTGATGTGTAATGCCACTAAAAGGGAAGATCTGGGGAACCTCGTTCGACTTCTTATTTTGCCTGGCCGCCCGTGTGAAGATGCCTACGAGCTCAGGTGACCCTGCGGCTCTACCAGTGCCTTGCCCATTCAAGTTGCTCCGGAGGGTTAAGAGCCTTAAGGCCAACGACAATAGCTGCCAAATGAGTCCAAACAACAGGGAAGGTCTTGGGGGTGGATTGCTTGTTCGCCAAACTGGTAAAAAATATGGATTATATTTGTTCTTGGTGACCGTTTTGTGGGTCAGCGCTTTATGCAGGGGGGCCTGTGAATTTCAGAGAATTCGGTGTGCCCGATTTCAACTCGCGCTGACCTTGAGGGTAAAGGTGTGCAGAACTCAGCGCGGCCCGCTGGTCTTCACCGCTCGTCTAGCCGACCGCCTAGACACAAGCAAGATAGTGGGAATGAAATGGGCTGGATCCCTCTTGCTACCAAGTAACACAGCCAACCTGGAACCTGATTGGGCTCCCGGAACTGACTGAAAGCTGACACGATTGGCAAAGAGTTTTCCGACCTGCCTCCTTCTTGTTCAACATTAAGCGAGTGCTGTCGTTCTTCAGTGGTGGCTGCTTGGAGCTTCAAAACAAACCATGTCATTGAAAGCTAGAACTCTCCCTGAATTCCTGGACTCTAGTCACTTTTTTGGGTTTGGACCATTTTAGTGGTAGATGTAAAGGTTCAGACGTTTTTGCATATCCTCTCAAGAAGTCAGCGAGTCCTCTAAATTGTGACATTGGAAGCCCGAGTCCTCGAGACCTCGGTCGGGCCCAACCGCCTGTGGCCTTCCAGGTGCACCTCAAACGCTTCTTGGTAGAAGGTTAATACCAATGATGAGGTGAATGCCAAGATGGTGCAACCACGGCTGCTTCGTGTTTTGAAGCATCACGTTGTGGCCTGGGCTATATTTGCATGGTCAGTTGCCCTTTGTTGGCGATGATTCAAGGTTTGGATTTGGACTTGTTGTGCTGGTGGGCGCGCCATTCAATGGTGTCACTGAGCAACTGCATGTTTATATACACATAACATATATATAGAGACATGTATGTATTTGCATTGGTATATGCACATATGTATGTGATATATCTGCATTATATATTTATATATATATAGCTCTCCCAAGCCTATGCATGAGGACATGGATGAATGTATATGGTCAACATAATGTCACAAAAAAGCTATGTCCCTGTACACCATTATTGACATCATATGTATATACACATTGTGCATGCATTTCCTGTCCTTTGCAAGTCAGTTTCTCCATTACGGCACGCCGAGCTGAGGTCCGTCTTCCGTGGCCCGGACTCGAAGCCGTGGGACGTCTACACTACTCAGGGAAGGCTCCGTGTTCAGTGACATGCTCTAATTGTTGTAGGCCGTTTTAGGGCGTCTCTAATTGTAGGGCGTTTCTTTGACCGTGTCCTCTGGATTCATCCAAAGACAGTATGGCATTTGGTTGGACCTCATCCATGGACATTCGTGCGAAGGGGCGCATCGCTCCCAGTTTCTGCTGGGCTTTCCCCATCTGGCCTTTAGACACTCTTTTGGAAGATGATGTTTGGTTAATTGTTAAGTTTTTAACAAGTCTGAACTGTGATTGATCAACCCACTCGGGAGTTGCATGCGCAGGAGGCACTATGATTCAGGCTTTGTTGCAACACCCCCTTCCATTTAAAGATAACTAAGCGAGTTTGCACCGGTGCAAACAAGGAGTTGGTCCACTCCTGCTGAATACCCTACCCTAAAGCATGAGCCAATTTGACACAAATTGTGTTTTGCGGGTTGTTGTTGTTGTTGTTTTTTTTTTTTTTTTTGGGGGGGGGGGTTACACTCGCATAGAAACACGTATACGTGTGTGTGTATATACATATATATTATACACGGCATGGATCTTGATATACAATTGAATCTGTATTTGACACACTTATATCTATCGAGCCCTGTTGTGTCACTTGTGTGACTACTTTCTAGACGACGACAAAGGGACCACCGTGACACTGACGGCTTGTGGAAATTGGGGTTCGCAGGGGCGAATCATTTGTGCAAGATCCTGGTGCGGAAAACCGGATTAGTTGCAATTGTTCTGGGGTGGGGTTCCTACTGTTGCATTCAAACAAAAGCATCGCAATAAATCAATCATGTTTTTTTAAAAGCTGGGACAGCTTTGCTGACAGTCACAGGGGAATGAGTGGGCTCATGTATATGCTGCGGGCCTTGGGTGTGCAAGCATTGACGTGTTGAAAAACGGTGCCAGCGACTTCACTGTTCAAGTGGGTGTTTTTGTTGCTTGCTTCTTCGGTTCGTTGATTCGACCGGGGGCCATGAAGAACAATACGTTTTGCCAAAGGCGTCCGAAGGGTGAAGGCAAGTTTTACTCGGGCTGTTGTTGGGAACCATTAGGTGAACACGCCCTCGAAAGAAGTTAGCAGCTTAAATGTTCAGACATTGCTAGCTGATACGGTAAGTCTTGTTTACCTTGTCTAAATGACAGTAGCAGATAGTTTCATCCAAGCATTGGGGCTGAGATTGCAGAAACACAATTGTGTTTGGATGCAGCTGAGTACAAGACTCTGACAGCCGTTGATTGACGGCGGGGTGTTTCATTTGAGGTAATGTCCTTCACTTGTTCGGAGAAAACACCAACGCATCATCCATCCGCTAGATCGCCCAAAGGCCCAATTTCAGGATTGCGGGCCGAGGGAAGCTGAAGATGTTCGACCTGGGTTTGTGCCTTTTTGAGGGTACCCCATTCTTCGACACATACCTTAATCTGTTCAACCATCGTTCTTGTGAAAGCCACGGGTCTTGGCTTGTGTGGTTTCTGGGAGAAAGGCTCCATGCAGAGAGCAACTCCCAACCAAAAAGAGGATTTCCCGCATTGCCAGACGTAGCTAGGCTTGCTCGACTTTCGCCCATGTTTCACTTCATTCCTCTTACAGCCAGCACTGTCATGTGTTTTTGTCCTGGGACACATGGGCGTATTCCAGACATGACCAGCGCAGCTGGATTTACACGGGGTGATCCCTTTAAATAACAATCCAAATAGCGGCTTCCCTTTTTTTTCGGAACTACGTACCCGACTCCAAGCTTCTTGAGGAACCCCAGGTTGGCCACAAATACCTGACGAGTTGGTCAGGGAGGGTAGCAAGGGACCCTCTAGGCTGAAAGGCTCACGGTTTTTTAATTCAAGCGGTGTTCGTGGGAAGCCTAAGCCAGAACCTGTAAGATTTCCCCGCTGTCCTAAAACAAGGCAGCCCAGAAACCAGAGCAGACTCCATCCACTTCCGGGGGTTCCCCTTGCCCTCAAGCCACATGCCGATCCCACGGCGTCTGTCGTTTTTTATTTTCCCCCTGGGTGCCCCGAACCAAACCGGGCACGCGGCACGCCGATGTCCGCCGGCCGATGTGCGCCGGCGGACTCGGAACTCGGTCCGAGGCTTCGAGTCCAAAGGGCTCCAGTCCTTCCAACGCGCCGCGGAGCACCTGGAGCTGCTGGCGAAGCTGAACTGCCACCTGGGCTACCAGCGCTGCTGGCAGGCCAGCCGGGGCCGATCTCCGGGACGTCGAATGAGTTGGAGGGAGCTCGATCCGAGGCTGAAATACCCCTGGTTTTTAACTTCCATTTGCTGAAATGACTGAATATGTTGTAATTGTCCCATGTTGGTTTTAAAGAGGATCTATGCCTACTGCTTTTTTTAGGGGACTTAAGCAAATGGAGGTTGGCACCGGGCTCTCAAAATGGCGTCGACGTCCCAGGGTCGCCGGCTCGCTTGGCGCCGCGGCGTGGGGGCTTTGTGCCGGGCGCTGGGCAAGCTGCGCGCGGACAGCAGCCTGAAGCTGCCCGGCCACCGTCCAGCGGACTGGTCACACCTTTGCCCACGAGCTTGGCATTTTGGGGGGCGAAAACGAGCGCAGAAAATCGGGGCCCTTTGCTTGGGGATCCCTCAGTTAAGCGTTTGGACATGGGAATGACGGAAAGACATGGTTTTGCTCTTGGTTTCCCTTTTGCCTCAAAAAGCTCCCTGCCCCGCCTGCCCCCCACTTCCACCAAGCCGCAGTCTGAGGTTGGACCGCGGGACTCCGCGGCTTTGTGCTAGGTTGATGCAGGTGCGGAAGGTCCGGTTCTGTTGGGATGGGATGTTGACCAACCACTTGGGAAGGTACTCCTTGTGTTCTTGTTAATGGGCAGTCGACGCTGTGGACAATTACATGTTCCATTCCTACAGGGTTCCTTTGCCCCTTGGTACCTTCTAAGGAGGTAATTCTATAGACCCTTTTCTACACCAAGAAGGTACAAGTAAACAGTCAACCATTCATGACTTCCAATGAATGAGTGGGAAACAAGCCAGCAGTAAATCCATTTTTCAGGCAAGCGGTCTCCTTTCCTTTGTTCAGAGAAGCCGCCCAGACAAGATGTTGGCGTACTGTTCTCCTCCAATCCCATGGCGCCTCCACCTAACTTCCCTATGCAGGGGCTCAGGGAAGCCAACTAGCAGAGATACAGGGGGAACCAGTTGGAGACGGGAGGATTCCGATTCCCGTTTGATGCACCTTGACGAAGTTTATGGGAAATGGCGCCGAGGGAATCCCCCCATAGCCCCGCTCCCTCCGTATCCCTGCTTGTTCGTTTGTCCACAGGGGCCGCAGAAAATAATCAAGATACATTGCCAAAGATACAAGGCTTACCGATTCGGATTCCAGGTGACGTGCTCCTCATCCGCATGCTTCCGTGTATCCCCTTAATGTAGATCTCGGATTCAAGCACGTCCCGCAGAAAGCACTACAGACCAGTTAGAGGAGTATCGTTTCGGCTCAGGCCCATTTTTGGTGTTCCGTGTGAATGCGCAGGTGCCTGTGCAATCAGGGGTCAGTGCATTTGGTCAGCCTGGGCGGGTCCGCTGTCACTTCAAGAAGCCATCAGGGGATTCCAGGTCCAGCCCTACATGAGAGCATTTATCCGGGAATTGGCGGAGCCGGTGCCGTCTGAACGTGGCTGGAGATGGCTGGGGAGAATTTCGACCATTTGCCACTGCTAACATGTATACCGTGCTTAGCATGTTCGCCGCAATTGCATATTTCTTTGCAAGGAGTAAGGAATCGCCAGCGAGATAGCATGAAACGCAGTCTCCAAGCACCGGAGCTTGCTGGACTTCATTGAAGGCCAATCCAGAAACTATTCCTCCTGTAGCCTGCGTTTTGAAAGAGCACTTTCTTTATTGAGGCCTTGGGGTCACACCCCAGGATCTAAGGGTTGGCTCCACATTCTCTTCACCCATGGTTCTCTTCAGAACTTGAGGTGCCAGACACATGGAACCCTGGAAAACACGGATTACTAAGGTTTTTCCCCAGTCAAAAGGAAAGCATATCACAGTCAGGAATCCTAAAAAGGTGTCTGCTACCTCCAATCCGCTGCTTTGTGCGAGTTGGGTCCCGTTTTGTTTTTCTTTGGGTTTGGGGCACCTTGGCATTGGCGAGGAGCGGGGTGTGAAGCGAGCTTCAGAGCTGGAGCTGCTCTTGGGCCTCATGGAGGGTGTGCAGGTGGGGGGCGGGACTCGGTTTCGAGGGGTGGCCCGCTCATTGCCATGGGGGGGGGGGGGGGGGGTTGGTTTGCACGTAGTTCGTCTAAAGGCCCAAAGTAGTTCATTCAAATCACGAGCTGGGGACATGTTTGGGTGCAGCTCCTTTGAACTTTGGCTGGTCTTCTGACTTAAGACAAAACACTTGTTGAACTTTTTCAACATTCCGTTTTAGCATATCCCAGAACCTGTAATGGCAACCCCGATTAACAACCCCCTGGTTGAGAGTCCCCTGTTAGTGCTTGTAAATTTGGGAGGGAACACCCCACTATCACTAGATCAATCAACATCAGGAAAGGAATCATCATGGAAAGGGTGGGGAAGGGTCAAACAGCATTTTGGCGTTTCTGAAGCAGCGATGCGTCGTTTTTCATTGCAGGTACCTTCCCTTGGAATATGGCAACCAAATTTGGGGCGTTTCTGAAGACAATCTCCGAAGAACTTTTTGGACGGCTTGCAAAGAGCCAGAAGATTGGCGGTCAGACATGGTGCTCCAAATGGTGCACCTTTTTTTTGGTTTTAAAGGGAGGCCGGAAATAAAGCGGCACTTTTTGAGAGACATGCGCCCAGCCAGCCCAAACTCAGAGGTCCTTGCGGCACTGCTGCCGGCGCAAAGTTTGCCGGAGTTCACTTCGGGGCTGGGAACTGAGGTGCCGGGCCTCTTCAGGCCCACGCACTTCCCCCTTCGAGGGGGAAACCATCTGAAACCATCTTGATGTTTGCTTTGAGAGCCTGGACTTGGGTCTCTTTTTGGGAGCTCATTAGGTTTGTTTCTTCTTCCTTTTTTTTTTGGGGGGGGGGAATCCGGTTTTAGGTTTTGAGTCTTGAGTTTGCAACATAGTAAGTAGTGCAAATGTCCATGCCAGGGTCCTCTTGCTCCTTCCTTGTCGCTGATTGAGGCTTATGTAACTCATGCATGATTGCCCGAGCCTAAGGATACCAGGGTTAAAGTACGGGAGTGCTGTACATGCGCTGCCAGGGGTCGCCCCGATTTATTTGCAGCCCTTCCTCCAATCACAAGGACTGCTTTTTGCACTCGAGCCCTTGAAGGCACTTGTCTATCAGGGTTGTCGCCTTAGGGGCAAGCAAACTCAAGTTTGCAAACTCAAGTTTGCATAGACTGGTTCCAGAACCCCTGCCATGTTTCCACAATTGACATTTTGATCTCGGCTGGTCTACTTCAGACAGGCCATATAATAAGAAGCTAGATAGTTGAAGGCTAGTAGGGGACGGTCCCCTCGCCTTGACTTGGTGCGGCATGGATCCCTTTTGCTGCATTTGATCACCTTGATTCTCCACAAAAAGGTATCCGGCTTCTTGTTTTACCACCCTTTGATAATTGCCTGGTTGGCCACATTGCTTTTTTGGACAAGGGTCATGCCCTTAGCATCTAGTCAGACCTCCTCTTTGTGTGCTTATCTTTTTTTCTAAGGTCGTTGCACTTATCCAGTGTCAGGCCTTTGGTCTCTTTCCGGGAAGGTCATTTGCGGGGTGTCTTTGTGTGGGTACCCCTTTTGGGTTTGAGTGCAAAAGGAATCCAACTGATTTGTGGGCCCCCATTGTAAGACACACGCATTGTGGTAAACCATCTCGGTACTTCCTCTGACCAATCCACTGGGCCTACCATGTTCGAGGTGGCTGAGTTTCACTTCTATCGTTTTGGGTGTCTCAATTTGGAATACAAGAAAAACACCTGTAGGATTTCGAGGCTTTTTTCAACTTGTAATTTCCGTGGGAACGGAAGAACCACATCATGAAGAAAAACACATTCAATAAAGCCAGCCTCTTTGTCTGAAGCATTCTAGTAAAGATGCCTGTCACCACTCCCCTTTGCTCACAAGCCAGGGGTCTTCTTTGGGATTTGCAAAGTCAAGGTCCATCCGAGAAGCCCAGCTCCAACATGGGGCCGACTGCCAAGAAGCATTGGAAGCCTTAGAGCTCGACAAGAGGAAGCTCGGCACGTTCAAGTCCCCAAACCACCAATCCGAACCACCAACTAGGGGGGAGGTGATTTTAGGTTGATTCACCGTTTGACTAGGGTGCCCTGGTTTGATACGTGCCCATTTCGGCGCCAGTTGAGCATTGCCGTTTATCCTCCCATCGAAGGTGGAACCTGACCGGTCAGCATGTCATTAAGGTCAAGTCTGGGGTCCGAGTGCCGAAGCTTTTTTTGCTCTTCTGCCCTTCCCCCTTGAACCGCAAAACGGTACAATCTTGCTGGGGTCTGGGTCAACATTTGCTAGCAGCTGACTTGGTCCCTGATTGCACTCTGTTGCCCAGTTGTTCAGTGGATTCGGACATCCTCTGAGTTTTCTTTAATGTTGGGTGGATTCCGCGCCAACCAAGTCTTATGTCTCTTGGGCATCCCTCAAGGTCCATGAACGTCTGGAGTTGAAGGAGTTGAACCTATCCTGTGTCAACGGATTGTCGGGCATACTGAGACTCCTTGGAGAGCTCCAAAGTGCGGAACGCATGAATCGCCGACAACAAGAGTGCCCTTTTTGTATCAGGGTTGCTGGACAATGTGCTTTGTGCTTGCTGACATGGTGCAGCATATGGCTAATCAAGTTAGAGGATTGAAAGTGAAACAGAGAAACACTTCGTAGTCTGCTTTGGCCGCATTTCAAGGCTCATGAAGCGTCCTGAAACCCTATGAAGATCAGAATCCGGGGGAGGCAGCTACCCTTTGGTGACTCTTTTTGGCCAATCCACTCAGGAAGAGTGAGTGTTAGATGAAAATCTGTGAATTCTGGGATAAACTTACCAACTCCTTTCCGACAAACCAGACCCAGCGGAAAAAACCGAACAGGCGAGCCCTGGCGGAGCTGCCGAATCTTCTCGCGGTGCCGCGCGCCACCGAGCTGCTGATGCGCCGCGCCTCGGAGTCCTCGCTCTCTCGAGACGTCGCGGGTGTTTTTCGGGGTGTCCTCCAGTTCCCTTAGCCGCCTTGGCTCCAAAAGTTGCAGTTTCAATGGAAACCATTGATCAACTTTAGGGGAACTCCGGTGACCCCTGGTTTTGACCAAAACAGAGAGCCACTTGAATGTCGGGTTCGACCTTTTTGCGCTTGAACAAACCACAACTTTACCAAAGCAACAGGGGATGTGTTTGGTTGCTTCAAGTTTGCCAGGGCCACCTTGAAGTTTCCTAGTCCCTTGGGCCAGTAGTTCTCCAGGTTCTCTTTCCATTGGACCCGCGACTGGGAAGGGATGCGGCGGCAAAGGTGGATCCAACCTCTTTCCCAAGTCTTCGGGCTGTGTGCTTCTTGGGAAGGCCAGAGCCAGGTTTTTTTGGTAAACAGCTGAAAACACAGGTTGTTTGATTCTGACCAGCTTTGTTTCAGGTTTTGGTAGCCCAAGGTGTATAATATATATATATATATATATAAATAGATTGTACACTGTTTTTTTCCCGAGGGTTCCAACTGTTGTTTCCCTATGGCTTCTCATACCTGCTTACATTTCTGTTTGATGTTTGCTTGCCAGATGACCTGCTGACTGCAATGAACACATGTGTCATGTTCAGGTCTCCTTAAGGATGCCGACAAGGGACACATTTCATGTTTACGCTGTCAGGCTCCCAGATGTGGCATCGCCGCCCAAAAAAGATGTCCCTTTTCCACCAGGGTCAGTAAATCTGGAAGACCGGTTCATTCCCGCATTTCAAACAAACGATTCAATGGTAAACCAACAGTTTAGCTTTTGTTCGGTCAATCCACTCAATCAGAACTGAGTCACTGAAACACCAAGCGAGGCACCAATTCACTTAGGAATCGGGGCGGTAGTTTGATGTTTCTCCGACATAGGGACCCGCCATGTTGTCCAACTGGATTGAGGCACGCAGCTAAAATGGAATCGACCTGCGCCACCGCGAATGAGGAGACCCTGCTTTTTCGACCCCCGACCTTTGCCCCCAGAATCCCAGTGGGTAAACTCGAGGTCAGGCAAAACCATCGTTTTCGGGATGGACCAAACCGGAGCCAACCACAAAAGACGCACAATCCCATGGGTTCACTCGAGGTCAGGCAAAACGATCAGCTTCGGGATAGACAAAGCCGGAGCCAAACACAAATGAAAACCCACAGCAAGGAGCCACGAGCAACAAAAACAAACAACAACAAGCGAGCAACGTTAAACAGCTTGGGGATGGGCAAAACCGGAGCCAAACACCGAAAAACAAAGCCGAGCGAGGCACCTTGGGATTGCTGGAGCGCCTGGACCGCTTCGCGCACAGCTTCCCCGGGGAGGTGCGCTCGATGCCCTTCGAGCTGCTCTACCCCGCCAGGTGGGAGAAACGAGACAAGACGAGATGCTTTTCTAGTACCCCCTCTTCAATCGCCAGCTTGAGAACTCCTCCATTCGGATCAGTGCAGTGCAAGAACGGGAAAGCAAAGTTGTCTAGGTCCCCAGCTAGGTGCCCTTTCTTACCGTTTCTTTTTTGGTTGGGACACTGAACACTTGTTTTCTGGGGTTTGGGACTGTGTAGCTAGCACATGCCAACCATAAGCAGAGATTTCTTAGCACTAGTAAGCTGAGAAGGCAACAGTTCTGAAATGACACGATCCTTGCTCTTGTATCCATTTGGTTCGCGCCTGCCCATTCGCCGTTGCCAGACCTTACCCTGCTCAGCTTGTCCCAGGTTAGATTTTTCAATGGGCCTTCTGGTGGGTTCCATGCTGGGAGATGAGTGCAAAAAGTCCATTGAGGTAAGCCAGGGCTCCTCATACATGTCCCGTGGGTGATTCAGCATCACTTTTGGGTTGTCAAGGTGATTCAAAGTCCTTGGGTCATATTTGAAGAGCTGTTCAAGCCTGGTACACAGGCAAAAGGCGCACCTTCGGGATCGGACAACAAACATGAACAACTCGCCCTTTTTGGGCTGGAATTTGGGCAGATGCATGAAGAAGCGATTTCGCCTTCTTCTTCTTTTGGGGGGAGGGGGGGTTTGGAAACTTGGAAGGTGCATGTCGAGGCGATTTTAGGTGCTCCCTTGATTTCCAACCGATCAGGGGAGCGGTGAAATGGGCTTTTCCCTGGCCGGATGGCGGATCTGACCGCTTGACGTGGTGGAAGTCCTTGCATTTGTGGTACGTGGGATGTTCATGCGACCAGACCAAGGAGCCCTCGTGAAAGTCGCATTGATGAGGCTAAGTGAGCCAGTCAGAAGATTCCCATCTCCACAAGTTGATGTCACTTTGCTGGGGGAGGGGGCGGGGGGGGTGTTAGAAGTTGCTGACCATGTTTGGGGTCTCCTCCAGAAGTCATCAAGACAAACAAGGTAGACGAATTAGAAAGGAAACCGAGCCTGGCAAGCTTATTTGCTGTACTCCAGATGGGCCAAGTTTCGAGCGTCCTGGAAACAATCAGGGGCCTGTCAAAGCCAGGGGATCCCCAAGCGGGGTCCAATAGGTAAACCTCGGTCAAAGCCCCTTGGGTAAACCCTGGTGAAAGGCCCTTAGATCTTTTGATATGTTTTGGAACCAAATGGCTTTTCCATTAAACATACGAAAAGCGGTCGACCTGTTGCTCCGGGGGTTTGGAGCAACCCAGAAACTGCTCTAGGGGTTGACTCCCCATTCTTTCAACCATTCGTTATTTTGCCTTTTTCCCTGATTTTCTGGGGTTTTCTGGAAAGAAGGATCCTTGGGCAGAATGGGAAATGGAAGGTACCCCTAGAACTGCCTTCTTCTTGCAGCGACGGCATGTCCGCCACGTCGCCAGGCTGTCACCTGACGGAGTATGCCACGCCCAGCGCCTTCCCTCCATTCTGCCGCCAGAGCAGCGCTGGTTCCGCCCGGCACTAAGGAATCTTCGCCCTTCTGGCTCTTAGTTGTTCAGTGGCACCCTTTTTCCCCTTTTGGTGGCTGCCCCACTCAAAATGGTCTTCCCCAAAAAGGGCTCCCTTATTTTTCTCCAGTCAACTGCCTAATAAAAAACGGGGCCGTGAAAAAGTCCCAAGTTCGGGGTGGTTGAACTTGCGCCATCGGGGAAAGAGATGAGCGCAGTTGGCCCATCACACCGGGCCTGACCAAGCTCGGAGGTGTCTTTGGGGGGGGGGGCCTGGAGCAGTTCTGCGCCACTTGAATTATAGCGAACCTGCGGGCAACGCGAGACAAGGAGAGAGAGACAATGTAAGATGATAGTTTCTTTCTGAGGGATTCCCTATCCCCTGCTCGAGTTTGGTGATTTTTGTTTCGTTCTCCCAGATAGCTGGGACAGCCATGTTTTGTTGATGGTTGGAGAACCCTGAAAACTAGTTGGACCTGAATCCCCGTGCCAACATGCCCCACTGACTTCTGAACAATCCAGCTTTAGGAATCTTGATTGGAAGCCGATCAGAGCTGCTGTGAATAAAGTAGCAGGTTCACTTGCCACAAAGGCAAGTTCACAACTTCGACTTGCCGGCTTTCGCATAACCATAATTGTCGTAACGTTTTGACCAAAAGCAATCTTTGTCGCTGACACACGGGTGGTTGGAAACAAAAGGAACAAACAACAAAGGAAAGGAAGCTCAAGAAAGTTTCCGATACAATTGACTCTGGCGGGGGCTTTTCGCTTTTCCCTGGAACACAGGGAGCCAGATCATCCTTTGTTTCAGTATTTTGCCTTCCCAAAAGTTAACAGAAGCACCGGCAAAAACGGCCTGACCATGTGCAGGGTGCTCGCTGGTGCAGACTGAAGCTCTTTACCTTTTCAAGCTGGGGCGAAGAGCACTCACAAAGCAAAGTAGCTCTAGCCTGAATCGAGTGCAGCCATGCACCCTCCCTCCACCCCACTCTGCTCCAACTCCTTATTCGCAACAATTCTCAGCTCCGACTTGTGCTTTAAACCTACTTGAACTTGGACCCCTACCTTGCAGTTTGGAAAAGGGATGTTTTCTGGAATTGCCTGGTTCTGCATTTTAGAAAGGGGCTAGAACAATAGTCCTTGCATTTCATCGGCTGAAGTGCAGTGTACTGACTGACATGCAGACTTATGCCGTGGATGGACAAAATTTCACCCCACTTGGGATGGATGAAGTTTCAAGGAGACAACCACCAATCCCAACTGCTTCCGATTTCCTGTGGATTCGTAGTCCCGAGTCCTTCAGGCAGCAACGTTGACGGCACCCGGTACTACGGTCCCTGGCCCTCTGTCGGGGAGCTCTTGCTGCGGTATGCGGCAGCCGGCGGCAGCCTCAGCCGATGGGCCGGGGACCTCAGAGCCTCACAGTCAGACGAAGGCGGTGGTCTGGGCAGGGCTCCTTAAAAGATACATGTTGCCCACTTGAAACATGACTTTTTCCACCAAGATAAGGGGAAACCACTATTGACAAGGCAATGCTCAGGTGTATAATGTAAGGATCCCTGCTGGGTTTTCCAAATTTTTCCGGTATACAGCTAGCGTGATAAAGCTAAATGGTGAGTATGATTGTCACCTAGTATGCATGGTAAGCTAGTATTTTTCTGGTCTTGTGACCTAGTGTTTTCCATTCGTATAAAGACTCCCGTATACTATTTGACCATAACTAAGCTAGACCTAGCTTATATTATTTTCCAGTCTAAAGCTACCCCCTGGCGGTAGTAGTCTTAGACTACTTGACAATTTTTCCGATTCACCTAGTACAAAACGAAAACATATTCTGTCATTGAAGGGGTAAGATATGTCTAGTTCTTCGGAGCCGAATACCAGACCAATGGGCCTCTTTTTTCCTTGACCTTTTCAAAGGGGTGACTGCCCTGGGATATGAACCCCTGGGAAACCAGCCCGGAACACCACAGTCAACCACTGGCATCAGTATGGTCAGCTGTGCCTTTGTCAGCATTCAGAAAAGGCTTTTCTTACTGTGCCAACGTGCGATTCCGGGAGGCTATCAAGCTAATCTTGGTGTTCAATTCAGGTGGTCCTTTGTTCCCGTCTTTACCGCCCGCATGCACATGGGTCCTATGAATCGTTGATACATAAGTTTGTCTTCTGACCCCCTTCGCAGGAAACTCCATGGAAGGCCGGTCCCACATGTTCAACCATACAAGGAAAAGGCAAAACGTGGATCTAGTTCTTTAGCTAGTTCCTGAATCACAAGGCTCAACCAGGTGCCCCGGTGTGATATTTGTTCTACGGTTGGTCCCCCGGTTCAATGTTTAGTCTTGTTCAGTTGGGGCAGGGAAACCTCAGTGACACGTAAGTTTCTTGGTACTTGTCAAGGCTCCCGTCGCTCAAAAGCCCCGAGATCCGCTTGCTTCAGGTTCCCTCTGATTGGTGGCTTGGGATCCTCAAAACCACCGAACCGCCACTCCAAGCCAGCAGTTGGAGGGAAGCTGATTGATCGTTCCATTGGTCCTTTTGATGGTTCAACCTCTGAATCCGTGTCCTGGGTGTGTCTTTTTGAAGCTACCCTTGTCGCCTTTCGGGGTGTTTCCAAATCCCCAATCCGCAGATGCTCCCAGGTCTTAAATCTGGGCTCCGGAGACGGCGGCTGTGTCCGAGGAAAGCGGGGCTCGGCATTTATTCCCTGCTGGTGCCGGGTTTGCCTCGAAGAAATCTATGTAGCACCCTTAACCTGGAAATTCCCAAGGAAGCCATGGTGCACTTTGGATTCACGGAATGACTCCCCTGAGCAGCAAGATTGAACGGACCTATATCCCTGCCTCAGCATGGAATCAGCCAACCCAAAGGAACAAACAACAAAAAAATAGAAACATATTCTACCGAATCACGACTGAGAGAAGCATGATGAAATGGAGGTCACTGGGCATGTGCTGCTCTCGACAGTGTCAGCCGACCAAACCAAACGCCACAGCTCTGCCGTGTCACTGGTTGCAACTAACGAGACCCCTTCAAAGCTGCCAGGCCAGCTGGCCGCCACTGCCAGCCATGAGCTTTGGCAGTCGAAATTTGGCCTTTCCCAGAAAAGAAGGAAGGGGAACTCCAAAATGCGGTTTTTGTGTCCCTTTCGTTTCCCTGAAAAGCAGACGCAAACAGGATAGAAACACCCAAAGTGACTGACGTCGCATCATGCGCCAGGGGATTCTTTGTGGGTGTTTGGAGCGCCCGCGTTCTTGTTTGTGAAAAGTTCAAAGCAAAACACACCTTGATTTCGACAGTTGTCGTTTTGCTTAAAACCTTGGAACGCATCCCATTTGTTTGGAGTTGTATTATTTTTGTTTTGTTAGAAGCATGTAACGTATCCCATTGTCCCCACCCCCTTAAATATGGAGTTGGGGGAGGGGGATGACTGGAATTCTTTTTGGACCCCCACCCCCCCTCCCCCTTATGGTAGGGATCTCCCATTTATAGCCCCTGACGCGTCAGGGGACGAGTACGACCCGGCCAACTGCCTGGCCTTGGAGGGCTTCCGCACCGTGGCCGTGGAGGCGGACGCCGCTTTGGCGGCGCAGGCCGCCGCGCGGCTCGCCGAAGGCGCGGCGAAGGCCCGGGTCAAGGCGGAGGCTGTGGAGCCCCAGACGGTAGGAGCCGGGGGGGGGGGGGGGTAAGAGGGAAGAGTATGTACAATGTGCCGGGGAGAGGTCTGGGCATCAACATCACACTGAGAGCTGGCTTTCAGGCAGATCTTGTATAGGAATTGATTTCATAAAATTGCAAATCTTAGTCTGAGAAATTGGCTTCCAGGGGAATTTGGTAGGAATGAAATTGCAGATATTACAAATTAATTTGTAAGGTAAAGAAAATATTCTCCAAAATAACAAATATTACAAATTTTACAAATTCTAGTCTGAGAAATTAGCTTTCAGGGGAATTTGGTAGGAATTAAATTACAAATTTTACAAATTTTACAAATTTTACAAATTTTACAAATTAATTTGTATCATTTGTAAAATATCAAAAAAATCTGGCCCAAAATTATAAATTTTACAAATTAATTTGTAAAATTTGTAAAATATCAAAAAAATCTGGCCCAAAATTACAAATTTTACAAATTTTACAAATTCTAGTCTGAGAAATTAGCTTCCAGGGGAATTTGGTAGGAATTAAATTACAATTTTTACAAATTTTACAAATTTTACAAATTAATTTGTAAAATTTGTAAAATATCAAAAAAATCTGGCCCAAAATTACAAATTTTACAAATTTTACAAATTAATTTGTAAACATGGTAAAATATCAAAAAAATCTGGCCCAAAATTACAAATTTCAAATTAATTTGTAAAATTTGTAAAATATCAAAAAAATCTGGCCCAAAATTACAAATTTTACAAATTTTACAAATTAATTTGTAAAATTTGTAAAATTTGTAAAATTTGTAATTTAATTCCTACCAAATTCCCCTGGAAGCTAATTTCTCAGACTAGAATTTGTAAAATTTGTAAAATTTGTAATTTTGGGCCATATTTTTTGATATTTTACAATTTTACAAATTAATTTGTAAAATTTGTAATTTTGGGCCAGATTTTTTTGATATTTTACAAATTTTACAAATTAATTTGTAAAATTTGTAAAATTTGTAAAATTTGTAAAATTTGTAAAATTTGTAATTTAATTCCTACCAAATTCCCCTGGAAGCTAATTTCTCAGACTAGAATTTGTAAAATTTGCAAAATTTGTAATTTTGGGCCAGATTTTTTGATATTTTACAAATTTTACAAATTAATTTGTAAAATTTGTAAAATTTGTAATTTTGGGCCAGATTTTTTTTGATATTTTACAAATTTTACAAATTAATTTGTAAAATTTGTAAAATTTGTAAAAATTGTAAAAATTGTAATTTAATTCCTACCAAATTCCCCTGGAAGCTAATTTCTCAGACTAGAATTTGTAAAATTTGTAAAATTTGTAATTTTGGGCCAGATTTTTTTGATATTTTACAAATTTTACAAACTATTTTGTACAATTTGTAAAATTTGTAAAATTTGTAAAATTTGTAATTTAATTCCTACCAAATTCCCCTGGAAGCTAATTTCTCAGACTAGAATTTGTAAAATTTGTAAAATTTGTAATTTTGGGCCATATTTTTTTGATGTTTTACAAATTTTACAAATTAATTTGTAAAATTTGTAAAATTTGTAATTTTGGGCCAGGTTTTTTATATTTCACAAATTTTGCAAATTCATTTGTAAAATCTGGAAATTTCACTTTTTACACATGGACATGCGACATTTTGTGAAATGCTTAATTGTTAACCAAATTTGTTGGAATTTGGCATAGTTCAGAAACTAATCTGCAAAATGTGTAAAACTTGTAAGGTAACTCCAGCCAAATCTCCCCGGAAAGCAAATTCCCCAGAGTACGTTTCAATGTCAGCAAACATCCGATTTAGAATTACAAGCTGGATTTGAACAAACATTGCTCGGGGGTTGCAAATTGCACAAGCTAGTTTGTAAAAAGTCGGTCCAGAATTACACAAATTACAAGTAAAGGTGTGAACATTGTAAACTTGATAAAACTTGATCACCGTCCTTCCCTTAACGGCTTTTTTTGGGTCAAGTTTGTTTCATTTTGAATCGGTTGAAGTTTGGTAAGGAAATGGGGAGGAAAGCATATTATCTTTTCATTTGGAATCTCTCTTTTCTGTTATTTCCATGTGTTTGTTTTTCTTTAGGATCTCGAATTCATACTCCTTTCTTTATCTTTCACTCTCTCCCCTGACCATTTCTTCCTACAATCAACTCAATAAACTAGGATGGAAAAGACAGGGATAAAGAAATAAACATAAGATAGGTAAAGGAGAGAGGACATCTTCTGCAACACGCTTCTTTTGGATAACTTTCATACCACACATACCTGATGGAGAAAGAGATGGAGAAAACCGTACAAATAGAAAGACATGGAAAGGCGACTGGGATTGTGGGATGGATTCATTTGTATCTCAGAGATTTTATCGCATACCAGGTTAGACCAATCGATGAAGGTAAGGGAAAGGGAAAGGTGTGAAAGAACAAAGAATGATTAAGAAAACCTTCCGCCCAGACATCACGCAGAATACACCAGATAGCCTGTCCGTGAGACTTGGAGGATATGATGATTGAAGATTCCCTCACTATCCCTTTCCAGCCTGTCTTTGGGGCCTCTTCCAAATCATTGCCTGCTTCCTCTTGTCCATCCATCCTCATCCTTTATTTGCATTTATGGATGGGCAAGAAGTGACGAAAGCATTTGCAGGCAGTAATAATTACGGTAGAAAACGTAATATCCTCCCTTTCTTTTCAAAATCCTGTTTTATACAAGCTAACAACATAAAAAGGGCGCGAGACAGTTATGACAAAGCTAAAGATAATTATGGGTGGTGCTTACAGAAGCTATCTAATTTATTGCGTGCTAATACATGCGTCTAATCTTAAAACCCATACTTACATTCCTCGTTCTTTTCTATTTTATTCTTCCCTTGTTGAGATTCATTGCGCTATCTTTCTTTGTGAATGCGTTTGGCTGTCCGGTCGTCGCTGGGGCTCACCGAAAGGAAAAAACGATTATGAGTAGGTCTTACTCATATTATTTTGCTTGTGTTTTACTATCTTTTGGACCTTTCATCCTTCCCCTTCTTCTGTTTCCCTTTTCAACCGTTGAAGAATGCCAGAAATCGAGGGGTGAAGGAAGGAGGGAGAAGCTAGCCCCCCCGTTCCTTCTTCTCCAACTGTATCGCTAGTGGGGAGAAGATAGGAAGGAGATCAACCGTTCCATCTTTACCTTTCCCTTCCCCACTACGTTCTGGAGTTCTGTCACTACGAAAGACTCACGATGGAACAGTCTAAAAGTGGGACGAAGGAAGGGGATATTGGCTTTATTTTTGGTTTATTTGTAGAAAAAGAAAGCCACTTTCCACAACCCGCTTCTTTCTGTAAAAAAACAGATGGAAGAAGATGACCTTTCCTTTCCCGGCCCAGCCAACGCTTGTCATTTTCCTTGCCTTGTCTTTTACATTGCCATGTTTTGGAAATGAAGAAGTAAAGCGTCTGGCAAGGAGGTAAGCGCCCATCAATACTAATTGAAGATACCGAATTGGATGGGCACTTACCATGGCTTTCCATCACTTCTTTCTTTCCTTTTGATTAAATTGAAGATTGAAAATGGGAAGTGAGAAGCCTCTCTTGACTTCTTCCTCAAGCACAGGCTGCTGTTAATCTTATGCCGTGTGATGCTTGGGAAGAAGAAGAAGAAGAAGAGAAGATAGGAGAGGGTGAACAGAAGTAACGTGATTCTTTCTTTTCCTCCGATCGCATCCTGATTTTCCCATGTATGTCACCCACCAAAATCTTCAACCCATAAAGATTTGACTACAGAATCCTTAAAACCTTTTTAATAGCAAATGCTAGCGGTCTCTCTCTTTTGCTAATAATCTTCTGGAAATGAAAGGACAATAATAGAGTTTTAGATCATAGGATGGTGTAAGGACTGGGTTCTTCTCATCGTTGACGTCCTTCCTTGTCCAAGTCACGGAGGAAGAGAGGTTGGTTTGTGGTCCCAAGAGCTTGTATCCTTCCCTTTCTATCTCTTCCACTTCATCCAGGAAACATTTGTGGATGGACATGTCGTTATTAAGATCATTGCCTTTCGGTTTACCATCCCATTTATTGCTTGAATGTCTATCTTTGTTGTCTTCCATTTACAATATTATCTGAGAAGTATAGAAATGCTTCTGGGTGTGAGGTTGAAAAAATTGGCGATGTAAAGAAAATCACGATGGTTGGAACAGAAAGTTAATCATTACCAAGAATAGGTTCATAGTCTCTCATCTGCTGGTTGCATTCTCATGTACTTGTTCACTTTGCAACCTTTCTACTTGTTTATCTATCTTCCCAATCTCTCTTTCTCTCTCTCGCATTGTAAACGTTGGAGGCATCTGGATGGGGGAAAAAAACCCGGGGGGTAATAACAAATATGAAGAAGAGGAACTGGCTAACACTCCTTCTGCTCTCCCGTCTTTCGCGGCTGTCAGGATTAGTAAGAATGACGAAAAAGGCCTATGAAGAAACATAATAGATACATAAATAAATAAATCAATAGGCAAATGACAGAACCAAGAACATGAAAGTAATAAAGAATGTTAATAAATGAAACGGTCTATTGGGAGACAAATTATTCTTGTCCATCAAGAACCCTCTCCAACACAGTGAAAAACCTAGAGTGGACAATGATGGATATGATAGAAAACGCAATAAGATAATAAAACGCAGAAAGCTATGAGATTACAACGATTCTGTAATTATTGCCTTTAAATTCACCCCGTGACCACTTCATCCCATTTACACAAATATATTGGAGAAGATATTAGTGCATGATGAAGAATAAACACAAATTATAACCATAGATAGTTTGCTTGACTCTGAAGAGGCTGTTGGTCTTTACTCATGGAGTTTATTTAGTTGTATCTTCTTTCTGCTTTTGTTCTATTAGAATTTCCTTGCAAAATCTCTCACTCACTTCCTATTGTATCATTAGATATGTGCAATATTCTTGAGTTTTAGGTGAGAATGAAAAGGATATTAATAGTTCAGGTTGCTGGAGAAGGACGGAACACTATTTACGAAAGGCTATTTATTTACTAGAATCTCATGAGTAATGTTAACTAATTTGTATCGATTGGGGTTTATTTCTCACCTTCTCTTTTTAAGGGGTTTCCTTTTGCCTCCCTTCATCGCTAGAAGTGACCGAAGGAAGTTAATAGTTTTCTCATCAGAATATTGCCTGTCCAAATAGAGTGATGAATGAAGAGACGCTTAACTGTTATTATTGCTTAAGTGACGTCTCACGGACAGGCTACGTCTCCAGACCCTTTTTATATCTCTCTGATTGTTCTTTCCTTTTATGTTTATTTGACCAGCATTTGTTTACTATTTACTTCTTCCTCACTGACATTCGATCTTCTCTAACTCTGTTATCTGTTACTGTGGCTTTAATCATTTGATTAACATTTTCCCCTTTCCATTCCCATGCTCTATCTTGGTGAGCTAGCAAACGTTTAATTTAGAAAAAATATGGAAGTGATAGATAGGAGGACATCATTATTTGTTTCTATTAATACTACTTCACGAAGGTATACCGTGTGCTTTTATCACACTCTCTCACAACCAAAGAGAGGATGTTCATCTGGTCTTCATCACCCCTCACCCTTTTTTCTATTACTACAAACTAGCTGGTTCTTTCAGGGTGGGGCATGCCAAGACATTCCTTTCTACTCTTGGGATTGCACCAAAAGAGTCCATGTGCAACAATGAGCCGTTCTGCTCTTGAAGGCGCGCGGCGGCACATTGTACGTAATCTTCCCTGCCACGGGGGGGGGGGTTTTTTTGTTTTTTTTGTTTCTCGTTGTTTTTTCTTCTTTTCGTCTCCGTGTGTGTCTTTGTTGTTTCGTCTTTTTTTACGGGTGTTTTCGGGTGTTTTTTTTTGTGTGTGTTTTTGTGCTGTTTCTTCGTGTTTTTTGTTTGTTCGTTTTTTCCGGGTTTTGTTTTTCTGTTTTTGTTTCGGGTTTTGTTTTTCTGGTTTTGTTTTGTTTGTTTTTCCCCCGCCGTTTTTTTTTCCCCCCCTTGGCTGGTTGCTTGGATGGGTTGAATGGGTTTGGTTACCTTGGGTTGTTCGGGCTTTCGGGGTACTTCCATTTGGTTAAGAATATATTTTATCTTTGCACTGTTGATGGGTTTCAGGGTGGCTGGGCTTGAAGGGGTTTGGTTGCTTTGGGTTTCGGGGTTTTTGGGATGGGGTTAAGAATGGGCTTTCTTGGTTGGAGTGGGTTGAAGTATGGATTTGGGGATGGCTTTTGCAAGGGGATCGATTCCCCGGGCTTGAGTTAACGCCTTTCCAACCCTATGACCACTTTGCACATGGTTTTGACTTCGCTCCGTACTGCACCCTGGCAAAGGAGAAACTAGAGGTGCTCAGACGGAGATTTCTGGGTGCGTTTGTTTGCAGGTAGCCCTCAGCAAGGACACTACCCACCAGACACCCTGAATCCCTTGAAGAAAATGCAACAAAAACAAAAAACGGCACTCCGAGCCAGGTTCCATGTCTGTCACTTCAGTGTGATTTTCAACAGAGCAAACCGCCAAATCATTTGGGGCTTTTGGTACCTGAGGCGGGGGGAGTCTGAAGCCGCTCCATGACCCTTTAAAAATGCGGTCATTACCCAAAATAGGGTCGCGGACCCATTTTGAAAGGGTCATGGAGACTCCAGGTAACAGGGGCCGCGCGCGCTTCGATTCGTCGCGCGCAGGAGCCGAGTTGTCGCGTGAGGCTCTGCTGTTGCTGGCGGAAGGGTCCATTCCGCCGGGGGCGGACTGGCTTCACCTGGCGGAAACCGCGCGCGCCTGGGAAGACACCAGTCGTGGCTTCGCTTTTTCGATGCCAGGCGCTCAAAAGCAGCAACAATCGTATTTCTGCAAACATAGGATTCATGGTCGACTCACTCCCCAGAGTGCCTGGATTGTGGCAAACACAAGTTTGAAGCTTTTGCTTGGCCATTTTTATTCAGGAATCATTGACAGATATGGTTATCACAGGGTTTTAGGATTAGTTTCTGCTTCCAAAGGCAATGAATGCCCTGTGGCATGAGAATGTATATAGTCGCGAGAATCAACCACTCTGGCCACTCTGGTATCAACTAAACGGATATGTTCCAAGACCATGTTGATGCACCTTGCATCAATCAACACTCCTGGTTGATCAAGGGACGGCGTTCGGTGGGACACCCAACAACCATTGGTTTTCAAGAGGATAGTCCCTCCTGTTCCATGCGTGCCTGGAAGAGGGGACAGCTCGCATCAATGCTCCAGTGGTGTTTGTTTACTCATCTTAGAGTTGGGCTCCTGTTCCTTCACCCTAGCCCAGAGAAACTTGTTCAGAACCCGTCTGCGTTCTAAAAGTCAAACAACATTTGAACAGTCCACCCTAGCATTCATCTACCAGCTATGAGGCTCCTGAAGTTCCAGGTGTCGCTTTGTTCAGACCCTTCTGCTTTGCTTCGATCAGATCGTAACGCCCCAAGGGGGCCAAATAGTTTAAGGCAGATTGCTCCCATGCGACCCCAAGACCTCAATTGAGATGGCTTACGTAGCAGAACCTCTGGCAACATTGGTTTTTCGGCATGGCTCGACGTCACCAGGACGTCCAGACCTGTTGAAGGTGGACATAGACCACGTGCCTTGCCGCAGAACCCGGCACAGAATGGCAGCGGTTTGCCCCCCAAGGGGTGCCTGGCACTGTGGCAAACCAAGAGCCCCACCTTGAAGTTCACTTCTCAGGATTTGTTTGGATTCCTTTCAAGAAAGGTTAGGTTTTACCCCCTATCACTTTTACTTGTCCTTTCTTTTCTTCGCTTTTTCCTTGCTCGCAACAAGCTTTTGGGGATCTGTCTGGCCCCGACATTCCGGGTGTTGCTTCTGTTTGTGGCTTGGCGTTGCTTTGAACCATCGGGCTTGAATTCGAATCCCAGAAAGATTCCCGGGCCTGTCTTTGGGGCGGCTCAATGCAAAAATTCAACCAAACATCCAGACAGGTGCCCTTTTTCCATGGCCAATTTGGAAGGCAATGCGCCCATTGCTAAGGTAAAGTTGACGTGAATGTTTCCAACTTGGCCAGGCTTTTGCCGGCAACCTGCCTGTGTTTTGAACATGACAAATGGTCCCTAGCTAAATATCACGTTTTGGGCCATAGCTTCCCTTCAGGCGGACTGCGAGGTGTTGGGCGCTTTGCTGCAGGCATGGGGCCCCCAGAAATGGGAGGATATGGACCGCAGGTAGTCTTTGGTTCCATTTACCAAGCCATGTTGGGTACGCATTTTTGACCCATACCCAAATGTCCACAGTGTCCCTGCATTCTCCTCTTGGCCGGTCATTTTTGTTACCTTCCGATGCCTCAAGTAAGGACAACAAGGAGGGAGTCCTGCCCCACCCTGTCCACCCGCAAAAAATGAGGGATAGTCAAAATGTGGATAGTCAAAACAGGTGAGTCTTTCTTGAGGGCAAAAGCTGAGGTAGCCAAAGGACTGCCCCTGTCATGGGGAAGGGCAATGGCTCTTCCGAAATGGCAAGGGTGCATTTTTTGGCATTTCAAGCTGCCAAAAGGCAAATTATCCCACGCGGTCCCGTTGGCCAGATTTCAGGTAGGTACTTTCTGGGGAAGACCATCTTAGTGGTAAACAAAAAGCGTACTTGTTTGTGCCAATCCACTGAGGAAGTGAGTCACTCAGTATGGCCCATACTCAGACATCTTTCAATTTTAGTTGGGGCAACCGCTTGAGGTGGAGCACGTCCTTCCAACTTGCGACCATCTTTTGGACGACACCCACAAAGGGTTCCAAGGCCATGCAGATGGGAGGCCCAAGGCCTGAGGTCTATTGGATGGGCGCCTACTGGGCATCCTGGGTCCCTTTTAGGCGCAAATCCACCCAACAAACACGTACTGTGCGTAGACGAACTCCTGCACCAGTGGCTTATCCCATTCAGAGGGTTTCATGAACATCCCAAGTCCCATATTTCTTGTCCATGTGCGTAAATTGTGTGAGTTTTTAAAGGTCATTTGTCACTACTGGACATAAGCTCCGGTCCACAAACATGCACCACGGAGTCCCAAGGAACACAGTCTTGTAGGACCGCCCTCAGAGGTTCCATGATGGGCAGGAGGGTTATTTGTGTATTTTTTGGGGGGACTCAAGCAAAAGCAGCTGGTTTGGTCCCCAGGGCCGCTGGGTTGAGCAAAGCCATGTGGCAGGTCTTTGAGCCATTGCTGCTGCATGTGGAAATCAACCCGCTCTTCCCCCCGCCCTTCGACGCTCGGCCTGAAGAAAAGACATCCCAACGGGTTTTCTACTTCTTTTGGCTGCATGACTAGATAAGTGGAAATTGGGGACGCCAGCCCCCTCCCCCTTTTGCTACGGGGGAGAGCCATACCTGAAGTCGACAGTGCGTGCTCTCCGAAGCCTGAGCTTTTGAACGCGGATGGTTATTGTTGAGGCTTTCCTCAGGTTGGCCTCTGGTCACTCGTGTTTTCATGGTAGCAGCTACCTGTGCGGCTCCTTTGGCACGTGAATCGTTCGGCAAGGCCTACATGATCAGCAAAATAGTCCTCATGGAGGTCGAGCCATGGAAGATATACGCGCGTAATTCATTGCTATAATTATGTGTTTTTCCGCCTTTTCAGCTGCGTAAATGTAGACTTGCATCTATATACGTTGACTCATGTGTGGTCGCAGATATGTCACGCCGTGATATGTGCTCACCCAAGGACTACCGGGAGCGTTGGAGTGGCAAGGCGCTGCCGTTGGACGCTCAGGTTATGCAGATCGAGGATGCGAGAGGGAGCCCTCTGGGGTTGGAACGGGTCAAAAGAAAGCTGTTTTTAGTTGTCCATTTGTATGGGTGCCCAATGTTTGACCACCAATACTTGAAGCCAATCAGGTTGGGAAGAACACGGCAACCATTTCTTTGGATGTGACTGGCACCATGCTAGCTTCATTGGTTGCAATGACAAAAGGCTCAAATTTTGCAGGGAGTCGCCCACCCCAACCACCTCCCCTCCCCCAGAACTTCCTAAGATCTTATTTCTGGCAAAACAATTGGGGACGAGCGGAAAAGGCCAGCGTAAGGACCGATTGAAACATGTCTGTTTTGAGCGTAAAGCAGCGGGCGTGGGTTCCATTTGTCAAATTGCCACAAGAAAGTGGAATTTACTCACGTACCACTACTTAGTTCTTTCGAGGGCCAAATGACAATCAACCATGACCCACCTCTGGTTTTGCAGTATTCAACTTTCCTTTGCAACAATATACATGTATACATAGGCTTAGATTTAGGAATGTTCCCCGCAAGTGTTTTGGTGCGAGCATGCCTCTGGGCACAATTCAGGCCACTTTCCTTTTTTTCTGCTAAGGAAACCGCGCACCACTTGATCGGTTGCTCCCTCCAAGCAGTGATCCACCAGACAAAGAGACGCTGGGGTGCGCGCGCGGTGCCAGCAACTTGGCTGCCAAACTGTGGCTAGCAAAACAGGAACACTGGGCCAAAGGGCCACCCCCCGGCAAACACAAAGGGTGGTATAGTCAAGGCCGCCGAAAGCCGAAAACGCATGAGTTCCTTGGGACCATAGCAAGCAGACCTTCCACAGGCTTGAGCGTGCCTTTGGGCTGATCTCACTGACATGGTGGATCGATTTTTATTCCGTGACACCGACACGTGTCCCAAAGGCAGGGTAGCTTGGCGTGCACCGTCAAAGAAATGTGCTGAACGAGGATTTGTCAATCACAACTTAAGACATGATGCCTATCTGGAATGCAACATATCGTGTCTGAGCAACAACTCCGGATTTTGCATTTACACAACTGATGTGAGGATGGACGTATGCAACGGTTGCGTTTTGTGGTTGGCCCGAGCATTGGCTGATTGACCTCTCCTTTTTTTTGAGGCCGTGGGACAAATGATTGGTGCAATGCTGCAGGGTTGGTGCGGCCCAATGGCAATTTTAGACAAGGGATTTGAAGGTGTGGAGCTCACAAACCATTGAACACTAAGTATGTATATGCCCATAGATACATACATAATACATACTATGTATATATGTACGCATCTATGCACAAACTTGAATATATATATATATATGGGTCAGGGCTCGTGGCCCCCCCCCCCCCCAACCCAATGGTCATGGTACCCCCCACCCCCCCCCCCCCCTGTGGTGTGGTGCCTGTTATGGGCCCCCCCTCCCCCCCTGTGGTTATGGTTCCCCCCCTCCCCCTCTGTGGTGTGGGGTGTTGGTTTGGAGGGCAAGTCAGGCTTCGTTGAGGGTTGACTGCTGTTGGTTTGGGATGATTCAGTTTGGATTTAAGGATCCTTTGGGGTATCTCAAGCTTACCTTTGAGTTTCGGGCTTGTAGCTCAGGATTTTAGGACATTTCTTAGGGTTATTTAAACTGATTATTAGTTTTTCTTAGGATAGCCGGGGCCGATTTACAGTGGGTTTAGGGATCCTTTGGGGCTTTGCTGGGTTGAGCATGTAGGTTTTTTTTCATTGAAGGCGCAGAGGGTTACACCGAAATTTGGCCCGAAGACACGAAGACACCAAGACACGCATCTTCAGGGCGTCAGGCGAAGACGCGAAGACACGAAGACACGAAGACACGCATCTTCAGGTCTTCAGGGCTTCAAGGCGTCAAGGTTTCAAGGCTGTATTGCTTGCACGCTTTCGGATGTCAGGTGAAGACGCGAAGACGCGAAGACACGAGTCTTCAGGGCTTCAGGGCTTCAGGGCTTCAGCGGCCGCAGCAGGGCTTCAGGGCTTCAAGGCTTCATAGGGGGATTCAAAGCTAAGATGTTTTGCTGCGTCGGGGCTGCGGGAAAACTTGACAGAGATAGCTTGCTATGTTGTTGCATGCTTGCTCCTACTGATGTGTTTTGAGCATCGGTGCGAGAGGAGACGTGGCAAGGACCGTCATGGCTGGCTGGGGCCCAACCCAAAAGCAAAAAGGGCCTATGTGGTTCGTCCGTTGCATTGAAACCACAGGGCTGGCCTCTTGGCTTCCTTGCCAACTCCAACCCCTGTGATGGGGGCAGGGGAGAGGGCAGGCCGGGCTGGACACTGACCCATATATATATATATGTATATTTACACATATTATGTGGACAAATTCATATGTAGTCGGGCATTGCCCGTTCTAGATATTTATACATTTGCACCTCCACTGGTTTCTGAGACCAACTTGTGCCCCGTCAGTGCCATGCCCGCACCATGTGGTCTGAGCCGTCAGGAGGCCTACTGGCTCCACCACGTGGAGTTTGAGAACGCTGTCCTGGTTCATCCAGATGCTGCAGGTGCAAGACTTGCAAGTTGGTTATTTTTGTTGACTCAAGTGGCAGTATTCTGAGAAGTTCTGGATCATTATTTTTGGTGAGTGTCTAACTTTGAGGCTTTCCTGTTTGTTGTTCAGACTGTGGACCCCGTATCTTTAGTGGCTCGTTCAGGGACCTTGTGGTGGGTCCGCCGTCGGTTTTCCACTGCTCGGCTCGCGGGCCGAGGCGTTTTCCGCTTTGCCCCGGCGCCTTCAAGGCAAAGCTCGGAGGAGGTCCAGGACGCGATTGGGCTGCGATGTGGGTCTCTCAAAATTCTAGGGTACCTTCCCCATTCTTCCAGGAATCCTCTAGGGAACCTTCAGAAACCGAGGGAAAAACGGCTGGTGTTGGAAAAGAACGATGGTTGAAAAGAATGGGGAGTCAACCCGTGCAAAAATCCTTGCCTGGTGCAGATGTCCACGTGCCGAGCAAGATGCCAAGGGGCCCGCTTTCCGCCTGCCTTTGCCGTAAGGGTCCTGCTCATGGCAAGTCAAGGGTTTGCTTTTGTTGAAGCGTGCCCTCTACCAGTTGCGGCGGTACCACGGGCCGGCGCGAATTTTGGTGGATGCATGAATGAATGAATGAATGGCGGGGGTGTGCCAATTTAGAGGCACAAAATCGCTTGGTGTCATCCCCGAATCCGGCTTCGGCCCAGGAGCTTTACCTGGCTGGATACTTCTGCCACGTCTTGCGCTCCGTGCACTCTGGCAACCAAGCGATGTGAAGAAATGCGTGTTGTTTATGGACCTGTTCATTGTTACCATGCCAAACGGTCAATGCTCTTCACGGTTCTTTGCAGGTATTTGTCTTTGTTTGTTTGATGGTTCTCTTCATTGTGTAGTGCGGGGCCTCCAACACAAAGCTTTCCTGCGGTACCAACATTTGGAAAGTACATACTGGCAAAGCCGGGTTCGCAGTTGATAGGTGGTTTGCCCCAGTATTCACAAGGCTTCATCCATCCCAACTGATGCAGGGTTTGTCCATCCACAGTACTTGCTGTCATCTACCGTGGGATGAGATTTGGCACTCGCCGAAATATGTTCTTTTTGGACATGGGCTCACCAAAACCCAATATCATTGGGGGTGATTGGCAGGCTGCACAGGGGTTCCTGCCTTTCTCTCCTTTGAAGCTACTTGCTTCATTGCAACTCATCAGTGAAGCGCATCGTTTGCAGGGGAGGTTGCAGATTGAGAATCTCTACAAAAAGCTGACAAATATGAATTTACAGTCACCCACAGATCTCTCAGAATGTTCTGTTCCAGGATTCAGCCTCCGGAACCGGGTGCTTCATGGGGTCTGGTTGCAGGCGTTCGGTATCTGTCGGTTGTGCAAGTTGGTCCGCTATTGGCTTTTCCTGTGTTGCGTCTGGTTTGAGGTTTCCCTAATTTTCCGGCTGGTCTTGGGCCGCTGGGGGTTGGGACACAAATCGTTTCAAGGGAAGCGGGTGAAGAGCCTTGGTTGATTTTGAGGGCGCAACGCACGGGGCATACGGATCCTCCTTCATTCCCCCGAAGCACCAGCAAACAGTTGTCGCGTCCCTTTTTTGCAGGGGGGTTGGGATCTGGCCATTTGGCTCCTTTCCAAAGCTCAATTGAAATCTGAGGTCTGGGCTTGGCCGGGCGCTGATAAATTGATTGGATCATATCAAATTTGCCATCCAAGCTGCAAATCTAGAGATCTGTTTCTGCAGAAGTGATCGAGGCTCTCCATGCGGGAGAACCTGGCAGCCTATGACTTTCGGAGCTGGATCGGCCATCAAAATCTCAGCCGCCGAGGACTTGCGGACTTGCGTTGCGGTGTTCGAGAGCCTCCCTCCCCAAGCATTGGACTGTTCATTGGAGAGCTAGGCACATCGTTGGGTTTGAACCTCGAAAAGCTGGGTTGTGCAAAGGTATTCCTCAATCCTTACCTTCGGTTACGCAACAGGGTTTCTGTTGTAGTGGCTGCCCTATAGGGATTATGCATTAGGATTGGCCAACCCTCCGTTTTGAACAGCCCAGTAGTAGCCAGGACGGAAAAAAAAAAGCAAATCCCAAATTAAATCTCGACCCGGAAGGGTAGGTACCTGCAGCCCTTTTTCTTGACACTTTCTAACGATTTCCTCAAAATTGTTCTATTCCCCGTCATGGGTCAGAATTCCAACCCAGTGTTCCAAAAACCGTTCGGTAGTGGGACCTGTTGATGTGGCAGTGCTGGGACTATAGAAGGTGGATTCCAGAGTAGCTCGACCACTGATTGTGTCAGGTAAGTGAGCGCTGCAACGCCACTACTGTGGAATTCAGGCCATTTGGGCTCTTTGATCGCACAAGGGTGAGATAGTATCGAATTTGAAGATGCTCGAATGACACAGGGCAGCAATTATAAGTGATCGGCGGCAAATGCAACGAGTGCAGCAACATCAACATCGATTGATTTGCTGGCAAGCTTGTCATTGCTGCGCCATGCATGGTGGTGCGCCGCGGTGTGCCACGACAAGGCTGTCTTTGGGGGGGGGGGGCATGTCAGTCCTTGGATGTGGCGCATCACAACCGCTGCAAGTTTAATGCGCATACCAAGTTTATAAGCACGGCAGCCGTGTTTGCTCGAGCTGCAGCCTTTCGCCTATCCGGGGCTGTTGCAGGCTGTGAAGGACATGCTAGGGGGGTTTGAGTTGACGGGGCTTGGTGCTGCCTGGGACAATGACCCGGAAATTCGAGAGCGCGTCCGGAAACACAAGAAGTTCATGCTTGCAAGTAAGCCAGATGATGGTTTGGACCCTGGCTTCGTTCAGAAGACTGTGCTCAACCTGAAGGCTAACAAAGGCATGCTGATGCCAGTCTTGGACTTTATGAGGGAAAACGACAAGAAGATTCCGGCAATTGATGATGTGGCGGTAGAAGTCAAGACCCTCTTTGAGAGATCCGGGCTGGAAGTTGATGCTACAACAATATTTGAACAATCTTGGGCAGTTCGAAGGCTGCTAACCTACACAAAGTCCTTCACTTACAAGCAATCGGTGCCTCAGGACACAGATGACATTAGCAAATATACATGTTTGCTTTCTATGTTCAGTAGTTGCAAAACCTTCTTGGTGGCAGAGCCCAAAAAGGCGCTTTGAGTTGCTGCAAGTCAGCCCAACGTGATCGAGTTTCTCAATTGAACATGTGTACCGTTGAAAAAGAGCCCTGCCCTGCTCACCGGTCGCAGCTGCCCTTTTTCTGCGCAGGACCCAGTGATTCGTGAGCTCCTGGAGCGCCTCGGCCACATTGCGCAGTCGCAGGACTGTGGCATCCCCCCCCCCCCTCTCTCTTGCTCTGTCTGTCTCTGTCTGTCTTTGTCTCTGTGACTCTGTGTCTCTACTCTGTGACTCTGTGACTCTGTCACTCTCTCTCTCTTTCTCTCTCTCTCTCTCTCTCTCTCTTTCTCTTTCTCTCGCTCTCTCTCTCTCTCTCTCTCTCTCTCTCTCTCTCTCTGCCTCTCGCTGTCTCCCCCACACCCTATTCAGCACTTCTTATTTTCAATTACACAACGGTCTCTCTGGAAGCTCACTCGTGCAGGAAATGGGCAGTGACGGACTACCCCTGGACATCGACATGCTAGATGCAGCTGCTGCTGGGGGCAAGGCCTGCAGCGTGCCAGCTGGCTCCGGCCTTCAGGAGGCAGCGAACCTGCAGGAGGCAGCGAAGGATGATAGTCCGGCTCTCCACGACATCCCCTCGCCCGAAGTGCTGGCACGCAGGGACGCGTTCTGGTCACGGTTCAAAACAAGCAAAAGCGATGAGCCTGGCACGAGCACCTTGAACGATGGCGCCGTGAATGAGGATGAGGCTGTTCACGAGGAGTTGGTCGCAATTGAGAATTTGAGGAGTGAGGTGGAAACCAATATGGACGATGACAGCGAGGGGTCCATGCCCAGAGGGGCGCTGGAGGATGAAGGCACGCCCAACGTTTTGGAGGACGCGTCCATGTCCAACTGAGCGATCAACATGTCTGCTACCTCGATCCAATAAGTTATGCGACTGTTCAAGATACGTGCTGCCTTCATCTTAGGAGGTGTGGGGGGCCCTGATTTACATATATAGCTGCCAAGGGGCTGACCCAAAAGCACACATTCTGCAGAGAAGAATTACACCCCAAACTTTCATTGGCAAACCGAATCAGACTTGGAAAGTGTTTGTGGGTCAGTCGCTTTTACCCCGCTCTTGCAAGGAGGCGACTGGTCTGGATCTTGATGCCCCTGAGCGGTGCCAGCCTGGATGCGACGAGGCTGACGGTGTGGAGATCGTTAGCGTGAAGAAGCCTGAGGAGCTTTCTCTGCAGCAGCTGCAGCAGCACTTGTTGCGCCGAGAACAGTTGCTGGTGTGACTTTGGCGGCATTTGCGCAACGTTTTCTTGCTGAAGGCCTGCGCGAGCAAGCCAAAACGATTTGAAAGATTGGACTCGTCACGCCTCCGCAACATCCTACTTGTGTGGTTCTGTAACTGACACTGCTTGGCTACTAAGGAACACACTTCCTCCTTCAAGCCTGGTGCGGCTTCGCTCATCGCTCTCGCTGGGGGACGCTAGCCAACCCAAGTGTCGCCTGGACCTGGAAGGGCTAGCAACTCCAAACGTGACACAAATTTGACATATGTGCGCAAAATTGACCTTCGCCCCATCGATCTTCATAGCCTTGCATTACTTGGCAGAACTGCGGACGCATGCATGGAACTTCCACAAACAAGTTCAGTTCTTGGCACAGGGCGCTTCAAGCGCGTTGAAATGAGGCAAGACCTGCGAGTCGCGTCCCGGAAAACACTTAGACTTAGCCTTTAATGCCAAGACTGGGCAACACTTGTATGTTCGTTTTGGGTCTGGGGGGCGGGCCGGTTGCAAGTAAGGTATCTATGTGGATGAGACCCAGCACTACGGCTTAGACACTGCTGAGACACAACTCGTTGAGGACCCTGCTGATTTGGGAAGATCCACATCCGCGCTCAAGGTGATCAAGGCTGAGGAAACGGCCATAGCAGAAGTGGCAGCTGCTTCCAGCACGCCTCCGACGCAGGATTGGGCGATGGGAAGCAAACCGGTTCCGTCATAGGGTGTTATGGTAAGCAGGCGCCCCGTAGTTTTTGAGGAGCTGTGAGTGGCCCCTTATGGCGGACCCGGCTCCTTCAAACAGAAGTGGAAATGGCCACACATGTTCGCAACAACAGAGTTTGAGTCGCTCTATAGTTGTGTGGAACCTGTAAAAAAGCAGTTGAAGGCAAGTGCGAAAGGAGTTCCATTCTTGTGTGCGGTTTGACGTTCACCACGCTGCGTGGCAACTTGATCCCCTTGTTGTCAAGGTGCAGTTGGTGTGTTGGCCTAGTGCGCCATTGGCGCTGCACCATACCCTGCAGTCGCTGAAATCCGACTTCCCGGAGATAGAGCCAGCGGGATACATCACCAGGCGCGACCAGTTTGCTCTTAGGGACACGCTAGTGCAACAGAAAAAGGAGCAGGTGGAGAAGAATAAGCAGGACAAGGAGTTGCAGACCAACAGGCGACAGAAAAGCTCAGCTAAAGCTAAGGCAAAAGCAGGAGTCACAAGACCAAAGTCAGGCGGCAGCAAAGCAAACCAACCTCAGGATACTGCAGGCGGTACCGACGCATCCTGTCAAAAGGAAAGCCCGCCTTTGCAGGCAACCACATGTGCCTCCAAGGAGCCACCCGTTGCCGCTACCCCGGCTGCTTGTGCGACCCCCCTTGTCGAAGAGGGCGGAGCAACTTCTACACCTACTGCCTCTCCCAAAGAGGAAGACTCCAAAGAACATCATGAGAAGAATCTCACAGAATCCAGTGACAAAGGTGATCCCAAGGCAGCCAATGCACCAACACCGAAGAAATCCACAACCAAGAAAAGAAAAGCATGCACGGCAGCCAATGGCGCCCCAGCCCGCGATACATCCACAAATGAGGGCACCGAGGAAAGCAAGCAGGAGGAAACCCAGCCAGCCCCCAAAAAGAAGCCACGAAACAAGCCACAGCCGGACGCCAAGCCTCCTGCCAAGCGCAAGCGCCGCCAAGTGGAGTCCCACACCATCGACTTGTCGCATCGCCCACCGACAACCCAGGAGGCTGCCACATCAGAGCTTCATGCGTTGATGGTGGAGTGCCGGGCAAAAGAGGGCCCGCATCAGGATGTGGCACAGCAGTTCCCCACTCACGCCCATGTCAGGCTCTCCATTTATTGGAAAGCGTCCGCTGTTGGTGTGAAAGTCAGTGCTCAAGAAAACAAAGATGCCCCATGGAAGTGGACCCAGCCCTACTACTTGTCCATGCCAGTGGGGTGCATGTGTGCCAAGATCTATTGCGCGAAGCAGATTGCTACTTGGTCGCATCCCGGGACCTGATTACGTGTGTGTCTATTCAACAAATCAAGTTTATACTGCGCACACTCGCAACTCAAAAGCTTCTACCGTGCTTCAACACTGTTTCGCTTAGTTTTTGGAACAGGGGCCATCTCTCTTCCCAGGGCCTCGCCTTCCATCACTTCGAGAACCAAAGCTCCCAGCAGCACGAGGTGGCGGCCTGCGTGACTCGTGTGATTGCAGCGCTCAACCGGGCAAATGACATGATTTTGGAGCGAGCATGAAATCTCGCCGAGATCTGCCGTGTTCACGTGCACTGGTGTTAGGCTTGAGCGAGCCTGCTATGCCCATTCAGCAATCCATTGTACAACTGGTGGGTTAGTGAAACGCATGCAGTTGTTTCGGCTGGCTGCGCCAAGTCTGCGAATTGTACATGGCCAGTGGCCACTTTGCTGCCATCAAGGCGCAGCATTGTTGGCTGTTTGCAATTTCTGCCACATGGGGTTATTCATGGGCACAGGTGCCAGCACCTGTGCAGTGACAAGGAAAGTTCGGGGTAGAAAAGCGCTCCAACACCCTTGGCACGTGATGATTTGAGAGCCACCCACCACCCCACAGACTTCGATTCAAAGCTTCAGAGAGGGTTCCCTGCCTTCCGCATCCAAAAGTTGCCAGGCTGGGCGCGCTGCCTCCGAGGCCGAGCTCTACAAGCGCGATTTGGTGTTCTTACCCAACGAGGTGTTGCTGCCCTGCTTATGGTTCCCCATGGTTGCCGCGTAAGGCAAGTGCATTTTGCACTGGTCGAGGGCACACACGAACTGCGCTTGAAAGGGGGGGCTTTGCAGCGAGGAACCAGACCACGCAAGCTTGCTGAAACTGATCCACATCTTCCGCAGGCACGAAGCTCTCAAATGGTGTCTTGCAATTCATGCTTACAAACATCACGAACAGAGTTCCTTTTCTGAAAAGCTTGACAACATTCGGCACGCGACATGGCTGGCTATTGTCTGGACTCGCTCGTCTGGCGCCTCCGCCAGTTGAAAGCGCCGAAGGCGTGTGCAGGGTTAAACCCGGAACCGTCTTACTGTCACGCAGGGGCCCTGTGCAAGAATTGGCCGCTGTTGCAGACCTTCATTATGATGGTGGTGCTGGTGCACTTCACAAATATGGGGACAATGTCAAAGGACTGACCGCTTACAGGGCCAGTTGATCAAAGAAAATCTGGACTGCCATGCACAGTTGTGTTTGGCTCACGGCTACAGGGACCCTGCTAGGACTCGGCAATTGTTATTCTGAAAGCAGCAACACACATCGATTTTTTACCTGCTTCGCGCAGGAGCTGCAGTATATCGAATATTTTGCTGGTGACGCCCAATGCTTCAAGGCCGTGAAGAACGCCAAGGTGCGAGGGTGCGCCGTGGACATAAAGTACTTGGTAGATGGCGAGTACAAGAAGTGGAACAGCTTTGATCTCCTAACGCCCCCAGGCCTAGCGTACGGGACTTATGAAGCAATGTGCTTTCAGTGTAAGATTTGCACTCGTGACTCAACACGCAGATTGTCACGCGTTGTTGCCGCGGCTTAGGCTTGCAGTGTGGCTGCTGCTTCAAGCTCGCGAAGATTCGTTTTTTGCAATGTTTGCAATCGTATGTAGTTCTTGGGTGGCAATCAATCGGGGAAGCAGTTTCCGCAGCCTACTCTTGCCGGAGGGATTTGTTGAGGGGCGGCACTACGTGAGACTTGCCAACACGCTTGCATCTCGGACCCTTGGAGTGGATAAGGTAATCTTGATCAATCTTGTTTCCTACAACCACAGCTTACTGCGCCTGATTGTTGACCAACTAAGATGACTGAGGAGCATATGTCTCATACTGCTTACAGTGGCACGCGGAGGATCCTTCATGGTTGAGCAACCGGGATCTTCGATTCTTCGGTATTATGGTCGGTTTGACTCCCTATGCCGCACCATACGGGCTCCTTGACTGGCCAGAATGTTCAAGTGTTTGCGTCCTATCGGTCCTAACTCTTCAGAGACCAAAAAGCGGTTGCTTCGCAGTCAATTGTTGTCTGTCTACCTGCATAGGTATACTCCACATCATGGTGGATGCGACATTATGGCAGTGATACACCAAAGCGCTCCAAAGGCTACAGCAACAATAAGCACATTGGCAAGATCAATGCTGGTCGCTTGACCCGCGCAAACAGCAGCAACCCTTCAGTGCGAACAAGCAAAGTTTACTATGACAAGCAAGGGCGCCGGAGGTATTGTGGAACTGCCCAACTCAAGCGCACAGAGAATCTTGGCTGACAATGCGTGAGCTGCTCAGTGCCCCTTTCTCTTTGACGGAAGCAACAGAGACCACCATTCACTTGTGATGTCCTTCGTTGAGAGACAATCCCAGAAGGCAACCAGGGCCCATTCCCACACCGCAGCCTGCCGAGGAACTATCCTGTGAGGTTTGGGTGGAAGATTGTGCGTCTCCTCCCAGCCTTGGTGCGGGAGGGCAAAGGGAAGCCCCAGAATGTTCCACAAGATTTGCATGGGCCTACCTACTTTGCATCCCTGGATCTAGACGATTGGGAGGAGGCTGAGCTGACGGATGTTTGCCATTACTTGAGAGGGGGGACTGACTTGTGCTGCCCTTTAGAGTGGAAGCAAGTGTTCCCTACACACTTGTAGGTATAGTTTCGGTAGGGCGGCTGCTTGGGCTCTCATGCAGCTTCCAAAAAATTTCGTGGTCTTAGCCGCAAGCAGCAACATTGTGCGAAGTTCGAAGTCGCACGTAGGTCAACACTGGAATGTTATTTGACATGTGTATAGCGGTTCTGAACTCACCGCGGAGAGCCTAGGCGTTGAACCCGCCCAAGCTGCGTTGGGGGAGATTCCTTGTTTGCCCATTGGTTTGCGCCTTAATAACCGCAAAAAAAGCCCGGTGTCCAACCAACCCCGAAAGCCCAAACAAGATCTGTCAAGTTCTTTTGGGGAGCCCTTGGAGTGAGTTGCATGGTTTCCTGAAAAACGCGGGGTCTACATTCGGGAAACCAATGTGCATGCAAGGGTTTTGGGGCTCCGGGGAAGGCTTGTTCAAGTGGCTGAATGGTCTTCAGTGCAAACCGTTTTCAAGGAACCCAGTCTGGGCCCAACATCCGAACGTATAGAACAATTTATGAAGATGCTAGTTTTTTTGAATCCCCGCGGCCCAAGCCAACAGTGTGTTCATATTCCAGTGGTTAGAGGCAAAGGTGGTATAGCTATGTAGTCGACTCTTCGTGACCCGTGCACACATCAAAAGACATGTTGGAAACATGTTTGGGAACCCGGTGAGTTCACCTTTGTTTCAGGGTCTTGTGTGACAATGTGGATCTGTTTGTGTTCGGGATGTCAAATTTGAGGCAAAGGGTTTACGTTTTCCACCCGGGCCGATTTCAACCGGGCCAACCGACTCCAAGGGCGGGTTTTGCAAATGTCCGCAGCACCCCCAAACACAAGTGCCGTTTATCGCTTTTCGGGCGCTCGAAACCAGTACCGACCCGTAATTGGAGTTAGGTTTCTCAATCTCCACATTGAGGAAACCAATGGGCATGGTTTGCGCACGGGGGGCATAGGAAGAGATCGAAACTGATCGAGCCGTAGCCTAGGGGCATTAGACTGATCTTGGCAGGCGCATCGTGTTGTTTGAGCTGACTTCTATTTTGACTACAAAAGCAGGCGCCCGCTTGTCATAATGGGATCTTTGAAGTATACAAAAGAGAAGTTCAATGATAAGAGCCCTTTTTCAAGAGGTGGCCTGGCAAGGCGTTTTTTAAGCAAAAACACTTTCCCCAGGCCACCTTCAAAAAACACCTTCCCGGGACACTTCCTGAAGAGTAAAACGCGTTGGTACATTCAGAGTTGCCTTTTCTTTTTTGTGGCGCACTTCTTCATAGTCCGAGCTCTTCAAACCGCTCCACATGAAATGAGGTCGGGCTGTTGAACGACCCTTTTAAACATGCAATTGTTGAAGCAAATGGTGTCCGAGAACATCATTGAACATGCCTATGTACGTGTGTGTGTGTGAGGTCCCTGGCGCAAAGTGTTTCCGGGTTCGGGAGGGTGTGGGCACGCCTGAAAATCTGCACTAGGAAATGGTGCTCTTGTATAGGTTTCACAAGTCAGGAATTTAAGTTTTCTTTGAGCTCTTCAACCCTTCCCAAGTTTTATTGGCCGGGTTGTGCCCGGACATTACATGAGGTGGATGTACGGGTGTCTGAATGATTTGTATATGTCCCACGAACCGTCAGTTGAAACGAAAGTATAAGGCAGACCCTGGCCGATGTATCTACCCGGATTCTTACACGTCGTTTTCCAAGGCAGGGGCTTACTGGAAACCTTCTCGTTCAAGCTTCGTTTGGAACCCGGGTGCCTGTTTTCAAACTCCTCATTGCGGACTCGTTTCACCCATGCATGAAGCATCTTGCAGACTTGCCAGACAACGTCAACGATTTAAGATTGCCGGAAGCCCAACTCAACCCCAATCCCAAGAAGCAATTGTCAAACTGGCCCCTTATGTTTTTTGGGCTGGGTTTTTTGGCAAATTTTGCCGAAAGTGGGGGGGTCCTGCAGGGGTGCCTGGTGATGTTACGTTATTTTTACGTAAACCGAATTGCTGTTACGCAAAAACAACGTAAAACCAGAGAACTAATACGGTCCCCCAAATACTGGCGTTTTATGATGAGGGGTGAAGTGGTGTTAGAATTACCGTTTGCGAAGCGTTCAAAACGCGTTCAAAATGCGTTTGCGAAGCGTTCGCAAACCGTTCGGGCTTACGTAAAAATAACGCAATTCAAATGGCCCGGGTATTGGCCTAAACGACCCCTAGGGAGCCACTTCGGGCGATCTTCAACATGTGGAATTGCGGCCTTTGGGCACCACAAGGTGTAATTTGAAGGGTGCAAGTTGAAACCAGCTATAGTTCGTCGCGTGCAAGACTTGCAGCGCGCGCCGGAAAAGAAAGCGCAAGCTCATATCTTGTGCCAGCAGTTTCCCCATATACTTCGATCTTGATTGCTGCAATGCTGAGCCCACCGCACGCAGCGCATTCTGCTCAAGGCTCCTGCGTGTCCAATGGCTGAGCAAAAGCGTTTGCAAAGTAAGGCTTGGACCACCTCTGACTTGCATCAGGGGGTCGAGCTTTGCTCGGCTATATCGGGGGTGGACCTTAGCACCTTAACCCGGGAAGAACTTCTGAAGAAGTTGCAGGACATATGTTGGGCAACACATCATTTGCAATCAGTCTTTGCATGCTTTAAGGGTTGCCTCCTCCAGGACACTGAGCACGCTCTCTTGGCGGCTTCTGTGAAGCAGGAACCAGATGACATGCAGGTGTGGCTCTTAAGTGGCGTGTCCACAAGTAGCCAAGCCCCCTACAGAGTCAGACATGTGCTACATCACATAGGCCGACGGCCGCGATCCGGATGAGACTTTGCCGGCTGTTTTTTGGTTGCAAAAGCTGCCGATTGGGTTTGCGCCTGTTCATGTTGAGTGTGTGTAGCACGAGGTCTTATCTGATTAGCTTTGGTACATACAGCTGCTGGGTGCTTTGAGGACCCGTGTGAACTTGCTGACTTAGCCCAACAAGCCGAAGAAGAATATGAACATGACATTTCCAACCTCTCTTATGATGCCTATTCAGTGGTTGACATCTCGGACGCTGATGCGGCGTCCTCTGATGATGACGATTTGCAGTTGGCGCTTACGCTCAGCGCGAAAATCGACCCCCGTCAGCAACTGGCCCCACACGATGTGCAATATCCCGATTGTCACTTGAGAGCGCCCAACTAATCAAGAGGGCTTGATTTTAGGGGTGGCTGACTCAGGACCCTACCCTTGAAGACCATCCCAGCAGCGCTCCTCCTCCATCGCAGCGTGTTGAGCCTGAGCCGGTGCCGGCAGTGCAGACCCCATCGCCAACATGTGTTCCATCTCGCGCAGCCCCATCAGAAAAGCAGCAGCCGCAGGAGCAACCACAAGTGGGTGAAGAGAACACGAACAAGGAACTTGCAAAGGCTTTTGCCTACATTGCAGAGCTTGAGGGCCGGCTCAATGCCAAACCAGCCGCCCCTTCCTTCACCACACCACCGAACAAGGTTCGAGCAAACCTCAGCCCTGACACGCAAAGTGCGCCGAAAACAAAAGCACTTGCTGCGAAGACGAGTGTCGCCGCTGTGAACAACACCCAGGACTCTGATGATGCGGACAATCCGAAACAATGTGATGGTAACGAAGGGGCCCCCATTGTGGTCCCTGGGGGAAAGGCAGCTTCTTAACTTCATTCGTGCTGCCCGAATCGCGCGCTTGTAACTTCAAATGTTTCTGGGCTGAGGTGATTGGCGCTGATGCGCTCCGGATGCGGCTACGGAGGTTGTGTGAGAAAAAAAGGAGTGGCAAATGCCATGTGTCAGACGCGGTCCGGGAGGACTTCATCGCCGGCGGCGAAAAGCGAGAACTGTTGGAAGTGGCGCTTCTTGAAGTACTGCAGTCAACCGGGCTGGACCGGACAGCCCAGAAGAAGATCAGGTTGCAGTTTGCTGCGCGGGTGCTGAATGTCAAGGAGCGCATGCAGGAGAGGGAGAAGGAGGTGACGGGCCAATGGCTGACTGCGGAGCGCATGAGGACACAGCTTACATACAATGAGCAGCTCGAATTAAAATCAGGTGTTTTTGAGGCTGATTGCACGCGGAGTTGAAAGTTGAAGCAGGAGTCGCTCATTCACGTGCTCTTTTCGGTTCAATTGTCTTGGCTTACCTGAGGGCCACTGTGAAACAGATCACATCTTACTGCTCGAAGTTCCCGGCTCTGCTGACAAGGTGTGGGGCTGTTGGGTCGGATTGCTCAGCGCCGCGTTATATATAGCTAAAGCTGTGTTCCCATGACAGGCCATGGAAATATAACCAAGCTGTGACCGAATTCTTCGTTGAGACCGACAACATCGCAAAGCTGAAGCGGCGGGAGTTGGAATGTTGGCGCCAAGAAACCACTGAAGTTCCTAGGTTGCATTTGTTTCTGGGCGCCACATGTTGGCGCATGCTTTACACAATCAATTTAAGGTTGCCTCAACAGTTGCAGTTCTACAAACGCGACTGTCATATGTTCTTGACCACAGCTGACCATCCACGATCAACACCTTGAGCTTGAAAGCAGACACACTTACTGTAGTTGATTTCTCCAAGCTTGCTCACGACCATTCCATCGTTCTGAGGACGTGGCCGCTGATAAGCTTGAGGCAACAGGCTCGGGCGTCAAAGACGCTGGGTTTATGCAAGAGGACGCGGCGCTGATGCCTGGCGAGCTTGAGGGAGATGCTGGGGTGAGCCTTGAGGGCGCCAAGGCACGGTTTTGCATGACTGGTTGCATAACCGCAAGGTTTCCCCGCCAAGTTCAGCATAACATGTGCTCCAGCTGCGCAGGTAAAGGAAGAACTCACCAAGCTGATGGATGCAACCCACGGGAAAATATCGCAAATCTATAAGATGGTTGGCCAGTTGGAGACCCCGTACAACCCCAAGCCTTGTGATCGCCACAAGACGCGCTCGACTTAGAAGAGGAAAGTGCCACATGGCTTGAACTTTTTGCATGCTAAGCGTTGACCCGTACTTGCACTACACGCACTTCTAAGGTTGGGGACCGAGTTGGAGGACCAGTATGAAGAGATGGCCAAGCTCACCACGCTTCAGGAAACGAAGATGGTGGAGGATGAAACCAAGTCACTTTGCTCAAAACCCTATGAAGGTTTCCTCACGCAAGGTCGCAATTTGTTAAAACCTATACTTTTTGGAGCCTTTTTGCCAAGCTGACTCCCTTGTATCGATCTCTTCCTCTCGGGCCCATGGACGGATGAGCCAAATGGAAGATGTTGACCAAGATGACCCTTCTCAATGGTTGGAGGAGCTCCTAGCCTACAACAGGTCTGTGCCCCGGCCGAACAAATTGAACGGGGCAGCGCACGCAGAGACACACACACACACACACTAGCCGTTTAAGCTGCGTGCAACGTGTCAGGCAAAAGCGTCCGACCCGCTGCCTTCACGGAAGGCCACGACTGCGAACACAGCTGCGGCCACCTCAGTTCGAATGCCCACACCGGTGCTCTCATGACTGATTGTCGGGGGCCACACTTTGAGAAGTTGCAAGGTTTGCAAACCAATCACGGCTACGCCAAAGTCATCCCGTGGGAACTGGATTGATCTTCTCGGGGATGAGGTTCTAGCGCAACCTCGAACCTTCGACTGCTTTGACAAGATCATGCTAGACCCTGTCATTGACGTTCGTTTGCCACCCCGAAACGCTCTTCCTGGCACTGTCATGAAGCACGCGATTAAAACAGTTGACGTGATTCTCGAGAAAGAGTGGCCGTGTATATACAAACTGGGCTTTACACACTGTCCGCAGTGGCGCTTTCGGAACAACATGTACGGGTATGCCACGGAGAAGCACCACAAGTGGCAGCGGATGAGGGTCCTGTATGTGGCCCCCGAAACGACATCGCCAGCCTTTCTTGAGGCTGCCCTCATTCAGTGGTACAAGGGTGTCTTGAATCAAGCATCATGTGGTGTTATTGCTGCATAAAGGAATCCCGGTTTGTTTTCACGGGCAGCATCTTCGAACAACCTAGGTCGTTCCGGGTGCAAGAACATCAGAGATGGCGGGGAATCGGTGGTGAAATCGGACGCTGGCCCTTTTATGGTCTACTGTGTCTTCAGGTCTCTGAAAGCCCCGCCGGCCAGAAGCGCCAGCGCCTACTGAAGTGCCAAATGATTGGTGCGGGAACCATTGCCCTGAGTCTGCTACGCATGACATTGATGACCAAACAACTTGCTCAGTTCACCCCTTGAAGAATCCCAGGCTGCAAGCTGGCCTTGATGATATCCGCCAGAAGATCCAAAAACCGCACCCTCTCTGATCAGTAAAGTTTGGTAAACATGGCGTGTTTCTTCACACACCTCCAGTTGGCCTTGCGCGATCCTTGTTTGAGGTGCGCAGAGCTTTGCGCCAAGACAGCCAAACACAGGTGCGGAACATGCCAATGTAACAATACGTTGGAGTATGCCCTCTTGCAGTTGCTTGATGACCGCCCTGGCCTGCCTCGACAGGCTTTTCATGAAAGAGATCAACCAAGCACGAAAGAAGCTCGAAAAGGACACAGCTGAGGGCGATGCGGGGGGTCAGCCTGCAAAGCGGGCGCGGCCTCAGGCAAATAAGTCGGAGGAAGAAGAGGGCGCAAATGCACCTGTTCCTGCCGCCAAAAAAAGGGCACGCAGGAAGAACACTGCGTGAGACAGCCGTGGTTTCCAGGAAGGTTCACTGTTCCACACAGGCTTTGTTGACCTTTTTTCAAATAGAAAAAGGCGGCTTTCAACTTTGCATTCTTGGGTCAGATGCATCTGACCGTTTCATCTAATCAGTCGTGAGTGTGATACGCACTCTTTTGGTGCGCCGTGTATGAACACGGCCGCAATCCTGGCTTACGCATGTTTGATCTAGATTCGGGGCGCTGGGGGCGGAACAAAATGAGCAGTTGTGCAGCAACGCAGTTGTAGGGGGAATGATGCAGTTTGTATACTACCTCCGTACACACTCAACCTTGATGTCGTGATGCCAGGTGTCTCATGGACCGCTAAGAAGCTGGCAAGCGACATCGGCAAGGGCGCCGCTCGATGGCACTCGGCTAGCCGCAACATTCTAGACTAGAAAAAGCTTCCTGGCGTTTCATGCGCAAGGCCACTTGCAGAAGTGCTTTGGGGACTGCGCGGGCTGTGATGCGTGATGCTCGTGAACAACGAGGTGGCTCTGGCTTCGACTGCCCTGTTCTGGAGAAGCTTGCAGTGGCCTCTGATAAGAAGTCTGATGCCTGTGCTGTGTTTGCGTCTGTTCCATTTTGCTTGTTGTTTTAAGTGCGTGTATATGTGCATGTGGCTTATTGTGGAAAACGCTTCCCTTGTCAAGCGATCTCTCGGCCTTCGGGCCATGTGCAGAGCAAACCTGAGGAAGAAGCGGCGCAGCGGGCCTTTGCCAAGTTTGGCCTCCGGTTGGGGGTGCAGATCACTTATGTGGATGTGGACGCTCCCGAGAAGTACCCAATGCTTCTGCCATCCTCGTTTCTAGAGCTGATCGATAAAGGGAATCATTGGGAAATGATTTCTGGCCAGCCTACTTTGGCAAGGGCTGAGGCAAGCTTTGAGCTTTTCTGGAAGCAGTATGAAGTGCTCTTCCCAAACTTCAGCTTTTTCGAAACTGCTCGCCGCAACAGCATTCCCTTCAAGCGAGTTTGCCCAGTCTACATCCACGGGGATGAGGGAACCCACTTCAAGAAGTCGGGCATCATGATCTTGCAGTGGCAGGGGGTCTTAGGTGCTGGAACTTCCCGGTCTGTCAACGCAAACACGACGGATGCCCAAGCTGTGAACTCTTTAGGAAACACCTTGAGAACCCGACTGCTTGTTGGAGTGATGCCGAGGGTGCCTCGTCAAAGAAATGCAAGTTATTTTCTGAAGTCGTTAATTAATTTTGTGCGTGTAAATTTCTGGTCTGATGATTTGGCAACAACCCCACATCACATGTCCCTTTGCAGCCTTAAGGCAATGTACTCCACCAACGGGGATGTGCTGGAGGCTTTGTTTGAGTACCTAGTGGAGGACTTTCACAAGCTGTCGACCCGCGGGCAATTGCTGAAAGACCATGCTTGCCTCTGGCTGGTTCCTTTGGGAATGAAAGGGGACTGGCCCTTCCTGGCGCCTGGGATTTGAAGCGTTTTGTTTTGCAGCATGTTTATGATGGAAAAACACAGTGTGGGCCCTGTTTACAAATGTTGATATTTGGCCCGCGCAAGGCCTCTGCTGGGAATCTCAAGCGAACATTCCGGAATGGGCCAAAGGCTGCATCTGCAAAACAGGCAGGTGGTGGAATTTGTCACCTCTGCAGAGCCGGACAGCCAGGGTACGATTTCGAAGACATGTGCCTTGTTTAAGCCACTGTTTTGCTTGTCCCTTTCCTTTGGGCGCGGAAAGTTTTTTGCACATACATGATGAGGGTTCCCGTTCCCCCAAGGATTCCTTTTGAGGGGGCCCCTCAACTTGGGTTCTGCCCTGTTTTTTGGATTTGTTTGGGAAGTGTTGCATTTGTGACACCGAAGTTAAATGGTCTCAGGCATCAGGAGATGGTTCAAAATCCAGAAGCGCGTGGGGTGTTTGGGGCTCCCTTCTTCGATGAGTTGTTCACACCACTCCAAATTTGATTGAAAGAGAACCGCAAAGGTCACCCAGTCCTGCAAGATTCAAATTTGGTCTTAACTTTTTATATCCGGGTTTGGCTCAACAAGCCTGCGTTTGGGCTAATGACAAAGGGCTTTCACAGAACTGGATATAGGACTGTTGTTTGGTGATGCGACCGCTCAACACATGATGATCGATAGATAGACCAAGCTTAAAAAAGTGTTTCCAACACAAGAGAAGTGACAGAGCTAGCCATGTTAACAAGTGCATGTGACTTTGTTCGACCGAGCTATAACTGCCACCCTGAAAAACTGGACTAACCCTTCAAAGCCGTTTAGTCGCCCCCCCCGGCCCCCCCCCCCATTGTTATGGCTCCCCCTCCAGGTTCAACCCAAACCAGGCCAGGGATTTTGGCATTCGACATGTCTTTCCTGGCTCTGCGCAAGCATTTAGTTGGGTCATCGCTCGTAAAAACCCCACCATAGCCAAATGATTCCAAGCCCACTTTTCCTGCAGAATTGACAATTCGCATCATTAAGCGGCCCCTACAGCATTTTTCCAGAATGTTGCTGTTGGAGAAATAATGTTGGGGCGACCTGCTAGCGGCAAATACGGTTTGGAAACATCGCTTTCACTCCTTTTCAACGATGACAGTCCTTGATTCAGGTCAGCGTACCCCCCCTTCATGGAAACCATTGACGAGGAGCCCCCATGGGACCGCGAACCCTGCTTCACCCGAGTTCTACCCCGCGATGTTGCGAGCCCATCCAGCTATTTCAAACCAGATGTGTGGCATACAGTGAATCTGGGGGTGGGTCGAAGCTGGGTTGCAAGCTGCGTGGTGTGTTTGACGCGAAACCTGGATGAGCTCAGCGGGCTGACCCCTGAACATGCGCTGCAGCAAATTTCGGCATCCTACATCAGCTTTTGCGAGAACTCAGCTTCTAAGCCGCAGTGTTGTTGCTCCATCAGTCTCTAACTTTTGGTGTTGGCGTTGTTGCTGATGAGTGAGCGCAGGAATGGGTTCGGATGGTCCTATTTTATTGCAAAGGTTTGTGATGATGACGGTGATGGGAAAATTTTCTGGCGGCGCTGATGGTTGTGATGATGATGGCGATGATCGTGCCTAAGCTTGTGGCGGCGGCAGTCATGACAACGATGCTGGTGATAATGAGGTTGATGACGGTGATGATGCTGGTGATCGTGATGATGGAAATGAAATGATGGTAGTGAGGATGATGATGAGGATAGTCATGACTGTGGTGATGATGTTGTGCTGGCGCTCAGGAAAGGGTGTTAACGGTCATGATGGTTGTGATGGTGGTTGTGAGGATGATGGTGAGGGTGATGGATCGTGATGCGCGTGAGTGATGACGCTGATGATGACGATGATGATCGTGAGTGATGACGATGATGACGAGCACGGTGATGATGGAGATGATGATGATGATGATGATGATGATGATGGCGGTGACAATGGCTACACTACTGTGATTACAATTCTAACGATGATGCGTGTCTTTTCCAGCGTTCTTCGCGTCCAGTTTTTTCACGTGCTCAGGCCCCGAGAAAGGTGAAGTACATCAGCAGCATCACACGCGCAACGCTTGGCTGGGAAAGCAAAATTGGCGGAACCCCTGATGGTAGGTGGAGCAAAGGATCTCTCACTACAACCTTGGCTTCCTGGCTTGAGTACTTTTGCAGGGAAAAGAACTTGGAGGGGGGGACCGACGAACGCCTCTCGCTGGTTGCTTCGGGGACGCGCGCTTTGAATGCCATGATGAAGGGCTTCTACGATCATGACTTATGGCTGGATACGCCTAGCAGAAATGTGATACTTTCGGCTGGCAACCACTACCTTCAGGCAAGCTCAAAGCTGGCGCTGCTATCATACAACTTGCAGGAAAATTTGTTTCCAATCACCCCGAAGCATCATATGATGTTTCACGTTCTGAAAAATATCCAATGGCAGGGGGACGTAGCTGGGCTGGCATTCAACCCAGTTAGCGAGTTTTGCGCCTTAGATGAGGACTATGTCGGGAGACTGGCCCTCATTGCTCGGTCTTGCAGCCCACGCAAAACGTGTGTGAGGACCATCGAGCGGTATCTGCTTTTGTGTAGGGCAGCGTGGGTGAATGACCTGCAGCTGTTCTGCAGAAAGCGTGGGCGGAACGGGGCGTAAAAGCACAATGGCGTTGCGCGCATTAGTTGTTTTGGAACTCTTCTGCAACCTGGTCGGCGGGCGAGGCTGGCAGCCGTGCATCGGGGGGTTATGTGGGCAAACCCCAAAACCAACAAATCCGCTTGGTGTTGCAAAATCCGTTCGGGAGCTAAAATCCCGGCAAATCCGTCGATTTTCCCAAGGGTGTGGAAAAAAGTCATCCTAGGGGGTCGTAGGTAGGTGTGTTTTGCGGTGCGCTTGGGAAGGAACATGCATGGGTTCCACTGGCTTGAGTTTGGTTCTAGATTCACTTCATTTACCAGTGCGATCTATGTTTCAACAAGGACCGACTTCTTGCTGCAATTCAGCTGAGTGGGGGCAGGATTGCACACTTCTCGGTTCAGCTGGACAGATAGTTCTTCGAAGGTGCAAGCAGATGCTCGTGATATCCGGAGATCATGTTCTTCAACCTGGTGGGATGCGGTGGGGCAACGTCCCACTACCTGAGAGGTGGTGGTTTCTCGTCCAGTGGGTTTCCCCCCCGCCCAACACCGAGTTCCCAGTTTCTCCTTTGTGTTCCTTTTTTCTCTCTTCTCCAGATTGTTCCCCACAAATTAAATCTGCCAATCCTTCAGAGGCCCTGGGGCAGGGGTTCCGGACAGTTTCCGGTTCCAACGTTTGGGGCTGGTTTTGTTGACATTGCGGGGATGTTTGGGCGGTCCATTTTTCGGGAAACATGTACCGAAGCTATGCCTATGCCTCAAAAATGTCTCCCAAAATCATGACAGCCCAAGCACCCTCCCTCCAGACATCCCTGAAGTGAGGCCTTGCTAACGGGGACTGCCAGGCAGTCCTTAGATTTTGCAGGGCTCCCTTTGCTATTTCAATCCCGCACAAGGCCCCTTTTTCTATTAATACCGTTTTAGACCTCACGCCAAAAGGAAACTCAAATTATCACTGGCCCAAAAGGCAATGCTGAAGCCACCAAAAATGGCGGAACCTGGCGGAGCCACAGTTCCGATGTGCCGCCTGTCAGGAGCCCGGATGCACCGCTTTCTTCAGCGTGAGTGGAGCAAGGCCAACGTCGAGGCGGGAGCGCGGGACTTGAAGATGGCGATCGTTATGGAGTGGCAAACCCAGTTCCAGACCTCCAGTGGTGCCCTTGCTATTTTTTCTGTCGAAGGGGGTTCCATTAAGAACCGACCACTAAAAAAGTTGCATTTTTCCCATGGCCATCCAGGGTTTGTGTGTTTGATGAACCCTCGAATTTCCCCACCTCCCCCCCCCCTTTAAAAAAAGATGAAACCGCCAAATGATGAAACGTCATGGCGAGAGGGTCCGGGGGATTGGGATGTTGCGCCCTTGGCCCTTCCGCGCCAGCCCTCACCATCAGAAGGCGCTGGGGCCCCTGCGAAAAGCCGACGGATGTTCAGACTCTCGGTTTCCGCTAGGTACAAGCGCGTTAAACGAAGCTTTAAAAAGAAACCCTGCTCCCGGTGGAGGGGTCCACCATTTGCGGCGAGTGAGAAGCAAGCAGTCCCAGCCACCCCAACCATGAGAGACACAATAAAACCCCGAGTTGAAGGTTAGTCAGAGACGATACTAACCACAAATCGTTGCGACTACCCTTTTGAGTCTAATCTTGGGTAGTGTCCCGCAGTATCAGGTTTTGATTTTGATTCATTTCCATGTACTGTCCTAAATACGGAGACTGCTCCCCCATGAGCATCAATCCTTGCTCGGCTGCTACCCCGGAACTACCTTTGTCAAGATGTGATATGCCAGTTGTTACACACACCACTCCTTGGAGAGGCCATGTTCTCAATGTTTGTCGTTATTTGCTCCATGTCCATGTGGGCCTGTTTGAGGGTACTCCCCTGTAAAATCACCTGGCCGCAAAGCGAGTGGTTCTCCCCCAACAAGGTGATCCTTTTGCATTGTAAATGCATGTTTCTTGGGGTTCCGTGTTGCTTTGCAGGATTCTGGGAATGAGGCTAGGCTTTCTTCCCACTGTGATACCAGAGCACCTCTCCTTTGCGAAGAATTGACAGTGGGACTGCCTGAACCCGCTTCGCTTGCCAGGGCGCCGCGCCCTATAGCTTGACCTGGCCGGCGGAGAAAAAATGGCTCTTGCGGTGTGCTCTTGAAGTCTGCCACTTGGGGGGTTGGTGCAAGGAAATCCACATCTTTGGGGGTCCTTCTTTTGACACATACCCATATGACAATTTTAAGCATGACAACAGAAGCCCTTTTGGTCCAAACTGAACAAGGTTTCAAAACCGGGTGGAACATCGCTGAACATTTTTCTTTGGTCTTCCCGCAGTTAGGGGCCACAGTTGCTTGTGAATGAAACAGAGTTGCTTTTCCAAACCACAAGTTCTCACTTTCATTTCAGGACTGCTCAGTGTACCGCCAAGTTGCGGGCTGAATAAGCCTTAAGGCCCACAAGTTATCATAAGGCCCTAGAAACCAGTTAAAGACAATTGGCCAAATGAAGCCTTTACATTTGGAGCCCCAGTCTTCCCGGGCTTTTCAACCGGGATGAAACGGCATCCAGCGGCACCCGTGCCGTGGCACGCGGCGGCGCGTCTTAGGCAGATGTCGGCGCGTCTGGCGGAGCTGGGCTCATCGGAGCGCTTGAGCCGTGCCAAGCGTGGGATTCCCGGCGGTGCCGTCGACCCACGGTTTTCGTGTTTCGGGGTCGTGTGGGGTCCATGCGAAAACCCTGAGCCGTTTTTGTTCTGGGCCGAAGAACCGCATCCTCAAAATGACTTGTAAGTTGTGGTTTCCCGCCCGAAAAGCAAAAAGAGGTTCGGTTTACGGGGTCCGGTTTGTTCTTCGACAGTATTTGTTGAAACAATAAGCCCCTTTGACGTGAAACCGAAAGGAGGTTGTAAAACAATAGAGGTTTAACCATAGTATGAAGCAACGGAGGTTGCTGAAACAATTATCAAGTATTATTGGTTGAAACCTTGTTGACACTTTCTTTAACCCTCAGATATATAGATGTTTTCCTTGGCAGCTGTCAGAGCACAGAAAGGAGAAACTCCGGCAGACGGGCAAAGGCCTCCAACCCCAAGTGCCAGTGACGCCGCGTGAACAAAGCCGTGGCCAAGAACTTGACTGCTTTTGGGCAACGGATCTTTAGACTTTCACTTTTTGGTTGAAATATTTTGTTGGGTTTTCCACTAAACCCCCCCAAACGTGCTCAACTTTTTGCAGGGGGGTCGTTGCAGCAACCAAGAGAAGAAGGGCAAAGTCCAAGTTCAAAGGCTCCTTGATTGTGTCGTCCATGCCGTGGCCAGTTTCTTGGAGTCATGTGTCGCATATCATGACCTTGTGGAAACAACTGGAGGGCGTGGCAAAAATGTAGTGGATGTGTTTCTTTCGGACTGTTTCTGGGAGGTTTTGTTTTGCCAACTTCCGGAGGTTTAATGGGGGTGTCCGTCAGTATCAAGGGCATTTTCTCAAGGTTAAGTTGTGGTTTCACCTCCGAAAACGGAATGCAACGCTCGGTGAACACCCGTCTCTCCCAGTCGCATTGCACACACCCAACATCCCACTGGAACAGCCTAGGACTTATTTGCCTCAGCGAACCCGAATTGAGAAGGCTCCCAACTTAAAGAGGACAAGCAGAATATGAACTTCCAAATGCTTTGTTAGTTGGCGGAACGGCTGTGATCCTCAAGCAGTGGCTCAGGTAAGCCCCCTGTAGGGTTCTTGTGCTTGCATTGGTGAGGTCTGCCAAGGCATGCGGACGCGTGCCTGCCGACTCGTTGCAAGCGGCAGCAATCTATAATAGCCCATTAACAGCCATTAACCATAGATCTGGTATGTCCAAGTCCTGGTCTCCTCAACCTGACCCTTCGCCCATTTCTTTGACACATGGGCACCTTGAACATACCAAAAGGCAGAAAGTATCTGGAGAATTGAACCCATTCCCTTGGGTTCTCCTTCTCAACACCCTAGTGCTGTGGATGGACAGAATCCGTGTTGCACCACTTGGTCCCGAGTGATAAAACCCGAATTGAATATTTGCTAGTTGGTAAACTGCCAATCCCAACTGGTGCAGGATGTCCATCCACGGTATCCACCTTGATTCTCAGTGCCTTCTCGTTGCAATGGAGTACCTGCAGTCTCCATTGTCAAACATGCAAGGGGGCATTGGCCATCAGTTTGAGGGGCACAGTTGGGTGAAAGTAGATAGTGACAAAGCCAACATTGGGGGGGGCATTGCGCCATCTACGTTTATCCAACTGTAAAGTGCCATTCTCCAAGAAACAAACCCTCCAAATGGGTTGTGTTCCTTTCGGTTGCCTTGTAGGCGCAAACCCAAACCAAGTGTAGCCTCAATGCGCTTTGCGTCAGGTGAGCACGCCCGGGTTCAGCAGCACCTGGACGCCGAGACCAGGCTCGTTTTTGCAGGGGCGTAGGGCAGCTCAAAAGGGGAACCTATCAGGAGGCTTCCCAGAAACAACGTTTAGCCAGGGTTGGCCCCGCCCTTCAGAGAATGTGGGGGGCTGAGTGCCAATGGAACCAACAAGATTTGTCCGTCTAAAGGTGATTCCGGGCCTGTGTTGAGCTGCAGGGATCTGCAAGGGGGGTGAATTAGAGCAAGTCCCTTCATGTCACTGCCCCCTAGTGTGATTGGATTCCTCGGGTTTGCTGACATGTCCTTTGCCGCTTTCTCAGAAATCGCCTAATTATTTGACCCCTGAGCTGCTGTTTAACCATAAACGCCGGAAGGTCCACAAAAGGTGTAGTGTTGGAAAACAGGCCACCTCTCTCCCTACACGTTCCCCTCTAAGCAATGGACGAATGCCATGGCCGCGCGAAGGAGCTGATCAGGTGCATACAGCGCATGGTAGCGGACTTCGAATGACAAAACGGCCTGGTCAGGGCTTCAACCACCCTGCCCTTGGCAGCACATGTTTTCTCCCAGGTCACAGGCCACCATGAAACCAATATAGGCGCCAGCGGCCTATCTGTACATGAGCCTGCCCAACAGGGCCATAGCTCCACTGCTAATGGGTTGGATTTTAGACCTAACTTTTTGGGAAATCATGGGGGTTTCCCCCACAAAAAGTCAAACGCAGAGGGGTCTCGCCAGCAACCAAGATAAGTGAAGCAAAAAGTGAGTCAAGTCTGGCGTTTCTGTGGTTTCTGTGCTCACTGGCTGCCTTTCGCTCCCTTTCAGCCGCCAAAAAGAGGGTCCGCTTCAGCTCCATATCAAGTTGGCTGTCCGATCTGAGCCTTCGGCCTATTTGCAGGCTTTATCAGTCGCGTTTGCTGGAGGCAGGGGGGGGCGTTTCAGGGTTCTTGTTTAGTCGGCCTGTGGTTTTGCCACGTTCAAAGTGACCCCCGAAGTGATGGGTCACAGCGGGCGGAACGAGCCCAGTTTCTGGCTTTGACAGCCCCCAGAACAGACAACATGACCCAGTTCAAGTGCCGCTGCGTCGTCACTGGCAAAAGACCCCAAATTCATAGCTGATATGAAACCATGTCATTGATGCCCACAGGGGTTCACATCCGCAGTCCACCCACCTTTGTTCAGCAATGGAGCAGTCAAGGGCTTCGCCGCTGTTCGCGTTCGGTTGCCAAGTGGCCCCATCCTTCTCGATTTTTCCAAGAGCCATTTTCTGGAGCTTCCCTTTGGGAACGCCTGTTCAGCTTTCAGACTGAGATCCTTTTTGTTGCCAGTGTTTTTCGTTGGTTTAGGCAAAACACGTCGTTGCTGGTTGTCGGCCGTCAACTCAAGTCAGACACCCTGGCTCCATCCATCCTATCGACCCTCAGCCTGCGAAGGCCTAGTTTGGCCTTCGGCCCTTTTGTCTCACCCGGTAAAATGCGGTTGAACGCTGATATTTGTGTTGCAGCCCGAACTTGGGGACGAGTCTTTCGACGTCTTTCAAAGGTGTTTAGGCTGATGGTTTGATTGGCCACCCCTCCCCCGGGAAGAAGCCGCAGCTAGCGGAGGTCTTGGACAGCATGGCTCCTTTGCAGCGCGCACTGGGCCTGGACCCTGGTCAATCCTCCGGAAAAAAAATGCCGCTGGTCCAACGTCCATTGGAGAAAGGGCTACCTGGAGCTTGAGATCAAATAAACTGTGGAGAAATCACATTCGCACCAAGTTGTTGGTGGTTGATCAACAAGTATTCTTGGGGTCTGTGCTGGATTTTTGTTCATCCACGGTATGGCAACTTAAGGTTCACTCAATGTGGACCATCCTATGCACGTGTCATCCCGCGCTGAAAAAGGCAGTTGCCTTTCGCTGGTTCTTCCTTCATTTCCAGCGGGGCGATGTTTGCAGGATGGGCTCCCGAGCATGGATGCACGGCTAGGTGCTTTCTTCCAGTATCCAGTGGAGTTGCATCCCCGACTAGTGACTGGTGCAGAATTTTGGCAAGCCGCAGCATTTCAGCAAACCTGTCAGGTCGTCCCGGAATCGAGCCAGCCGGAGTGCCTTTTTTAAGGTAAGACAGAAGAAGAAAGGATAAGGGGAAGAAAAACAGAAGACAGAAGAAGGAGAGAGGAAAAGTAGAAAGCGAGAAGAGGCAGCAAAGCAAGGAGGCAGCAAGGCAGAAGAGCAAGGAATCTGCAAAAGAAAGAAAGTTAGAAAACAGAGAACAGAAGAAGAGACAGCAAAGAAAGAAAGCAAGACAGAATAACGCAGAGTCAAGCAAGCTGGAAAGAAGCAGTCTGCACAAAGAAAGCAAGAACCAGAAGGAGCAGCAAAAGACAAGTTAGAAACAACAAAACAGAAAGCACCAGAAAGCAGCAAGAGCAAAGAAAGAAGAGAAGAAAGGAAGGAAGGGAGAAAGCAAGAAGGCAGGAAGTGCAGCATCTACAATGGTAAAATTAAAGGGCCGGATAACCCCACAAGTCTGCTTATTGAAGTATGCGACACTTGCATCTGCCAAGCAGCGAATAATCCCAAATCCGAGACATGCAAAGACCCTCACATGCAAAACCTCCACGCAGTCAGCTATGTCGAAAACTCTCAGCACTTTGTTTTTCGCTCTGGCAGATCGAGGGGTCGCATTGGCATCGCCAATGGCATATGTCAGCGGCATATGTTTAACATATGGCTTGAAGTGCCAACGCGTCAGGCGCAGCATGTATCTGCCAGCCTGGCCCCATGCATCCCGCGCTGTAAGGCGCTAAGTACTTCAAGACGAAAGCCTTCCAAGAGCGGAACCCCATTTCTGCAGGCTTCTTTGCATTGCAGCTGGTTCTACAAGCGTATATAGGTCGCTCCCGCGACCGCAGATGCGAGCAAATTCCAAATCACCCACGCGTCCGAATCTTTCGATTGGGGAGTCCTGAAGTGCGGCTCGATGATGTGTTCTGGCACGGCTGCAAATGCTGCCATTTAGACAGCTGCCAAACGCTGCCCCTGCCAAGCAAACACACGCTCAGATGCACAGAATGCTGCGCCTGCCATGACTTCGGCAACGGCATCTCCAAAGTGCTGCGCCTGCCACGATTTCGCGCCCGTTGGAATTCGTCAAGCGATACCTTCAGGAAAGCACAAATTCTGCACCAAAGTCACATTTTCGCAGGATGCTCTTTGTGGTACGCAAGAACTCTGGCCAGTTTTTGTGACCAATCCACTCGGTCGGGGATCCTTTCTGCAGATATACAAATATACGTCCATCACATCACGTATGTCCTTCTTTCTGCTTTTCCTATTTTCTCATGGCAATGCACGAAGCCAGTATTTATAAAGCTAACGCACACTGCGCGTTCCAAACGCAGCCCTGAGGCCAAGCGGACCAAGAGCGGTGCGACCTGGCCGTGCAGCGGGGGGGCCGAGTGCCACGCGTTTTCAACTGGAGCACGCTCCGAGTCTGGAACTAGGTTCCAGTAGTGCCCTTTTACCAACTTTTGGGGGGGAGGGTTCGTTCCACTATTAAAGATAGACTACAGAAAAAAGGGTACCCTTATTCCAACCCTCTACTGGAGGACCTAGGGAATCTCCCTTTGGTGCATTTCCATTAAACCACTGAAAGTGAAACTTTTAGCAGGGGAGCAGAAAGCAACCGAGCGACTCCGATTCTGGAATCTTCCCATGTCAAATTAGTGGCTTAAACCACCAATCACCCGTTCGAAGAAGAACAGGTAGTTTGTCCCAATATTCCAGGGATGCAGATTGTTGAACAACCACCCATTTGGGAAGTCCTTTGGGGTGCCAACCGGATTCGGGAAATGGGCACTCTAGCTGTAATCTCTTTCTTTGGTGTCCCTAGCCACAAAACAAGCACCGCCATGAGTATGAGTGGACTACATCATGCGGCTTCCCTAGCCTCGAAAATCAGACTTCTGAGCCGACTTTGGGTGCACGGCCCCAAGCGTCCTCTTGGGCGGCCTCGACATATAGACGCAGACGACTCGTTTGGTCTATCAAGCTGCCTCGCCGGATGTTTCCGCGCCCCTGACGAACTTCTGGAGGCTTTTTTGCGTCCCCGGACTTCCTTGGCCGGGAAGTTCTGCCCTTCACAGGTGATGTTCCGGACAGGTCATCCAACAAGCTTCAGCTGCTGCCGGTTTATGCATGGAGGGCACTGACACGGTCATGGGTCCATAGCCAGTTTTTTCTTGATTTCCCATCCGAGATGGCAGGCAAGTAACCAAGTGCGGGCTATCAATCATGGATGCCTCAGCGCTATAAAGAAGTAGCCCGCCCACCCTCCCCCCCACCCAGACACCCAGACACCCAGACACACAGACACACAGACGACAGCTATGCGCACCACCTGTTCCCTACTCCAAAGACAAGGTGGACAAACAGACCCCACCTCTGGTGGACTGCTTCCCGATGGTGCGGCAGAGAGCGCGAGAGAGAAACAGAGGTTCCTTCTACCCGGAGTCCCCATGACCCTTTGAAAATGGCTCCATGACCCCAATATTTTGGGTAATGACTCCATTTTTGAAGGGTCATGCAGACTCCAGGTATCTATTTTTGACATCATCACCTTATCAAAAGAATGGTGAGCTTCCATTTAGGGGTGATGTTCAAGGGGGAGAACGATCCCTGAGTCTCAGGGCTAAAATGCGACACTTTCGGGCTTCGGGACGACGCCAACTACAAAAAAATCCCGAGTTCCTGAATTACAAACACTTTGCGGGTTTGGTTGCCATTTTTTAGTGGCAACATAGTTTGGTTACTTTTCCTTCCCAACCCCGGACCAGGGTGAGATATCGTTGACTTGTCGTGCCGTCCAGTGAAGTGAGATATCGCTGGTGCTTATGAAGGCAGAAAGGGGTTTTGGGAATAAAGGAAGCCACAAAGCATGTTGGGAATCCACTGAAAGGGGATTCCCGCAAAAAGGATGCCAACTCAGGGATGGGTTTTTCTCTGTTCCAACTCCTTCCTTGATCGAAGCGATCGCATGAGGCTTGTGCAGACCTTAGTGGCCATCTCTGATGAGGAAGCCACCTGGGCCATGACGCAGCTCGGCTCGAAAGGAGCTGAAGACCGACAGCGCAGGGTGAGGCCCACGTGGCTCTTTTGGGGTGGTTCTCAAGTGAAAAGAAAGGACACCCACCTAGCAATCTAAAAGAGAAACCCACCATGTTGGGGGTCCCTAAAAGAAAAGGACACACCCAGTCGCCAGTAGTTGCGACTTTCCGAAACCACCTTTTCTAGGGAATGATCCAGGGTTTGGGGGTTTGGGGATGGTTTAGCCATGTAAACCAAAATCGGGGCCTGGGACCCAACCAAAATCGGGGCGGCCATTTCCCCCCACCAATAACGCCCCCATAAATGTTGACCAGTGGAAAGTCCGATTGGTTTGATAGAAGGATACATGGTATGATTTTTTAGGGTGACCGAAAGTGAAACAAACAGTGAATACAAATGTTGCATCACAACCTCACTCTAGTCGTGTTGATGCTCAGGCCGATGCATATGTGTGACCCAAGAGGATTCCACTATCCAAGCACATCCAAGCAACAGGCCACCGGGCACCAAAAACACGGAAAGGGCAGTCCTTTTAGTTCAATCAAGCGGGCGTAGTCGCTCTTTGGTCTGATCTTTGGCCTGCTCCAGCTTGAGGATGACAGCGGTTTCCCCGAGCATCACTCATGTCCCTTCAAGTTGATCAACTTCCTGGTGAGGAATGCAACAAACGCCAGAAGCATTTGGAGGTCGATCAAAGCACACGCCCCCAGCCCCCCTTCAAGGGTTAACAAGATTGCCATTTTGTAGGAGGTCTCAACCGAAGGGTGGAAGGGGCATCCCCTTGTTGAACATGTTGAAACCGCGCTGTAAACTGCCTACTGTTGGTTTCCCGACTCGAGCCAGGCCTGATTGCACAAACAAGTGTTGCAACGATATAAAGCTGTCAGGCAGTAAGTAACCAAATGTTCCAAAGACCGGTGGAAACCTGAGCACACCCAGGGATCCCCTTGGTCCCTGAAGAACCCAAATCGCAGTGGAGCCTTCGAGGCACCGCGCGCAGAAGATGGCCCACGGCGCGAAAGACGTGAAGCGGGGCCCAGGGGTCCTTGGGTTTGGGATGGGCGGCCACCCCCCGAATTAGGGGTTGGTTCGATTGGTTTGGGCGTGTTTTTCTGGAAAATCGCCTTTTTGGGTTGGGCTTGAAAGGAAGTTCAATTGGAAAGCCACAACTTTCAGAGTCCCCATGTTAAGCCACGCCCATTTACAAAGGAGTTCCAGCAATTTGCACGGAACATCAGAACTGCATAGCGTCCGATGTCCAACAGAAAGCACTTACTATCCTAAGAGGTGTCCCGTTGGGGCTTCCTTGGTCTGGGTTTTGGGATTGGGGCGTCAATAAAGGAAGACACACCCACATTTTGGTTGCCTTCAGTTGCCCAGCTCAAATCCGTTTTCCAGGAGGCTCAAGCAAATGGAGGCAAGAGTGATGCTACAAATTGCCAGGAATGGCAGGATACCTCCATCAAGCAGGACTATAGCACGCCACAGCCCGGTTCACTTCAGAAGTTGGCCTGGCGCACCCAGGCAAACCATCCGTGCAGCCAGAGGGCCTCTTACGGGGAAGCGTCGCCACAACATCTTGCCAGCTTTCGAAACTATGGGGTGCAGGGATCAGAATGAAAGACAGCAGCCGATAGCGACAACATCTTGCCAACTGTCCGGACCATGGGGTGCAGGGATGAAAATGAAAGACAGCAGATAGCAACCACATCTGGCCAACTTTTCAGATGACTTTGCGGGGGTCAACGTGAAAGCCAGCAGTCGAACATCCCTTGCTGTTGTTCTTTGGGGGAAGGGCCTTCCGTGGTAGCGGGTTCTCAATCAATTCAGTCATGTGTCGGGCAAATGACTCGACTTCTTGAGCCCCTACGCAACCAATTCAAGCACGACGTAGTGAAATACCGAAATACTGAATACCCTCCCTCCAACTAACATGGAAGTGCACAAAGCCCCTTTTCAAGAGGCAGGGTTCTTGTTATGAGCTCCACAAATGTCCCTTGTTTTCCGCTCCTTACGCGCGGTCTCTTTCAAGAGGACAGTCGTCTTGCTCCAGTCTAGGCACTTCCATCTTAGTTGGTGGGAGGGTAGCCGGATAGTTGACCAATCTTGAAAACCCAGCTTCTCCAGAAAACAGTTCGGAGGTGCCTTTTGCGGATTTCCCTTGTTCTCCTTGTTGGTTCTTGTTTAGAAATCCTTCAGACCTCTTTGAGTACACTCAAGGAGGAGATCTACAAACGCCGCACCCAAACCGTTTCCTGGACTACGAGGGCCGGGGTGAAGCGATTCGGTTGGACAAGTTGGTTGATCTCTTGAGTTCGGTTTTTGTTTGGACCATCAGATGGTCATGAGTTTTAACGAGGAACGTTCAATGACACCAATCTCACCCCTTTTTTGGTTGGGAGGGTTCCCCTAAAATAAAATACGGGAAAAAAAGGTACCCTTAATTTTATCCTCTCTACTGGAGGACCTAGATGACATGAAACGGGGGGGAGACTTTCGAGGACTTGGCCGGCTGAAATTCCAACCAAAAGCGCCAGGGTCTTCAGCGAGACCCACAAGGTTTGGCAGCGGCTCAAGGGCAGCGGGGACCCCGGCCCGAAGCGTTCAACAAGTGAAAGGAAAAAGACAACAGGGAAGGGACCCCAAAAAGCTTGTTGGGCAGGGTCCCTTCCCTGAAGATTGGCCATTCTCAAACAAAAAGTCCCCTCAATGGTCAAACTCGAAAAACCACATTCCAAGTTTGGCCAGTTTAAACATGCCCCTGGATGGCTTAAGCAAATGCAAACCAGTTGTATTGGAGCGTTTCTCCCTCAGCCGCAAATTTGGTTACTCCCCCGTAGATTTTGGACCCCACCCAAAAAAAATATTGTTTTTACAGGAACCTCCCAACAGGAGGTGGACCCCTGTTTTGGCTTCTAGGATTACTGCCCCGAAAAGCGAACCAAAACGCATGACACCCAGTTGGCCCATAAGAGGGAGATTGGAGCCACAAAGGGTCTCAGGTCTCCCTAAGTGGGGAAATTCCATGAGCTGCAGAGAGCTTTTTCTGAGACCTTTTATCGCATATCTTGATCATGGACCAGCTAAAGATACATTTGTGTCTTGTTTTGAGGGTACCCATTTAGGATGGTTTGAAAGGGGAACTAAAAGGAAACCACACCGTTTTGGAGCACACCCCCTATGAAAGCAAGCGAGGTAGATATGATCTACGGTTCTGTTACTTTGTCTGCAAACGCTTGATTGAACCCACTTGGAATTCTCCTATCCTTGTTGCGGTGTTCGAGTAAAACTTTGTGATTTCGAGCCATTCTTGGAAATTGGAATTGCAGCGCATGCTGCAAAGAAGTTCTTGGCAGAAGAGCAGGTGTCCCCCAAAAAACAACCAACACACACGCATGCTCTTGATTCCCAGCGTTCCCCAAATGTGTGCTTTTGTTGGTTAAAAAAAACAGGTGATGTTTCAAGAATAACTATGGAGCAGTACCCCCCCAAAACACCGAAGCCCTATCACTCAGGTAACCCTCAACTGGTGGTTTGGATTGGTGGTTTTGGATTTGGACCGGTTGCCTGGAAAACCGCCCCACCAACGAACCAAAATTGAAATCGGGTCGCATGTGTCTCCCACGCTGGTCGCAAGTAAGCATACAGGCTTGGGCACTTACGGTGGCTGCCCGACTTCGCAGGAGGGCACGGGGTGGCGGGGTGCGGAGAAGCAGTTTCCATCATGTTTGAAGTGGGGCGGCTTATCATTCCAATAAGGGCAAGGGCAATAATGAGAGGTCGTGTTTGAAGCGATAAAATGAACCACAGAATCACAGAAAGGAATCGGCTGACAATTTTCTAGGCAGACATTTGAAGGCAAGGACGCCTTGTAGCAACCTGGGGTAGAACTGTTTCAATACACAAATGAATCCAGCAAATACCCCACTGGCCGGGAACAGATTGGGCTCCCCGACGTGTAGTATGTCCATATATTTCCGGCATCGACGGTACCCCTGGCATGCCCGCACTCGTTAATCCGTGTTGTACGGCATTTGGGCTACTCAAACTGCACAAAGCTCCCAGTTCCTTTGGGTTCTTGCATTTTGGGATGGGAATATTTGCAGGGGTGGCTGAAGGTGAGTTTTTTTTTCAATGTTCTCAGTTGGGGCTAACAAATTCCCCCCAGCAAGCAACCTCCGAGAAGCCGTCTCCCAGAAGGAGGGTCCTCTACAGGTGGGTTTATTTTGAGGTCCCGTGTTAATGTTGTTTGCTAGTGGCACCGAGGACCGACAGTCCTTTTGGCAAGCTTTGCGCTTCCACGTTTCCGAGGGCTCTTTTGTGAAATCATTGTATATCTTAAAGTTCACTAACCTGGACCAGAGTGCCAAAGCATACTTTTACTTGGGGCTGGGACAAAAGCTGAGTCGGTTTGTTGGTAGGAGGATCTCTTCTCAGGAAGCGAGAATGCCGCATGGATTGTCCTGCGGCCAATGTAGGGATGCCGCAGTTGGCCACAGTTTCCTCTTGATTCTTGATTACTATTCGGTTGAATCTTTAAAAACTAACGTTTTCGTTAAGACCTTTTTATTTTTCCCTTTGCACCCACAACAAGTTGAACTTTTTGCAGAGGGGTCTTGCCGACAACCAAGAATTGTTCTTCCTTCACCAGCGTTCAGGAGGCATCGGGGCACCAGCATGGCATTTGAACCGCTCCTTCCTGTTTCACTTTGAAACCAACCCAAAAAGGGTGGCATCAACAAAAAAAGACACCAACATGCAAGAAGCCACTTGTTACAAACAATTCATTACAATCAGCTTCCCTCTTATCAGTAGTTTGCACCACAGGAATTGTCTTTCGTCCAGTTGCCGCACTTTTTTCAGATCTCCTTCAGCACGTGACCAGGAGAACACCTCCACGTGGTCCGTGCTTCACCGGCGAGAGCTTCTGGCCATCACAGCGCTCCGCCAGGAGCGGGACGCCAGCGGCGCGGCGCGGTTGAGAACACGGACCTGTCTCCTCCAAAAAGATGGCTGTGGGTCAAAATCCCGTACCCCCCAGTGAACATCTCAATCCCCACTACAATAGGTTCTAAAATGGGTGGTGCACCTACACGCAAATGGTACCATTGGTTTTGACTCACAGACAGATGTTTCTATGTCAAGGATTTTAAGGTTACTCAATCTAACACATAATCTGACATATGGTTTTTGGTGTACCCCTTTGTTGGGCCAAGCAACGGGTGGACCACAGGGTTTGCCTTTTTCACTATTTTGGAAATTTAATGTTACAGAAAGCGCTTTTTCGGGTTGGTCTGAAAGGGCAGCCAACATACACCGCCCAACTTTGGAGGGAGCTACTCCAAGACTATGCCCATCTTTTGACTAGACAAACTTTCCGGCGGAACCTTTTAGGGCCATGAACCGCCCCCTGGATATGTGCATTTATTTTGGAGCAACCAAAATTGGGACCCGCTCAGAGACTACAACATTGAACCAGCCAAGCAAACATATCAACATCAGGATACAGCAGTTGCTTCGCTGGGATGCCACAGTCCGCAATCCTTGACTTGATGAAGGGGTTCCAAAAACAAATGGATGCTGCCCACACTGCCGGCCCAAGTGAAACAATTGAAATTTGCGCCTGCCTTTGCCTCGGCTTGATATTGCTTCCTTCCCTTTCCTTGCTTTGCCTTCCCTGTCCTTTCTTTTTTTTTTATTTTTGTTTATTCGATTTTTCGGTTTTCATCCCATTGCTGCCTTCCCTTCCCTTCCCCGCCCTCTCCTAGGTCCCCCAGTTGTGCCCTTTCTCACCCCTTTTTTGGTTGGGAGGGTTCCCCTAAAATAGACTGCCGAAAAAAGTTGGTCGGTACCCTTATTCTAACCTCACTGGAGGACCTGGGGAATGGGTTGAGGGTGGTTTCCCGTTGCTTCCCTGCCAGGCTGCCAGTAAGCGCCTTCCCTTTGCTTCCCCTCGCCCTGCAGCCCAGCTGCCGCCAGGAGGTGACGCGGCTCCGGTCCCAGGTGGCCGCCGCCGAGGCGGGCCTCGGCTCCTCGAAGCGGCGGCCGCAGGCGGCGCCTGGGGCCGAAAGGAGCGGCGTGCCGACGTGCCGACGTCATTTCAAAGTTGGCTGAAGCCTATGTCTTGTTTTTAACCTACGTCAAATCCCATTTTTCTTTCGGGAGGGGGGGGCGGAGGGGGGGGGGACCAAGCATATTTAACTTACTTAACTGATTTCCCATGGTCGGTTTTTACGGAGGACTACTGATACTACTCATAAGGTTGGGTTTAATCCCTTTTGATCTTATTTCAAATCCCATGTTTTTTTTTTTTTAAACGGGGAACCTATGACTACTGAGAATTACTACTTCTTATTCATATCTAATGTCAAGTCCCATGGTCGGTTTGCCTCTTCCAGAAAACTCAGTCAGGTTCCATGTAAGTGGTCTTGTTCTGATCTTATGTCAAATCCCATGGTTGGGTTTTTACAGGGTATCTATGGCTGCTGATGCTACTGGAGATATGTTTGCTTTTTCCAGGACTCAGTCAGGTGCCATGTTGGTGGGCAGGAGGGTAAGGAAATCTGGAGAATCCGGTTGTGAGTGAGATACTTCCAGCCGGAATCCACTTCACTGTGGTGTACTCACTTGCAACCATCCCCCTGTTGGGCCGTTGTAATCATGGCCCCAAAAGCAGGGCTCCTTAAAAGATCTCCATTTTGCAACCATTTGAAACATGTTGCGTTGCTTTTTCCACTAAAATAAAGGGAAACCACCCAAGAACAATGCAATGTTAAGGTGTATCATGTAAGGATCCCTGAAAAGGGTGACCTTTTTTTTCTCCAGCTTCTTTGGGCAGAGATGCGCGTGGACTTGTTCATGCCCAGTCGCAAGTCTTTGGCGTGACCAAAACATATGGCTTTCTCAGGAGGGAAGAGCCACCCAGTAGTGAGGGCCCCTGCATGTGGGGTATAGTAAGTGTTAGAAAGAGAGAACGGGGTCAATAGAGGAAAACCTAGAATCAAACTGGGGGTCTGACTTGGCACTGCTCAAGTAGTGCCCCAGTAGTGTTGAGAACCCTTAAGCATACAACATCACTTGTTGTTTTATTTTTCGGGGCTTCCCTGTACCACACTTCCTTGAACATTTGGGACATTTGGGAGGCTGTTTTGGCAGCGGGTGTTGTGAACATAATGGCAGGTTGGGCCCCCAATGAGTTTTTGCTGGCTTAGGATTCTGAGTTTTTGCTGGCTTAGGATTGGCTTAGTATTGGTTTACAAATAGTATTAGTTAGCACTGGTTTTAGTACTACCCTAGCGTTGCCGCTGCCGGGGATCATGTGTTTTCCCACCCGGGCAGGCAGCCCTTTTTCCGCCGAAAAGCCTGTATGTATTCCCTATTTTGTTTTCGGACAAGGGAGCCACCTACCGATTTATGTTTTTTTTTTTTGTCGGGCGCCATAGGGCGGTTACAACGTGAGGGCCTTTCAAAGTCACTTCAATTCGAGGATGTCACTTCAATATTCAATGGATAAAGTTGCTCAGCTTTTACCCCAGGGAGGGGGCATCTTTCAGGAGACAGACACCTCCCACCGAATCAGCCCTCAGAAGTTGTTCAATAGAACCCTTATCAGGATCTATTCGATCGCAAGGCTCCTTCCGAATTGTTTGTGGGGTTTATGCCGGCTCCCTTTGCTTGACCTAAGCAGAGAAGAGCCCCGCAAGCAGGAGAACCGGTTCCTACAGAAATAAGCAGCACTGTAGACACCCAGCTGTTCCGTGGCACCCTTTTTCCCTTGTTGGCAGCTTCCCCGCCAAACACGGTCATCCTCAAAAAGGGTTTCCTTGTTCCACTAGGGTCACTGGCTGCAACTGGGGACAGCATCGCCACGAGCTGGCAACCCGGGCTTAGGGCCCAAGTTTATACTCTGCCGATCAGTTCAAATGGGAGCAGCCCTGGTCGACATAAAACGTGACTGGAAATGTTGGGAAGTAAAGCAAACTAGGTTCTTCAGTAGTGCCCTTTTACCCTTTTTGGGGTGCCCTACTAAAATGGACTACAGAAAAAGTTGGTACCCTTATTCTAACCTCTCTACTAGAGGACCTGGCAAAACAATGGAAGACAAAACGATCTGAGACTTTGGGGTGGCGGGAGCAGAGACTGAGGCTGCAGCTGAGCAGGAGACACGCGCGCCCTGGCATGAGACACGAAACTTTCGACGCGGCGGCTGAATAATCAACACTATGTATCAAGGGGTACCAGGGATATCCGCATAGTTGCGCCCTTAGGTAATGTATTCCGAACTTGGCAACACTTACTCAATCTCGTTTTAGTCATGGCAAGCAAGGCAACTAGCTCATTCTGAGACCCGAAGTTGGTGATTCGGCCTCCCTTTTCCCGTTGTATTCCAGTTGATCCTTTCCCTTGCTCTTCCAAGCTTATGGTTGTTGCTTTGCTGATTGTCTCCAAACCCGTTGCAACTTGCGAACTCTTTTCAGGGGCTGGAAGGATTGCTGGGGGGCAAGTATATTTTTTCACGTGTCCATTAGACAGGTGCTTCGCATCCACTCGGGGAAGGCTCGAAGACTTTTCGGGTGCCCGAAATTCGGTTTGGCCATCCGCAAAGACAAGATGGATTGAACATCCTTCTTGTCTCCCTTTGCAAGGTGGTGGTTCTTTTGGAGCACCCTTCTTGCCTTGGTTTCATGAGGCGATCTTACATGCCGTGCTGCGGCAGGCTCGGCCCAGGGGTTTGGTGGGTTAGGTGCAGAGTGTGCCACTTAGGAGAGAACCAAGAGGGAAATTAAAGACTCCACATTGAAACAAGGGGGCCCAAATAGAAAATATGCTGAAAATCGAGGCATCCCCCAATCCTGGAAAACCTACATCTGATTGGGAAGGGCTGAGGTTTAGATACATGTTGTGTTTGAATCTTGACTAGGAGCAAGCAAAATAATTGCACATATGCCCTGGTGTGCTTCAGCTAAATAGTGTTATAATTACAGCCTTGATTTACCCAGCATCTATTCTATTTCCTAGCTTGGTTTTAAGCCATTGTCACGCTTCTTCTGCGGGTCCTTTGAGTGAATGTATTTGTTGCCTTTCCATGCCATGTTGAAGCGAATCGAGCAAGCAAGCCTGCAACAAACAAGGGTCGTGGAAGTGACGCTTGTTTTTTTTGGTGAGAAACTTTTTTCAAGCTGCCAAAAGGAAAGGCAGGACTTTTTGTTCAAGGCTTTGCGGAGAACTCTTCCGGCAAAAGGAATCCAGACAGTTGAGGGGCGGCATTTTCCGATTTATACCGGCAGAAGTAAAAGAAAGCATATATGTCCGGGTCTTTCTAAACCACTCAAAACCATGGGAAACAGCGATCGATTTTTGAAAACGATGGTTTAAAAGAATGGGGAATGAGCCCCTAGAATTTTTGGGTACGCCTATTTTTGGGACCACAAATAATAGATAGAAACCACCCAGTTTTTGTTGGGGAGGGTGCCTCACATTAAGACCCAAGACAAACCTGAGCCATGGTCACCGGCAGTTGTGGGTTCACTTGGGATTGTCTTCTGGGTCAGCGTTTGGATGATAGAAGCCATGGACCAAACAAAATGGAAGATAGGTGAGTGAATTCCTTCCCCCACTTGCTCGATGCCTGGAAAGAATGGAAATGAGGACGGTACCCCTAGAACAAAGCCCAGTGGATGCCAGTTTTTAGGATTCCTGGAGTCTCCATGACCCTTTAAAAATGGGGTCATTACCCAAAATAATGGGGTCATGGACCCATTTTTTAAGGGGCATGGAGACTCCAGGTATCCTCATAGAAGGTTCCCCTAGAAAAATGGAAGTTTCCCTTGCCAACTGCGGCAGGCGGAGAAGGCGCGGGAGGCGATGGGATCCTACGGCCTCTGGGCCTCGCAGATGGAAGCAGCGCTGAAAGACGCTCGGACCGGGGTAGGCCTACGGCTACGGGAGCGTGGCTGTCGGGGCAGCGGGGAGGGGGGGAGCTGAACAAAGTTGCAACCACAATCACAACCACAAGCACAAAGACAACGAGAAGCACAAACACAACCACACACACGACAAAGACAACCACAAGCACACCCACACACACACACACACAACTATAAATACAAGCGCCAAATACAATCACAAACGCATCCATTTTGTTGTATGTCAGATTTGGGGGCTACCTAAAAGAACGGCACCCTCAAAGGCAAAAAACACGCGGACAGACACACGCGCACGCGCACTCAGGAAGTGAGCTCTCACGACCTCTCGGAGTCCAGATGCCCACGCCTCGGCTGCCTCGGCTTCATTGCGCTCAGCTTCATTGCGCAGGTCTGGGCAGATGGGCGATTCTTTCGGTTTGTTTGGGGGGGACCCCCCAGAGAAGTTGTTTTTTTTTGGTAAAAAATAAATAAAAACATGGACAATTTGCAGGTGTTCCGAGAAATGTTCGCCTCATTCACCTCGGGTTAATCAACAGGGTAGTTTTCCGGACCCTCCAAACGGGGACCACTCTCACTCTCTTACCAAGTTTCTGGACTCGCTTTGTTTTTTGGTAAGCCGGTTTTGTTGGCAAGCAAACATATTAGTCTTGTTGGCCAATCCGCTCGGGAAAGTGGTACTGTATTCATCCACCAGGTTTTGTTACACTTCCAGCACTCCCCCAACTCTGCGCCCCTAATCCGCTGCAGGGGCTGAAGCGTGAGGTTGCAGCCAGCCCTTGGAAGCTTGAAGCAACTTCATCCCGTTCTATGCGTTGCCCTTTGACACTTTCCCTATTTGGGCTGAAGAGACAGTTGGTTGCCCCCCGTGAGGATTGAGTCACTTCTGCTCGCCCCAATCCGTTTCAAAAGCGAGCCCAAAAGTTTCCACCAAGCAAGTTATGAATCATTTGCCATTGGTTGTGACCGCCCGTCTCCTGGTGCTTGGAACTGGCGCAAGTTCTCGCAACTTGCAAAGTGTCATTTGGACACCTCCCTTTCATCCTGCAGATGGTTCGTCAGCACGACTTAAAGACCCACTAGCTTTCACCTGGAGACTTCATTTCAACAGCATGTCTTTTCCCATCAGTGTGTCCTAGAAGCCACTGGCCAATTGGCGCTGAACCACGGTCACCCATTTTGAGGGTTCCCCAATTTTAAGACAAACCCATATGTCCAGAGTGGTGGTTTGGGATAGTGGTCTGACCCTCTGACACTTTAGGCGCTTTGCCGAGCATGGGCAAGGAAGCACAGAGGCGGCCCGGGGATGGGGGAGGAATGGGGAGGAGAAGATGTTTGTGCAGTTGGCGCCAAAGGAAGACACTATCCTTTGGTTGTCAAGGCATGTCAAGGCCCACCCTAAGTAGCCCCCCCTCCCCCGCCCCCACCTAGTCTTGCTTGTTCTCAGCAGGGAATGAGGAAATGCTCCCTATAAACCATCCCCTATACTTTCCTTTCAGGGAATCCCCAGGTTCATTCCCCACACCCTGCGTCATTCCCTACTGAGCACCAGCAAGTAAGGTGGGGTGACAAGCACAGCACATGAGCTGGAACTCGGACCCTAAAGGCGAAATTTGGATATGATGTTATTTGTTGATATGATGGTACTTCTTGATATGATGTTATAGGTTCACCGAAGAGTGGACCAGATTCTTGAAATTGTACTTTGCTTTGTGGGCAAACGCTGAGGTACTAGAGGTAATCACCTTTGCTTCCCAGGCCCTTTGGTAAAGCAAGGGAATTCCCTAGATCGCCTTGACACACAAATCCTCCCCTTTTTGCTCGGGCTGGGCTTTCCTAGCCCATCAAAGGCGACTCTAACCCACCAAACCAGGAAGGGGCCAGGGCGCCCTTTTCATGGAGTCTTGGTGATAGCAACCGCTTAGGTCTGGGGTAAACAGGGCTGCCATCTGGATTTCACTGAGCAAGGCAAAAGTCACGTTGGCTCGCTTGCTTTGCGGAGGGTTCCGCCCCAATTCCTTGGTGGAAGCCACCCGGAAGTGTGAGAAAGGTCATGTGGACCCAGGATGACCCAACCCCTGGTTGATGAACAGGAGCGCTGTCCCCATTTTAGAGGCAGCGCGTCACTTGGAGGAAGCGAAACTGGTCTTTGGACCCCAAGCTGCCGGTGAAAATTGCTTTGGCGACCTACGGCTTCAAGCAGAATCTGGGGCTTTGGAAGTAGGAGGGGGCCTTACCCAAAAAGGAAGAACACCTTGGGCAACTGAGAAAATATATGCAACGACATTGGCCGCGAGCAAGCGGGCAACTTGAATTTACCTGTAAAGCGATTTGCCTGTAAAGCGAATGAGATCTTTCCAGGCTTTGAAAGCCGAGGGGCGAAGAAGAAATCGTGACGCGAATATGCTGCTTTGTATTTCCCGAGGGGTCCTATTTGATGTTCGGCCCACATGGGGTATCAAGCGAGAATCCCACACAGGAAAACCTGTTGAGTTGCCACTCGCCCATTTGAAGGCTCAAAATTTCGGGACTGTTTCTGGCGTGGGCTCAGCATTTCAGATGTTCTGAACCTGTCATACTTGCTGCGGGTCATTGACAAGTAGCTCGAATTTCGGGAGTTTGAACAAATTGGCAAGAGGGGCTCGGCTAAGAATAGGACAAATCCGCTCGGTAAGGCCTTCCAGCGGTATCACCAGCGATAGAGTGTGTTGGTTCCACAAGGTCATAGTTGTTTGCCTTTGGTTGCCGGCTTTTGCCCAACAGCTATGGGGGTTGGCAAGTCAAAGCTGTCGGGCGATTTTGGGTGTTTCCCCCTCTTAACGTTGGAAAACCGAGTGCCAGTTAGTCGTCTTCAACTGGGTCTCATCCACTGAGAAGCCTTCGGCCCATAAGCTCGGCCAGGCTCCGCAGCTGCTTCGCTGCCATGGCGCAGGCAGCCAGACGTCAGGCGCGGCTCGCGGCGAGCCCTCCCCTTGTTCAGGCCGTGAAAGCACGGAAGGCTTTCAAGGTACCTTCTGAGGAAGAGGAACCATTGCAGACCATTGCAGCTTTGGGGTTACCTTTGAGGAGGCTTCCCATCTCTCCGCTTGCCGTGGTGTCTGGGCCGCATTCTGCAGGTACGAGCAGAATCGAACGTGACATTTTTGGGCGGAGGCACTGGTGGTGGAAGAAGGACATTAACCCCTGCTTTGGCATCCTTTCTTTTGCGCACATAGACAGCACACATAGTCATATCCCTTGACAGTTTAGGCGGTGGAGCTTTCCCCTTGATCGAGAAAAGGGATTGCTTGGGTGGAGTGTCTTCACACCTTCACCTCGTTTCATCGATCAACCTTGGCATCGTTTTTGGAATTGCCTGTTTCTGGGTTCACTATGGACCGGAATCAAACTTCTGTTTCTTTAGCCCCAAAACGGGGACCCCCCAACCTCGCTAAACTCGCAGAACTTCGCCCAAGATCACACTTGACCTTGCTGCGAAGTCGCGGGACTTCGACTTGAACTTCGTCCAAGGCTCATCACTTTTTTTGCTTGGACCATTTTGGTGGTAAATCAAAAGTATCGACTTTTCTTGACCCATCCACTCAGCGGTATCTGCATGTCAATTGATTACGCGGAGGTTCGCAGAACTGTTCGCGGAAGTTCTTCGCGGAACCCCTTACCCGGAACTGTTCGCGGAAGTTTGTGTTGAAGTTCGCAGACAGGGGCTTCCAGCCAGCACTCCCCTCGTGTCATCGTATCATTCTTGGCTTCGAAGATCGCCCGTCTGAAGGTCCAGCGTGCCCCGAAGAAGGCTGGGCACGAGCCTGGCTGGCGCCTCGCTCGGGCCGAGGTGCATCTTGCTTGGATGTTAGGACTTTAACTTGTTGCCAACTAATGGGTTTCCATGAAACCACGAAAAGGTAAACTTTTAGCAGGGGAGCAGAAAGCAACCGAGCTTACATGTACATTACATATGTATATGCCTAGATGTATATGTACGCAACTACTTTACAACTTTGCCAATGTAGATGTACATCTATGCTAGTTTGCATGTCATAGGGATATATTTTGCATCGACTGATCTCCAGTGAGTCAACCGGGCGACTGAGCCAGCTCCCGAAGCCAGGGGAGGGGAAGGCCTTCACGTCCGGTTCCTTGGGTTGGTATCGACATGTAGCCCCAGTGGTGTCCAACAGCATTTCTTTGAAGGACTTCCAACAGGTTTTCCTCAAGAGCCGGAACCTCTCGGGCAAGTGAGTGCAGATTTACAGCATGCAGGGCTTTTGCAAACATCGGCCCCGCAACCACATGATCCGGATATCTTGTCATGAGTATGTATCGGCTTCAAAGCATGTGGCCCTATGGGTGTGTGTTCCTTTCAGGGGACCCTTTTCAGGGTCCCCACTTTTGACACAACACCACGCCCATCTAAAACATTCCCCAACCTAGCCGAAATCAAGCCTACACCCTTGGTTTTTATTTCCAGCTGTTGCTGGAGTTTACTGTGCTGTATCAAAATCAATTGGGGGTTGTGTCAGTTTCACCTACCTCTTCGGCAAGTGCAAAGTAGTGAGGCTAGCAAATGCAATTGCAACCCTAAACCCACAGGCCCACATTACGATTTTTCATAGGATTCCCTCCGAAATTGTTGATGGACATTAATTCCTATGTAAATGATGCCCACCAAAGAGTCCCCAGTCAGATGAACACTTTATACAACCCCGAATGCACTCTACCCTGGTAGCGTTGGTGTGAACCCTGTGTTCATGGATTATGGTTGTATTTTGGGAAACTAGCCTCATAACAACCAGGCTAGACTCCCGACCAAATAAAAGAACCCTGACTTGTTCAAAGAGTGTTTCCAGCCTCCAGTGCCTGGGAAAACTGGGGCACATTGTCCCCCTATTTCCACAAGAGCCGCCAACCCACTACGAGTCGGGAGCTCTGGATTTCCCTTGGGTTTGCAATGTGGTGGTTTCCATGGATCCGATGGCCGCTTTTGAAGGTTCCGCAAGGGGAAATGGAGGAAACCCTGTGCTAAACCCTCTACCCATCCCTCGCAGGCTCGGGAGACGGTCTCAGACACTTTCGGGGAGGAGCTGGCGGAAGTCGGGTGATGTTTTTGTTCTGGGGGGATATTCTCAGGGGAGAAATGGAACCCAGTGGGTCGGATTGCCGCGATGCTTCGCAAACAGCAAAAAGGCAAACAGGGAATGGACCCACTGGGGTGGGGAATTTTGCGGTCGCCTGCTTTCTTGATAGATGCCTCAAACTGTTCCTTTCATCTCTGTGTCACAAGCTTCGGGGAGAAGTGTGTGATCATTTCGGTTGGATTTGGTTGATGACGTGTGAATTGTTCGACGCTATGAATTGGCTGGTGCTGTTGGGGATGCTGGCTGGCGAGGCTGCTGCCGGTCAGTGGTGCCAGGGATGTGGGCTCCATTTTTTCTGACATTAAGTACACTCTTTCCGGTATTAACACGCTCTTTTTAGTATTAGTGTGGGTCCTCAGGGGTAAATCAGGGAAGTTGTTAGTATTATAAAATTATACGTGCCAGGGATGTTTTGGGATGTCAGAGTGCTCGCTCTGTTGGGGTCTTAGCTGGCGATTTTAGTCACAGGTATTTTTATCAAACCAATCACGGAATCCGACAAAGTTGTTAAAGTTCTTTTTTTTGTTTTTTTTTTCGTTTGGCCTAGTCAAGTTCTTTCTCAAGCCATTTCGTTGAGATGCGAGTTCTGCCGGTATTGCTTCCAAGGCCCCCCCTCCCCCAAAAGTCATCCGAGGCTTTGGCTGGGGAACTTTTCGACTGCCGTCCAGGGCTCAGATCTCAACTAAGCCCCCGTTCCCGTTTCCGTTTCTCCAGGCGGATTTGCAGATCCCTGTTTGGGAAGGCCCAAGAAGGGATTCCCCTATTCTGTGGACACCGACTTCTAAAGTGTCCCAAATCTGCAACTGCCTTCAAATCCCTCAACCCTCCCCTTTTCCCGAACCCTAAACAACGTGGAAAACGTGTATACGCCTCTAGACCCCCAAAATCCCCCGAACCCCAAGTTAAAATCGTTACTCCGCAAGTACTCCGCGCCTTTTTCTATGGGACCCCGGTTTCGAAAAAAAGCAAAGCCTCCATAAGTGTCCTGGAGACCTTTGCAGGAGACTCCACTGCCCCCTCGGCCGCAGAGCGCCGAGGCACGCCCTTGATGGGTCAACAGGTCCAACTTCATGTAACTCAACATGTGGATTGGTCTCAAAAGAGGTTGGACTGTCACCAGTGGCTTCGGTTTTCCTGTTAACCTCGCTTTGATTCGCAGAAGTGGCTGCGGTATTTCCTTTTGCTTGCAGCAAAAACTCACAAAACGAGTGCCCTCAAAAGAACCACGCGTAGGGGGCTTTCTATGAAATCACACGCCTGAAACGCAGCTGGTACATGAATCATGATTCTAGGTATCTCTTGTGGAAAAACACCCTGTGGGTTTAGCTCAACAAGAGGGACCCCTCCAAAAAAATCGGAGGTTTCTTGTTGGTTTCGCCTTAAAGCATGAGATACTGATTTGTGAGGAGGCGCTGTTGTTGCAAAAATAAAATAAAATCAGGCCGCATACTTACAGGTGACGACCAAAGTAGCAGGGGTAAATGAAAGACAACCGAGGGCCAGGAACTCGGGAAGTGGCTGTGGCTGACAGTTCAATGTCCCAACTTCTGATACCCATGGCAAGCCCACACAAGAACTCCGGAGTGACTTGCGTTCCCGGTTGTTCAAAACCAACCTTTCAACCAGTTGGTTTTCGAGCTGTGGTCCACGTTTAGTGAAGGTCCCAAAGGTTCACCTTTGATTTCTGGATCAAATGGGTATTGAGGTTCATCCTGACTTGTTTTTTTTTTTTTTTCAGTCTGGTCAATTTATTCGATCGGAAGTGTTTGTTGGTGTTTCAAAAGGGGAAACCAAGGCAAACCCAAATGTTTGGAATTTCCCGTGTTTTGATTCAACCCACCCTAAACGGGGTCAATTATCCGTTCATTGAACAAATCTAAGAATGGTTAGAACCCTTTGTATCCTTTGAGGTCAGTTTAGTTGAACATACATCCAGGGTTTTTCCAAAAAGCAGGCGCTTCCACTCTCAAGCCATCATTTGTTGACGCATCTCTTTGTCAGGGACATCAGGGAAGTCGCAATGATCTTTTTAAAGTCTTTTTGTGGGACCCGAAAAGGCACTGGAGCCCTTTGAACCCTTCTTTGACATGGCTTCCGGTTGCCATGTCAGTTTGGTGAGTTGCGACTTCCCGAAGCCCCGACGCCCCGAAGCCCCGAAGCCCCGAGGCGGGCCACGTGAAGCGCGGAGAGGTGATTGCTGCGCGCTACCGCACCGGGTGAGTCGGGGCTGTGGATCAGAGGAGGCGGATTCAGAAGCTCGGGGTTCATGAAGGCATGGGAGGGTCAGAATTAGGGTGTAGGGTTTAGGTTGAACACGTTGGAGTTGTTGGGAAAAAATTGGGGGGGAGGGGTTGGCCACATCTATAGCGGTTGACCTGCATAAACTAGCGCATGGTCAAAACCAGGAACAACCCTGTGTGGCATCCCGAGAAAAAAAATGGGCGGCGCAAGGCGGGTACAATGATGACACGCCACATGCACAAGGGATGGTACACAAGGCTTTCTGGATGCTAAATCCTTAGGACCGTGTTTGCGGTGGCTCTAGGATTTTAGTTCGGTCAATTCCGGGCTTCCTCCAAATCCCTTTTGGTGAGCTCAAGGACCCACTACACATGGTCGACCCCCAAAAGGGTTCCCTTTTGAGGGTTTCTGTGCAACGTGGGATGAACAGCAGTATTTTGAAAAACATATCTGGATGACCTCAACCTTCCCATAAAATGCGACACCCCTACCTGCCCGATCAAGATCAACCAGGGGGTGATTTGACGGTTTCCTTGGGATCCGTGTCCTGCGGCCAGCTTCGCACGGCCTTTGGCAATGCTCGAAAACCTGCCAGCTTGACGTCTCACCTCTCACCCAGTCCGGGCTCCAATGAGCCGCCAGGCATGGGCAAGCATTCTGCTTGGCGCTTCCTGGGGCAACTCTCAATGGGGCCACGTCCTCAAAACCCGGGGATTGATGAAGGTTAGTAAGGGACAATCCCAACCATAAATAGCTTCGGATATCCGCCTTCTTGATTCTTGACATGGTTCTGGGTAGACCGTTTTAGAACCAGTGACACAATTGGTGGTTGGAGATTTAACGCAGCCATGGGACACCCCAGAACACCTCCAAACCAAGGTCAACCGCCAAGTAGGCTGATGTTTTACAGGTGGTTCATTGGTGCCTTTAACTATCAAGGTGCCTTTGGCTATCATGGGGCCTTTGGCTATCAAGGTCCACCAAACAAAGATGCCCAATGTACGCTGGAGAGACCTGAGTTGTGCTCGGTGAATTGCTGTTATTGCTGTTAGTTCTGTGCATGTGCGTGTGTGTTTTGCGTATGAGGATGCGAAGGTGGAGGAGGGACATTTGGAATCCCCTATCACCCCAGTAGCTCTTCAAGGAGGGTTCTACGACCCTTTCGAATGGGGAAGAGTGGCAAGCGTTTGTTTCTGTCCATTCGGATGGTTGAACACGGGAAGTTGCCATGTCGACCTGTGCCATCAACCCGCTTACTGGGGGGAAGTAGGGCTTTTCATTTTTCCCTGCAGGACATTTAGACCACCGTTGTAAGGTCTCCTGCCAAGGGGGGCCACGATCATCACCCCCAGCTTGACAGCGGATAGGTGGCAAGAACCCATCCCTGGCGGCGCAGAGCTGGAAAAGCGTTCGTGAGAGAAAGAGAATGGATCTGAGCCAGGTGGGTTGGGAGCGCTTTTGAGCCAGTTGTGGTGTTCTTCTTGAGGAGGGTCATGTGGGAAGTTTCGTTTTGCCAGGTTTATTTTCTTCTTTTTCCTCTTTGAGTATATCCGTGAGCGCCAACAGTCAATGAGTCAATTTGCGTTCGGGTTCCTTGGGTTTTGGGCTCAAGCCAGCCCAGCGCGGCTCCAGTTTCGCCACTTGGCAGCAGTCAGGGGCCTTTCAAGGACCGGTTTTTGTTTTGGACCGCTGCGAGTTTGGGGGCCAAATGCACAACTAGTTAAGAGAAGCATAATATTTGACCCACTTAGAGATTGCCTGGAGCTTGTTTCTTTGTCACCAGGACTCCAGACACTCGTTTGTTTCTGGAGGCTGCGGGTGCATTTGGTTTGGAGACTTTCCGCGTTGCTTGAAGTGAATAGCTCCTGGGAGTTTCGCGCCTCAGGTCAGGTCCCTCAGCGGGCGCGAAGTCGAAGACTTGGTGCCAGCGCTGTTTCTGCGGCCGTCTTTGCCTGCGCGCAAAGTGACGGCCGATGTTCCTACGTGGGATCCTTGTTGGTATCAATTTTGTACTTCAAGGCATGCTGGAATCTAACAAGTAACATGTATAGTTATGTCATGTGTGTTGTGTGTCAAGGGACTTAACTCAAAGTTGCCTCCTCGGAGTCGCCAGCCTTTTAGAAGACTAGATGAGCCTTCATTACGAGCGTACCTGGGACTAGGGAACAAAAATAAGCAATGCAATGCAGGTGAGCATGTCAAATCTATCTACAGCTGCCCTCTGCGAGAGGGATCGCTGCAACCCCCCTCAAACGCAAAGAAAGCTAGCAAAGGTCATCTCTGGATTGAAGCGCCCCAACTTCCGAATTCCATTGGTCTTGGTTCACCTGCCCCCAATTTCAGGGTGCCCCGCAGAGTCCCGGGTTTCGGGTTCCACTCAACGGCTTGCGACCCAAGCGGGCCGCTTCGCGGCCATGCCTCTGGTACTGCCACCTGGCCGCAGGTCGAAGCCGCTTTTTAAGGGAAGCCTACCATGCCGCTAGAACAGGGCTCCTTAAAAGATCTCCATTTTGCACCCATTTGAAACATGTGGCTTTTTCAACACCAAAATAGAGTTGGACACCACCATTTACAAGGCAATGTTCAGGCGTATAATGTAAGGATCCCTGTAGAAGCCAAAGTCAATAGATTTTGGGCGCTGGATTGATTGGGGTCGAAGCACACACACACACAGACCCACACCTCACACCCACACTCATACCCGCACGCACAGGCACCGGCAGGCACAGACACGCACAGGCACACGCACAGGCACAGGCACAGGCACACGCACAGGCACACGCACACGCACATACAGGCACGGGCACGCATGCACGCACGCGAACATCCTCCAAACCTAAGTCCGGCCTTATATTTTCACCGATTACTTTTTTAGAAGTCCATTTGGACTCGGCTCAGGTGGGTCCACACCTGCATGATATTTGGAGGTGTCCGTTGTAGGGTGCCTTTTAGAGGGTGGTTAAAAGGGAAACCGAAAAAGTAAACGACCCATCTTGACAACCCCAATGCAAAGAGTAGGAAAGGAGCGACCAAAAGACTTCAACAAGCAACAATATGGAATCCAATTCAAGGCGTGTCCGTTCACGTGTTTTCGAGAAGTTTATGCATGATCCCAGGTTTTTGTGCCTCACGGTGGCTGCGAGCCATGTGCCTTGGCATGAGACGTGAAGAGAGATGTTCTCCTGGTTTTGAAGGGAGATTTGTTGTTTTTTCTTCTTTTTTTCCGAAGTGCCCAGCCACGTAAAGGCTGTGGTGTTTTGAATCCTTTTCAGCTTGGTTCATAGGGACACCAACTGGAACACCGTCAGTTTTGGGGTGATCATGGAGTAGCCCCCATTGGGGAAAAATGACGCCATGGTTCCCCTTAGTCTTCGTGCAACCGGCCAGAAACTGTTCCCAGGCTTTTTGACGGGTTTGAGCTCAGTCGTTCTGCCTATCCGGCTTCCTCTTTCTGAGCCTTTCTTGGGGAGAGGTTCTCCATGTTGTTTTTTGGTTTTAAATGTTCAGATCCTTGTGACAAATCCATTGGAGCTCCACTACAAATGGTTGACTCAACAGGAAATGGTTGGGATATCCCCCGCCATCACCGGTTGCAACTCGGTGGTTTGGGGGTGCACCATCGGGGGCATCCTTGTCCTAAGACGATTACCATGATGGCGGAACAGATTGCATTCTGGATTTAGGGCTGAACGTTGACGAAGTTGTAGGGGAGCTAATCGACTCGCGAAGTTCAGCCTGCCCCCTGTTGCCCAGGTCATGCGCAGAGAGAGCCCCAGGCCGGGCGAAAGGCAAGAAGGGGCGCTGTGTGGGGAAACGCCCCCCCCCCCGCACAAACAAATCCGGTTTAAACACCTGGACTCTGGGAAACCCGGGAGGTTGTTTGAACCAGTGTCTCAACGCGATTGTTGACCAGCTCACAAAGCGGCTCTGGGAGGAACATGGAACAACAAGAAGGTCTCAAGTTGCCGGACTTCACACATACCTTTTGCCCTGGGTTTCCTTCATTCTCCTTCACCAGGTGCAGCTTGTTTGGCGGCTCGGATGCCGAATCAATCTGGCGGAATTGATTTGGCAGGCCGCTGGTGGATGAGTTCTTCGAGGACGCAGAAGGCAGGGGTAGAACTGAATTCGCTCAGAACCGATTCCTGTTGGTGATTTTAGTTGGTGATAGGAGTAAAGCTTATAATATAAGCCTTGATATCCATATTAGGACTACATCAGTAGAACCAACAGTCAATGGGTTTTGGGTGCCTTTCCCATAGGGTTCCCTATGCCTCCCCGTGGGTGCAACCTCGTTGGTTGCCAATATCCCCCATGCCTTTTGAAGGACCTCCCGTGTTGTTGGAAAGAGGATGAGATGAGCGCGCCTACCGCTTCTGACTTCTGACGAGAACCGGTACTAATGTCATGGGCTACACCGCCGTTTGGCTATGCTTCCCCAAGACAAAGCCCAGGAGAAAGGTTTTGGGGGTCGGGGGTCAGCTTTTAAAGGACCTCTAGGCTTCATGTCCAGAAATCCCTTCCTTCTAAAATAAGCCATCTCCAGGAATTTCTTCTGGAAGTTAGCCCAACCCCGGGGCCTTTGTGGGTATGCGGCAAGTTTTCCTGGGGAGTTTCCTGGAGGAGATCTTGAAAACCGTAGGTGGAAGGAGCGGGGGATGGACCTTTACAGCAAGTGTCAGGGAGCCCGACGCTCTCAACCAGTTTGGGTTATTTGGGGCCTGGGGCAAACGAGGTTCCAAACGAAACCTTTGAGCATGGGTGGTTTGTGGTCTTCGTTTGTTCTGACCTGTTGGCAAGCTACATCGTTCTAGTGTCGGAGATCACGTTCCTTCGGTTTTTTGGCTGCTCCGGACATATAGGCTTTCCGGAGAGGCGAACTTTGCCTCCCTTTTCCAGGGGGGTTGGAAGAGGGTTGCTTTGGTCAGGCCACTGAAGGGTATGGAGTGCAGTGAAGGCCCCGAGGAGCGGACACCTCTAGACCTGTACCCTTGAAGCACAAAGCCTCCTGCCCTCCTTTGCCCTGATGGACGGTGTTGAACATGTCAATGGCTTTGAAGTGTTCGGGCTCGACATGCACAAATTCCATTTCGGGGTTCCCGAACCCCGAAACGGCGGCGTTCATTTAAAGGGCCAGGTAACAGAAACTGCACAGGCTGTGTTAGGATCAACCAACAAGCAGGTGGGTTTGGATGAATCCTATCAGAACTCGAATTAGGCATGTTAAAAATCGCGTTTTGGGAGGCCACGTGGGTTTCCCCTCAGGGTGATGTTTAAGCAGAGAATTTGAGGGAACTCTGTTTTGTCTCATGCGGCTCTTGTGGGAGACTCTAATCGCCTTGCAAACGTATCCGCCTTTGGGCAACCAGCTGTTGTGTTGCATACAGCTATTTGGGTGTGTCTGTTTTTGAGGCCGCCCCTTTTTCGAGTGCCTTAAAAAGGAAACTAACCAAAAGAAACACCAAAGTCCATTTGAAGGTTCCCCTAAAAAGGAAAACCACCGGTCCCATGAGTTGTTTCTTCCTTCGGATTCGGATCCGAGCCATGAAGCCCGGGAGCAAGGAAAGGGGAAGTCCAAAGGTAGCCCTTGCTTGGTGCTTCGGATTGTTTTTTTTTGGAACTGGGCATTTGAAATGATGGTTCTTGTGGGTAAATGAGTTTGGAGGCCACCACCACACCAGGAGAAAAAAAACAATTGGGAGGAAGCTGACATTACAAACAGGTGCCGCCCTCCAAATTCTCTACATGGGGTTGGGTAGACCCTTGCGGCACCAGGTTTGGATTGTGACTCAGGTGAGCTTTCGTTGGCCTGCGGCTACCAGCCCATGCCACGGAGGAAGGAAGCGAGTCATTTCTCAGGCGGCAAAGCGATGCTTTCGACCCACACACACACAAACACACAACTGGCCTCAGGAAATGTTGTATATTTTAAGGCTCGCGAAATATGAAATATCATTGTCTAGTCATATTGTTTTCGGCGTACGCCGGGACCCGTGATGTGGGCCGAGCAAAGCCCCCCACCCACACGAGAAGGGGCCAAAAAAAGCCTCACTACGGCCAAATATACCCAAATACGGCAGAGAGATCCTCAAAGACCACCCCACAACGATAAAGGGTTTGGTAAGCAGAGGGGTTTGGTGAGCTTTACCAAGGCCAAAGAAAATCCATAGGGCCGCGGTTGGAGGTTCTTCGCAGGCCGATCAATTCGGAGGCTCGATATACAGACCCAATTGCCATGAATGGGGAATACTCTCTACACTCACTCCATGGACATGTTTCTTGTGGCCTAATTTTGGGAAGGTATGGAGCCTCAAGCAAATACAGAAGCGGGGACTGGAGACAGTTAAGCAAGCAGAAACTGCAGATGGCGGAGGTTGTGGAGGATTTCAATGCTTTTTGAGGACAAATCAACTAGCGAAGGGGTGCTAGCCTTCATTTTCCTAAATCGCTTCTTCTCAAGTGCACCCGCGCACTTAACTGATGGCGGAGGTTGTGGAAGACTTCAATGCTTTTTGACGACAAATCAACTAGCAAAGGGGTGCTAGCAAGTGTCCAAACAGCTTAGCTTGGGGTACTTGGTCCATGCGAGGCTTCCCATAAGGGTTTTGTTTTCTCGTTTTTAGGGCCTGTTTGAAACACCAGTTTGGCAATGTGACGCCTGTGTAGCAGGGTTTTTCTTGAAGCTTTGCCAAGTAGGCTCACAGCATAGTTTGGCGAGAAAACCCACGCATGCGTGCAAGCGCGTTCTGCAAACATGCACGAAACATGAACAACATGATTCTGTATTTTTTATGGCGGTAACTCAGAGGCAGGTTGCTTTCAGGCAAATTATTCTACAGTCTTTCTCTTTTGCGCATCCTGTGTTCTTGTTGATTCCAGGCTCTGTCCTGGTGTTTCCTTCTTTCTTTTGCCAGGATGTTGGGCATGCTTCTGCCTTTTTGCTGGGGGGGGGTGATGGTCTGCGCCTTTTGCAGGCACTTTGCTGACGCTCTTCTTCAATTGGATCCCAAAGCCCTGCGTCGCCCCGCTGCTGCTGCGGTGGCGCCTCAGAACTTGTCACTTTTTGTTGATCTGGGGGCCTCCTCCAAGAACACATGTTGCATTTCCGGGTAAGATGCATGAACAACCATCAGGAACCAGGTCCGTAAGTAAGTAATTAACACACACACCCAGCCCCCCACCCCTCGCAACAAAAAAAACAGGCCCGTAAGTAAGTAAGTAAGTAACTAAACCCCCGCCCCCGGGCCCGTAAGTAAGTAACTAACCCTCGCACCGCCCCCCCCCCCCTCCCCCCGTAAAAAGAAAGCAAGCAGGTCCGTAAGTAAGACAGTGCACAGGCAAGCAAAGTAAGTCAGTAAGCAAGTAAATGGGTGCCTCGTCACCCAGTGAGCCAGGAGGAATCGAGCCCGAGGCCGAGGGATCGCAACACAGATGCCCGACCACTGCGCAGGAAAAAGCTTGCGTGGGAACAGCCGGGACGCTGTTAGGCGGGTCGGCACGCAAGTAAGTAGATAGGTAAGCAAGCAAGTAAGTAAGTATGTAAGTAAGTAACTTAGCTAACACTCCTCCCCCCTCCCCCCCATCAGCCCGTAAGTGAGTAAGTAAGTAAGTTGGCAACAAACCATCCGCACGCCTACATGAAACAACATCTTCCTTCCCTAGCGAGCAAGCAGGCCCGTACGGAAGTATCTAACTTACCCTTTCCTTGTAAGTAAGTAAGCCAGTAAGGAAGCCAGTAAGCCAGTAAGTAAGACTTCATTCAAGCAGGGAGCGTGAAGCAGGGAGCGTGATCAGTGGGCCGAAGCGCCTGCGACTTCCAAGAGTAAGCGCGTGAGCCTCTCCACACGTTTCCGCGCAAGGACCGCGGGACGGAACGCCGCTATTCTTGCCGAAGCGCTTACGACTTCCAGGCGCAAGCACGTCGCTGCGCCGAAGGGTGGTGGAGGGCATGAGGTTGCAGCCTTGTCACCGCACGCCTTGCAGCTAGTCTCCTTTGCGGTTAAGGCCGCAGTGTTAGCGAGTACGAAAAGGAGCTGGCGCAGCTCATCTCGCGTGGGTACGAAGGGCTTCGTGAGCACGGCGCTAGGCAACGCGGGAGAAGACGTTGAGGCACAGATGGTGTCGTTGGAAGAGACCCTGGTCAAGTTCACGCTTTTCGTGGTCCTGCAATAATGACGTTTGACATGACAAACGCTTGCGGCGACGTTAGGCTTGCATCTTCTATTCTACAGACAGGACGGATATCACAAATGAAGGATTGTGTGGAATGCACGAAATCTGTTCATCTCCAACTAGGATTGGGTGTGCGCTGCGGCTTCTCCAACCGTCCACAGATTAGTCCGATGCGTTTTTCGGGGAAGTTGGTTTCGTACGGCCATGTACGGCTGTTAGTGTCACGACACTGAGGAAGTCTCACGGGAGTAGTAGTCACCAGTGAAGAAAGGTGGAGGCAGCTTGAATTTGTGTAGTCTCTGAACGTCATTGTCTTGGTCCGTTCCTGGTCCCGTAGTCGTGGCTCCTATTGTTTCTGCTGTTGGCCCATTCTCTGTTCCTGTAGTTTGCTGCGCTGAAGCTGATGCTTTTCTCACATGTCGTAGTAGTTTGGCATGTGGTTGCTGTTGCAGTGGTTGTAGTGCTTACTGCTGGATACTGGAGCTCCCCTACGTTTAGGATCTCAGCTCCGCTACCACGATAAAATTCAGACTGTTGATTACTACAAGTGCAAGTGCTGTAATGTTGTTAACACACACAAACCTGCAGTCTGCACAGCTCCTATTCTGCATGGGCTCTGATGTAGTCAAAGGTAAGCTCAAGGCCTGCGGTCATGCGCAAGCTATGTAGCACAACACCGCATGTACGTTGATATCTCTCTGTCTGTCTCTCTCTCTCTCTCGCTCTGTCGCTTTTGCTCTCCTTCTCTGTCTCTCCTGCCTCCAGTCTGCAACAGTCATCAACTCCACAATGGCGGCCTGTTTTTGGAGGGACATGTGTGTATCTTCGCACCAGCCAGATTGGAAGCGATGCAGGGTTGTTTTCTCACTTGCGTGTGCTGCAAACTAGGGCACTCAAGTTAGCAAAGCGACAGGTGTAGCGCTCCCACTACCATGGCGCCGGTCAAGCGCAAGATGGAAGAAGCATTTGTGGCGGGCCCCCCAGTCGACACGCGCCGGGCCGCCAAGCTGCTGCCGCAACGATGGAAAGAGTGGCAGCCACGCACTGTGTGCATTGGACATGGTTCCTGCTTCCAATGTGTGCAGTCGCCTCGCAGCTCTCTCCCAAAGACCGGCTGCAAATCTGCAAGGGCATCCTTCTGCCCGGCTGGGGCCGCACGCGCCGCTGCCGCCAGAGCCTTTCCAAGCGTCGTCAGAGCAGGAAGAGGCGGTGGAAGCGTTGGCCCAAATCCGCTCTGTTCGAGGCACGTGAGTCCGCGCGCAAGGTTTTCCGCCAAGCCATGCCCAAGACAATGTACTGGCTCGGCACCGGCGTGCTGTTAAACCATGTGCTAGAGCACTGCTGGCCGCACGCCTTGCGCGGGCCCATGCAACCACATGTGTGTCAGATAGAGCTTTCTGCCGGCGGCTGCGTTTGTACACGGGCGCTACGCATATGTCTGCGCAAGAATGTGCCTGGCAGCCAGCTGTCAAGCTGCTTGGCAGTGGCGCGAACAGCTGCATCACCATGGACCATGTCTTGCAAACAGAGCCAGCCGCGGAGCGAGCAGTCGTGCTGCATCATGTGGAGCGTGGCTTGCTTTCAAAGACTTGGGCATTGGTAGCCTCCACGGCGTGGGGTCGCGGCACGTACCTCCACAAGTTCGCTCAGCCCTCGTTGTCAGAAGCGTCAAGACAGTGGCAACGAAAAAACTGCATGCCTTTGCTTGTCCTTCGGCCCGCTCAAAAACACAACTGCTGCTGGAGAAGGATCTCCCAGAAACTCCAAATGAAGAGACGGGAGAGGTGTTGGCTGGCACGCCGGCGGACACATGCGGGCAGCCGCCCGAAGACACAGCCAAAACCTTGGAACCTGCAGCGCCAGACAGCAGCCCAGCTTCCCGCGGGCAGAGAGCTGCGCGAAGCGGCGAGAGGCGTGGCCTGAGTTTGTGTCTGCCACAGACCTTGGGAGCGTGCTGCTGTCGCAGAGCAAGTTGGTGGCGGCTTTGCCTGAGGGGCAGAGTTGTCGCCACCAGGTGCGTGGTCCAACAATGTGCAAACAGCGCACAACATCTGTTGTGAGGAAGCGCCCGACTGAGGTATCTTACTTACCGCCTGGCTCAGGTAAGTCAGGAAGTAAATAAGTAAGTAAGTAAGTAGGTAAGTAAGTAAGTCACCTCCCGCTCTCCCGCTCCGCTCAAGAAGCCATAAGTAACATACTCTCGCGGGTAGGTATTGTACGTACCGTCTGGGGTTCTTACTGTGAACAACAGACATGTTCTGTGTACCACAGATGCCCTTTTTGTGGGAATCCACAGGTCGGGACTTGGGAGCCAACAGCCCAGGCAACCAGATGGCATTCGTGTTTGTTAAGTTTCTGGGTGCCAATTGTATGGTCGTTCAAGGGGGCGCGGCGGCCACCAAAAGGAAACCAGCTAACAGAACGGGTCCATGTGGAGACCCAACCGTTGATCTCCCCTTTTCTTGGTTTCCTGGACCCTACAAAACGAATGGGTGGGTCCATTTAGAGACACAACTGTTGATCTACCGAGAGCTAACTGATTTTTCAGACCTTTGGACTGGGACTTGCGGTGTTCTTCGGATTGTCTAATACTCACTTCTTGAGCCGATGGACTTTAAGTTGTTGGGTTTGGATTATTTTTTAGCTGCATGCAACAAGATTGAACTCGTTTTGGGCCATCTGCTCAGTCTGACAGCCATGTTGGACAACTTACACACCCCTTGACCACCGTTGAGGGAAATCATGGTGGGAATTCCGAACTTGGAACTATGTTTTACCTGGTTTGCCTGTTGTTGTGGTCGGTTTACCCGCCGTTCTCTTTTGGGTTCTATGCTCATTCCCAGGCTACTTTTCCACCATTCGAGGTATGGAGCCTACTTCCAGCACATCGTCACAGCTGCAGCGACTTGCAAAAGAAGGTTTGTGTAGATGCTTTGAGAGTTAAGTTGCTAGCAGCCCTAGACACAAGGGATTACAGGGGGCGGGCAGCAAGTGGGGGGACAGCTATGGGGTCACCGCACATCCTCTTCTTGGGCCTGCCTTCTGCGGGGAGTGCAGGGAGGTCCACGCGGGGGGTTTGCCATCCTTTATTCGCGGGGCATTCACTGAACGTGCTAATTACCTTTGGTCTCACATGCGGCCGGCGTTCCATGCTTAGGGGTTCGCATGGGTTCATGCGCTGGTTCCGCGGGTTGGCCTGGAGGTTTGTGCGCAAATATTGGGGAAGTGAGTGCCACCTTGGCGGGTTTGTTCCAAAATGTTCATTCAGGTTGACTGTGGCAAACAGTTTCGGTGTTTGAGCATCTGATGGGAGTGCTTTGTAGGGTTCCTGTAGGGTGAATTTCGCCGCGGATGAATGAAAATCACATGCCAATAGAGTACATCTACGAGCATCTAAGCGCAAGACTCCGATGCTGTTTCCTGCTTGTTTTTGATGATACAACATTCCAGCATAAACAAAGCCACACATTGGCGCCAACGATCGCAAGCTCATCTTGGTAAAGAAAGAGCTCGCCTGATAAAGGTTCCCCACTTTTTCTTTTCTTTTTTTAATTAAATGTGTTTCCATTGTGTGTGTTTAGCATCTTTGTGCAGCACGAACTTGTTTGTTTGCAAGTTGAGATCACGACCTTGCGGAAGAACGGGTTGCGATGGCTCCATGTGGGTTCCCTTTTGGATGCCCAAAATCGGGCCACTTGTCAAGGTGCAAGGTTTCAATTGCTCGGTACCCCTGCCAGCTTGGTTCAAAGGGAAACCAAAAGGAACACCCTGTTTTGGGTCCCGCTATTTCGACGCACCCTAGTTGGTTCAAAGTGAAACTTGGTTTCTACTTCACTGCTCTTTGGTACGACCTGTAGCCTTACACTTTTGGGATAATTTGTGTTTCTTCACTCGGCTGCAACACAGCTTTGCCAAGATCCAAAGAGACCAAAAGACGATCCCCGGGGCAGAGCAAGGGATCCCGCGATCCGGGCGGGGGGAAGAATCCTGGGAGAGCAGAGGTGAGCGCGCCCCCGGAGTCGAGCCCGGTGCCCCACGTGAGCTGCAAGAGCCACAACGCCGAGCAGCTGCACCTCTGCGGCTCGGTCCGAGTCCACAGCGGTGCCAGGGGACGTTGACTCCGACTTCATTGGTCACTTTTGGCCTTGGGGGTTTCAGGGGGTTGACGCACGAGGTCCCTGATTCGGACTTCATTTTTCACTTGTTGGGGTGACCGTTTTACTTGGTGGCTCCCAGACATCGGTTAGGGTTTAGTGGTAGTTTCCATTTAACCCACTAAAGGTTAAACTTTTAGCGGGGGATCTGAGGGCAGCCCACTTTAGCGGCACTCAACAAAGTTGGGGATTTTGTTGGTCTATCAGGAAGTGAGTTGGTCAATGTTCCTGGCCAAATGGTCATGGGCATAACTTTTCCCAGGTGGGAAGGTCATTTCTCGGGTGGTTTCCCAAATGGGGATGACCATGTAAAGGATCTTTGGATCAACCCCAATCCGTTTTTTGTTTTCCCGAAGGGTAAATGTGTTGTAAAGCATTGGGGTGATTTATTGTCAGGCACCCCCACGTGTTTCTCTTTTGCGTCGCCATAGAAGGGGCCTTGGGGAGTAGGTCTCTGGATGCACTTGGCTCAGCTGATGGCAAAACCACCCCCAAATGCCACATATCACATGTGATTTTCGGATGTGTCCTTTTTCCGGAAGGCCTGGCAACCGTGGTGCTGACCAATCGGATCTCAGGTAATTGGCTGCTTGAGGGAATCCCCTTGATGATGTCATGGGGATGGCCCATTTCGATATCTTCCACGTGGAATCCGACAAAACTCAACACCCAAAGTAATGTATGGGGTATGTGCCCCCAAGAAAGGAATCCCCGCCCCCTGGTAGGTACCACGAAAATCATGAACAGGGTGGCTAGATCCAAATTCAAGGGATAGGGCTCCTATTGATTCTTGGGGGTTGCACAACGTCTCAACCGGTTGCGACTTGTTTGGGCCATTAGCCTTGGGCAAGTGTATGTTTCCTCACTGACCAGCAGCATTCAACATCGTGCGCTGCGTCCCATACAGCGATGGTAATTTCAAGGAGGCAGTTGAGAACCCCTCCCCCGCTTGTGTTTTCAATGGTTTGCAAAATTTGCGCTTATAGCAAGGGAAAGCTTGCGGTGACTTTCTTACGGCTTCGTTTTTGCCAGCTATGAATCACAACGATTATTCCGATGTTACCAAGAGCCTTTCAAGTGAACCTGGCTTAACCAACCTGGTGCACGTATGATTTCTTAAGGAATAGGGCCTACTACTCACAACGTGGGATTAATTATCCATGTACTCGTGCGGCGCCGCAGGTAAGAGCCAAAGCTTGCAGGAGTACCACAGTTGAGTAACAGTAAATGACACAATTGTCTCCTTGAGTTGTCGCATCTAATAATAGTTTCACCATCTAATATTCTCATGCAGTACCCAAAATGGTTGAAAACCGCTTTGAGCATCCGACTTAGCGTCTAGTTTTGGCTGCCCCAGAAAATTCAAAGCTTCAATCCTGAGGAGGTCAAAACAAAGCACAAGGTTTCCCAATTTTCCCACGCAGGTAGTTTGCAACATCAGGGGACCAATTCACAGGTGAACTTCCTTCATCCTTGGCACTTGTTTTGTTCCTGGCCCTCTCAAATCCTCCGAACCGGCTTGTTGTTCACCTAACCTGTGTTCAAAGCAGGGGCCTGGAGGGAGCATTTCCGAAGCCCTTGATCAAGTACCGATAGCCTGGTTAAGCCCAGGCCAAACATCATCGGCCTACCAACGTACGAAAGAAGCACTATCAAATGAATCCCAGCAACAAATTCGCAAATCGCCCGACATGTTCACTTTTATAAAGCAAATCCACATGTTTGCGGGGAGACCAAAAGGAAAGCCGAAGCTATTTTGTTGGGCCCCCTCTTTTGCCATACGTCGTGTTGATCCGTTTCTTTGGGCTTCTAACCATACCGAAGCCAAGGCTATGCAAAGGCGCGCGGCCCAGAAACTGTACGCGCGGGAGTCAGCGGTCGGCCGGGCTCGGTTGTGGTATGACCAGGTTTCCTATGTTGCCCCTTTTGGTTCAAACTTAGTGCGAAAGTGTCCGGTTGTGCGACTTGACCCTTGTAACATTTGCGGCCCATAGGGAATGACTCGTAGTCCTTGACGGCGGGGAACGCCAGATGGCATCGCGATGAGTCGTTGAGACAAAGGAGCTGGCCGCGATCAAATTGGTAGCGCGAGCTGGTGATGCAGTCCTCCGGGAACGAGGGCGGGCAGTTCCAGAAGAGGTTCGGTGGAGATGGAGATGATCCAACCAAGGAGTGGAAGCGCTGGAAGAAATGGAGCAGGGCATTCCTGGCGGTTCAGAAGGCCAAGGGGATGCCGGCGGAGGCTTTCGGGCCGCTCTTGTTCACGTTGCTGGATGGAACGGCGCTGAGGTCCTTTGACCAGATTGGCCTGGAGAAGCTGGATACAGCGGGAGGCGAGGACATAATCTATGAGGTGCTGGACAATCGCTTTCCGGAGGAGGAGGCACACGACCGCATCGGAGAGGTCCTCGACTGTGTCTTCGGGCTGGAGGTCAAGAAGCAGGAGTCCACTTCTGTGTTCACTGGACGGGTGCGATCGGCCTTTGCCGCTGCGGAAGCTGAGGGGATCAGTTTTCCCAGTGTGGCAAGGGGCTACCTTTTGCTCAGGTTTGCGAAGGTGGCGCCGGATCGCAAGGCAGTGATTCTTGCAGCAGCAAGGCAGTCCTATGAGGAGACATCGCGGCAGCGCTGCGGACGACCTACCCGGAGGGCTTGGGAGCGTCTCGCAGAGAGCATGTGCATGCTGTGGAGGCTACGGAGGAGGAGATCCCGTGGAGCTCATCTTGGATATCTTGGATGGAGATGAGCCGATCGAGGAGCCGGACGCGGTGGAAGTTCTGCTGAGCTGGAAGCAGACCCGCACCAACATCAACAAGGAGAAGATCGCTCGGGGCTTCCCATCAGGTGGGCGTCAGTTCAAACCCGATGTGAAGAAGCTGGAGGCGAGGGTGCGGTGCTTCAAGTGCAAGCAGGTCTGGCATTTCAGCCGGAACTGTCCGAAAAGGACAGCGGGCGGAAGTGGTGGTCCTCATGGGCGAGATGGACACAGCAAGGTGAACTATGTGTTCATGGCAATGCCTGGAGGGCCCAAGAGAAGGTCAATATGGGCGCAGGGTGGCAGTCATCGGAAGCCACCCCCCGGTGAGTGGCCTGCCGCCGTGGCGTGAGGAGACGGCGGAGCACCGGGTGGCGAACGTGACCGAGCAGCCGATGGCGGATGAGATGGAAGAACACCCGTTGTCGGAGGCAGAGATCGAGGAGGAGGAACCTTGGGACCAGGCCATCCTCGACGAGGGGGACTACTGGGAAGTAAAGCCGAGCTGTGTCATCCGACACCACCGGATTGCACGGCACGCCATGTATGCCCCTCGGCAGTGGGGCTGCCCGGTCAGCGTGGAGGAGCTCCGGCCGGAACGCAAGACGATAATCGTGCTGGAGAACGGTGAGAAGGCAGAGGAGATTAACGATTGGACCGACCCAACCACAGCCCGGATCCACGTTGGGCAGCTCTGGACGGGGTGCTCCATCTTCTACCTGCGCGGCACCTATCCGAGGGACTGCGATGAGGTACTCTTGATGGACGAGCCCCAGGCCGCTCAGCCGGATACCGACGTCTTCTCGGAGATTGATCACATCCACCAGGCCTACCAGGAGGAGGCGAATCCGGAGTTGGAACAGGTTGGGGATGGATCTCATGTAGAAGTCGGACAGGCTCCAGCAGAAGATGAGGAGGTCACAGCACAGTGTCTGCTAGTGCATCAAGCAGGCTATGGGGTGCTGGACACTGGATGCGGCCGTGGGCTTGTTGGTGAACGAACCCTGGAGAGACATCGACAGGCCCTGGCAAAGTTTGGGCACCTGGTGGAGGAGATGGAGCTGACGCCCGTTATGGTAATGGATCCACGGATGAGGCGATTGGCAAGGTGAAGGTTCCGTGCTTCATCCAGGGCAAGGAGGTCTTCATCGTGTTCTTTGTGGTGCCGGGCGACGTTCCCATGCTGGTGTCAAAGAGGTGCTTGAAGGCAATGGGTGCCAACATGAACTTAGTCACGAACGAGATCGAGTTCCCCAAGGTAAAGATGGTGGAGCCGCCGGATGGCTTGTATCAGCTGGACCTCATGGACGGCATCACGTCCAAGGAGATCGTCCTGCACGTGGGTGACATTCCGAACCAGCTCGACCCTCTGGACGGTTCCGACGGTGAGATGTCGGACGAGGACGAGGGTGGGGTCTGGGGAGTGATGTCCCGTGGTCAGCGCGAGGAGCTGCAGGGCCAGATCGCCAACGTCACGGCGGCCGGAGAGCATCAGAAGAAAATGATGGAGATCTTCTGCCCAGGAAGATTCCGGGATGAAGCACCACGCGCTGGGGGTACCGGGTACGAGTCGGCCGGAGTCCATGACTGGGACTGGAGAGACCCGCGGCAGCGGCGCATGGTGGAGAATGCCTTGGAGCTTGAGGAACCCGATCTGGTGATCATGTCCCCGGTGTGCGGCCCCCTGTCACGGTTGCAGAACCTCACACCCCCTGAGAAAAGGCGGAATCAAGAAGGCTTTCTGTCAGAGGTAGAGGAAGCCCGGAACATGGTCAAATGGTGTTGCATGATAGCACAAAAGCAGGTGAAAGCAGGCAGACATTTCATCATGGAATCATCCAAAGGATCTGGTGCCTGGCAGTTGGAGGAGGTTCGCAGACTGGCTAGTGACCATTTTTTGGTGGATGTCCCTGCATGTGCGGTCGGACTGCATGACAAGGTGTCGGGGCGATTATTTGGCAAATGCTGGGGTTTTCTGACATCATCTTTCGGGGTGGCCATGCAGCTGGAGAAGTTGCAGTGCTCTGGGAATCATGCCCACCAGACGATTGAAGGGGCATCGGGGGGACAACAACGGTCTGTCCAATCCCAGGTGTATCCGAAGACGCTGGTGCGGCGCATTCTGGCTGGAGCGGCACTGGAGGAGTCGATGCAGCAGGCCGGGCAGCACGTGTTGGCAGCCGACGAGATCAAAGGGGAAAAACGAAGGTATTTGGAGAATTCACTGAAGAAGCTACACGTGAACCTGGGTCATGCAAGCATCCCGGACATGCTCAAAAACTTGCGGCATCGGGGGGCGAGTGAACAGGTGACGGAAATGGTTAAGGCCTTTGAATGCGCCACCTGTGCAGCCCGCAAAGAACCGAAGGCCGTGAAGCAGTCGACAGTTCCCAAAGACATTGCCCCTTTGAGGTATGTTGGTATTGACGTGAAACAGTTACCCGGCTGGAAGAAAGGCGAGAAGATTAAAGCTTTGAACATCGTTTGCCGAATGAGCGGGCTGCAGCAGATGACGCCGTTCAGAGAACAGGAGTCTTCGCAAGTGATTCGCCGGCTGTACAGACAATCCTGGACCAAACCCTATGGCAGACCACGGTTTATCAAGTTTGATGCTTCAAGATGTAATCTGGGACAGCATTTTATCGATGCTTTGGAGCGGGATGGAACCACTCCCTTGGATATCCCTGGTGAGGCGCACGAACAGATATCATTTTGAAGACATGCTGCAGCGGATATTGGATCAATATCAACCTGAGGACTATGACGTGTGGCTGGAATGCGTCGACATGACTGTCGAAGCAAAGAACATGCTCATGCGGCGTGGTGGTTACAGTCCGTATCAGTTGGTGTTGGGAAGGGACCCGGAAATTCCTGGTGATGGTTTGCTGAGCAGTGATAATCCAAATCCAATAGCCAAGGGGGCAATCCTGGAAGACGACCTCGCTGCACGAGCAAACAAGATTCGGCTTTTGGCACGGCAAGCAGTTTTGGAGTGTGCAGATTCCAAAGCAGCCCGAATCGCATTGAATACCCGACCTCGGCCGCTTCGGGAATTCAGAAACGGTGACCAAGTCGCTGTGTGGAGACGCGGTCGGGGCATTCCGGGAAAGCGTGGGCATGCCAGATGGCGAGGGCCCGGCATAGTGGCTGGCGCAGCAGGTGGCAATTATTGGGTGGCTATGCCAGGGTCTTTTATCAAGTGTTCACCGGAACAGTTACGGTTACGCACCGTGGAAGAGCGGGAAGCAGACCGTCTCCTGGTTCGGGATTTGAGGGCTGCGGCAGCGAATCTGTTTCCGGAAGTCGGAGGAGAAAACCCCCATCAGAAGAATTTTCTGGATATTACAAAGGCAGATTACCCTCCAGGATCAACGCCACCTGCAGTAGAACCCGAGCGAATGCCGGATTGTCGGCCAGAAGGGGTTGCCCAGCCCAGTGCAACACCAGTCGACCCTCGCACGATTCCGATTGCATCGTCCGGCTCGGGCTCGGGGTCACAGCCAATTGGACGAGATTCGGAGTGGATATCATCAGACAGTCGCAGTCAACGGTCGTGGGAAGAACAAACTGCAGAGTTACCGGAATCTCACCGATTGGCTTTACCCCATGCGATCGAGCAAGCCGAGAGATTAGATGGTGTACCGCGGCACGATCCACGACTGGAACCCGAAAGCAAGCGCATGAGGACCGGTGAGTCGCAAGTTATTGGTGGGCAACTTTTCCCTCCCGGGATACCCGTACCTGAGTTTGGGAGAAATGACCCTCCAGCAAGGGCTCCCCCTAGTCAATCCATCGGGCATGGGGCTGTCATGATTCCAGAGAGTGGCAGTGCAGCAGATCCGCACTACGTTGGATGCATTGACAATGCGCGACAAGCCACAGCCCTCTCGGAGCTGGTCGGGCCCGAGGAGCGCGAGGATGTGTCGTTTGTGTGCTTGGCTAGCTGGGACACCAACGACGTGCTGCTCGCTGGGGGTCGGAAGGAAATTAATCTGAAAGATCCCAAATGGGCAAGTGCAAAGGCCAAGACAGAAGTTGAGGTTGGTGTTCTCAAGGAGTACAACAACGTGGTTTTGGACAAACAGGCATTGGTACCCCTTTCAGTGGATGAGTCCCGGCGGGTAGCAGCACAGTTTCCAGATCGTTTGGTGGAGTCCCGGTATGTGCTAGTTGAGAAGCAGGACGACAACGGGGAAACCATAGACAAAGGGAGGTGGACTGCAAGGGGAGACAAGGACCCTGATTTGTTCGACCTGATTCGTGGTGGCAAGACTGCTTCTCCCACAATATCGTCAAATGGGCGCTTTGTGGTGTTGCAGGCGATAGCCAGCGGTGGATTTCAGATGCAGTTGGGAGACGTGACGGGAGCTTTTCTGGAAGCAGACTGCATGAAGAGAGATGCTGGTAAGCTGTATTTGAAGTGCCCCCGCAACGTCAACATCCCTGGAGTGCATGCTGAAACTCTGTTTGAGGTTGTGAAGCCACTGTATGGATTCAACGACAGCCCATTGAGAGCAGCCCTTCGTAAAGGGGAATATCAACTGTGTCAAGAAAGTGTGATGATGGAGGCAGCTGCAAAGGAACGTGAAACTCGCAAGGCTCGCAAACCGGCTCATAGCCTGCAGGAAACCAACCCAGTGACAGGCGCTCTGTGGGTGACCTCGGTGGTGGCGCCAATGGTGAAGGTGCCGGTGCGGGGTTTCAAGGAGGCGGAGATCAGATGTCTTTTTGAGAAGTATGCCGAAGGCGTGTCGGAGAGCGAGCAGGAGTTCAAGAGTCGAGTGGTGCAGAGCCTCGGCCAGTGCAAGGTCCGGGTGCCTCTCGAGAAGGTGAATGAGCGGCTGTTCCGCGGGGTGAGCAACGAGGTGACGTTCACCTACACCAAGAACACGAACATGGTGCAGGTGCAAACCGGAGCCGCCATGATAGATAAGGCGGGGCAGCAGTTGGAGAATGTGCTGCTGGCCTATGGGAACATGCTGAAGGAGGAGAAGGTGGACCCGTTGCCGGACGGCAGCCAGTGGTGGAGCAAGGCCATCCGCCAGATCATGGCAGAGGGTGGTGCGACATCAGAGTTTCTGAAGGCGCAGGCGGCGGCAAAGGCCGGGGTGGACACGGTGAAGAAAGAGCTGCCACGTGTGGCAGTGCCGGATGAGGAAGAGTTCCGTGGAGCCATCGGAGATTTGGTCAACCTGGTGAGCCAGAAGCTCCACTCGTACCCGGCCTGGCGCAATAAGCTGCTGAAGTATCTCCTGGAGGAATTCGACGCTGACGCTGGCCAGGTGGTTGGTGTGGGGGGGGTGGCAGAGCACTTTTACATGAGTGAACCCGAATGGGATGAGGAATGGGAACACCAGAGCAAAAGCTCTGAGGCGAAAGGCTCGGCTGCTAAGGCAAAGCCTGGCTGGGCGAAGAAGGTGTACAGTCCGCAGGGTCCCTGAGTGACCCTTTTTCCGAGGTTCCCGTGAAGATGGGCGGTCAAGTCACTTTTGATAATCTTACGGATGCGAAAGTGTCCGGTTGTGCGACTTGACCCTTGTAACATTTGCGGCCCATAGGGAATGACTCGTAGTCCTTGACGGCGGGGAACGCCAGATGGCATCGCGATGAGGCGTTGAGACAAAGGAGCTGGCCGCGATCAAACTTAGCTTTTGCCCCAGAGAAATTCTAACGAATTAGAATCTAGCCGTTTCTCCAAAACAAACGTGGACCGATTTTCTCACTTGTCCAGAGCCAGCCTTTTGTCCTCGTTTGGCCCATAGGTTCCGAAAGGTCAACCTTTTATTTCCATTCCCTTTGGGCAAGTGAGTGGATGAGTCGGGTGGCCTAAGGGAAGCCAAAACAAACAATCAGTTTAGGAGGCCCATTCCTACTTTGAGAAACACCCAGATGGAACCATAGGTTAATTTGGTCCTTTGTTCGCTATCCGAATTGCTTGTAATATACTATTTCATAGAGCAAGGCTTGGCACCAATATTCCACTCTGCGGCGTTTGAAGGACTCCAGTTGCTGCCTTGTCGGGCTCAACCAAGGCAACTTCCAGGAACATGGGCCGATCTTCCGTCTGCTTTTTGCAACACAGCCAAAGAAAGGGGTAGAGAGACAATAGACACAACCCATAAGCCGAAAACAGCCTGGGACAAATTGCAAGACACCTACTTTAAGATTGGCAGGGGTAATTTCACAACCATCAACGCAATATAGGGAGCCCTAGCTTCGCAAGTGCAAATCAGAACTGGCTTTCTGTTGTAGGTCGTTTTTATTTTTTTCAACGGGTTAGCCTTGACAACGGTTTCACTTCCGTATAGGAGCCTCAACATCCTAGTGGGATCGAGCCATTTTTGGGGGACAATGTTTGAGCAGTCACAGGAGACGTTTCAACAGGGAGCTTTTTACACAAGCGTCAATTCTATTTGCGCCGTGTGCCTATATGGCAAGCTCACCGATTGTGGTCAAACTCAGGGGACCCATTGAACGGGTTCCTCTTAAACGGGTCCGATCGCAGGCACCAAAGGTGAGTCCGAACCCATTTAAGGTCACCCAAACAAGCGAACGCCATGGTGTCGGTCCTTTGGGGAGCCAATTCAGATTTCGGGCTTCCGAAGTCCGATTTCTCAGATGAGGATTCTGTATGGATTTTACTCACTCGATCGAGCTCCTGGAGGTTTTTCCCCGGCCGCTGGTCATCCGGGCTCCGGAAAACGCAACGAGACGAGACGCCCAAAGATCGCCATGAGGTCAACGTAACAGAAGTTGGGACACCAGAGCTCAGATTTTGACCAAGGGGCTTTTTGTGCTCCTAGTGCTTTGGAACTGCCGGGGCCTCCCAACCACACAGCCCCTTCGCGCTACACACTTTACCTCCCAACCACACCGCCCCCGGAAGCGCCACGATTTCAGGGTTGGGGGTCGTGCTTGGGTGGTCCCCACGAGACGGGGATAGCTGAGATCTTCGGCCTTTGAGGTCCTGCGGCGCCACAAAGGCGCTGGTCTCAAGTTCGTGTGTTTCTGCGGAACGATGGCAACGGCACCATGACCGAGCTTCTTCAAGTTTGTGGGACGCGCATCATCCTTCCCAGAACAACTCATTGGGAGCTTCAATGAAAGTTCCCTCTAGTTTCCGACATGCAAATGGGCACCTTTGCGAAAAGGAAAACATGGCACTGAGTGCCTCAGGTTCCGGAACCAACGCCCTCAGATTCAGTTCTGCCTGCAACTCGAAGTCAGTTCGGTTTTTGGAGGATTGCTTCAAAAGCGGGCTTGAAATGCAAAAAACCTGCAAAAGATAGAAACTCTCAAATTGACTGGGCTTCATTTTGACTCCCAGAGATGGGTGTCTATGTTTCACCAGGGGCATCCTCCAATTTCCAGTCTGCATTTGGTAAACAAACCGTTGGCGCATCTTGCTTGGATGTTAGGACTTTAACTTTTTGCCAACTAATGGGTTTTCCGAATTAAACCACTAAAAGTTAAACGTTTAGCAGGGGAGCAGCAAAGCAACCGGAAAAAAATGAAAAACAGGCGAAGGGCTTTGGCGAATGACCGAAAGTGAGGTGCCCATTCCAGCCCTGGGCGCTTTTTTGGGACGTTGAGGCGGAAACCTGTATGACCATTGCGTAGGTGTCCTGTGCGGGTTTGTTTTGACATAGGCGGCACTGGTTTACAAGAAGTGCATTCTATTTACCAGCGCCATCGAATTTTCAAGGCCAGTGCAGGACATTTCCTGGGTTGTGGCACATACTCATACCCTGCAGCCCGCTAGGATGAGTAAAGTTGCAAGTGTCGATGTCGCAAAGCGCATGGCCTGGAGGATGTACTCAGGGATCAAACGTAGCCAATCACAAAACCGAATTTGCTTGACTCACATGCTGGAAGCCTTTCTTTCAAAAAGTAGTATTTTCTGGGCCTGCGGCCTCTAGCCGGCTACGCCTCTTTGAAGTTATACCATGTCATGTCATGTTTTTGTATGAGAAATGTATCCTGTGCTATGATATGGCTGGTTAGGTTATGCATGTTGCCCACCCCAACCCCAGATGATGCCGGGGATGCCAGCTTTCTGGGCCCTAGCCGGGCCCCAGCCCAGAAGGCTGACATGGGGTCGCGCGCCAGAGGCCGCAGAAACAGCAGCCCAAAAAGAACAGCCCGCAAGCCAGCCCGGAAACGCAAATGCAACAAAACACTGTAAATAGCAGCGTTTTGTGGCTGGGGTCGCGCGCGCGCGCATCAGAACACCCGAAAGCCAACGCGAAAAAAGCAAGGACCGCGCAGCACGCGAGCCAGCCACAGCAAAAGCAAAACGGACAGAACAACAGCCCAACGCTCAGCGCAGCAGTTTTTGGCGGTATTTACAGCGTTTTGTGGAGCGAGGGCCCCGCATCGCCGGCACGGCATGCCCGGCAGCGCTTGGCGCCGAAATGCGCAAAAATGAGCCTCGCTTATATCCCTCCGATACCTTCTAAAAAACAGTGCTTCATGGGTTGAGAGGCTTTTTGGAAGGAAGTCTTGATGATGCAGACCAGCCCCGCTGAAGCATCGCCTAGCGGCGACATGCTACCCCAGGAGGCGTAGCCGGATGAACCATGCTCCCGCCTGCTGCCGCCGACCCTCGGCGCATTAAGGGAAAAGTCATAAGGACCGGTCCTGAAACACGGGTGCCAGTCCGCAAACCCAGGGACCACTTATAATCCTCTACGACCACAAGGATTAACGGAAAAGTCAAAAAGATGGCAGCTCGTCCGTTAATTACCGCTTGGGCCGGTTCGCGCCCAAGTCACTTCGAGTTGGCCCGCAAGTCCTAGAAACGAGGCCTTGCTCCCCAACGTTGTCCTGAAACTGGCCCTCCCTAAACTGCCCTGGGACGGTTGGTCTGGACTGGTCGCCGGCAGGGACCGGGACTTGGGACCCTGTCCAGGCTGGTCCGAGGAGCGGTCCTGAAACTTTGAATCGACGTATTAGACTCTCTTGCAGAATAGATCCAGGGATCCTATACTACCACAAGGATTAGCGGAAAAGTCAGAAAGATGGCAGCTCGTCCGTCAATTCCCGCACGGCCGGTTTGGGTCGAGTTGGTTTGGGAGTGGTCCCTAGAAACACCGTCCTCCGAAACTGCTCTGGAGCGGTTTGAATCTACATACTCGAGAAAACAGGTGTCTGGAGCGGTTTTAGGTGGGACCCGACACCAGGACTGGCAGAGTCCTAGTCCGGTCACGCCAGGACTTGATCCGGACCGGTCCCCCGGTTGGGACCGGTCCCGGGACCGGTCCTGGGACCGGTCCCAGGCCCAGGACCGGTCCCAGGACATGGACCGGGACCGGTCCTGGCTGGGAATCAACTTTTTGTGCTCGGGTCCCCAAAAAACCAAGAATCATCATGGATTCCAATCACTTCATTTCAGTTTCATCGCAACTTAAGAAACAAAGGGCTCTCGAAAAGCACACCTAGATTGAACCAAGACATGTATCAGGTCAGCATTGAAATTCCCCAAACTTATTTTAAGTGCCCGACAGTAGCCAATGTGAAGCGGTCTATGCATGACAACTTTCATTTCCATGGCTCAGACTGATTTTTGCCCAGACATCCCAATCCTTGTGCATGCATGCAGGGCTCTCACCCATGATCGAAGTTATTGAGAGACGGGTTCTTTTCAACCTTGGTTGACTAGGGACCTCAGGTGCTGTTGAACTTCCGGCTCGCTCAATCGAGTGTTTGACTGTCGTGGCGCCCTTGAGGGTGGCCTACTTGATCACGGAGCAACCCTATTCCCAACTTGAGCATGAAACGTTGCTATCAATGAGAGCCGAAAGACACAAATAAATGGTCATGCCGCAGAACAACCAAGGACCCGGTTCTCCCCAGCCCACAACCCGTTGTGTTTGCCTCCTACCTTCCTCTTGGTTTTGGGGTCCCCAAAAAATCGGGGGCAGGGGGTCGACAAAAACGAAGGCTTCCCAACAAATCTGAAGCATGGAGGCTTCTCCAGCTACCTCTTCGTCAATGCAGACGTCCTGATGCGCCCCCACCGGCTTTTGGGCATCTTGGAAAGCATTGGCGAAATGCCAAACAAAACTGATTCGCAGATTCACAGAGTCCGGGAGCAAATCAACTGGCATTTAAGCGCTTGGTTGAGTTACTTGTTTACTTCCTGTGCTTGCTCATGTTTGCTCGTTGTGTGTTTGCGGTTCTGTGCTGTGTGTCCGTTTTTTGGTGTATGCGCGTCAGGGGTTCCCATTGTCAAGGGTAGGCGTCCTTTGCCTTCAAAATGCCGAAGGAGCCTTTGGGATGGACTGCTTAAAGTTGCATGATTGCAATCCGCTTCCCTTCCTGCATTACGGAAGGGCATAGCGCCCCCTCAGCAATATTCCACTCAGGATTGGGGGTTCGCAGGGTGGATGTGAGCACTGGGAAGCAGTGACCTCGCCTAATTGTGGTGCTTTTAGGCAACGTAGATGCGGGCAGGGTTGAAGGAAGCCACATTTTCCTGACAACTCTAGCCCTGAGGGTTCTATGCAAGGATTGCTGAGTGGTCCCATTACCCATTGCGGGCATAGAATTGCGGGGTGAGGTGGTGGGTGTATGGAGAACACATTCTGGTCAAGTTGGCAAGCGTTAGTTTTTTTCTCTTTATTGGTGTCTGCATCATTTGCTTAAATGCCAAAATCATTTTTCTGCAAACCTGTCTAGCCATTGTGATTGGAAAACGAATAGATCTTCTTGAGTGATTCTTCACGTTTAGGCCCAGTAGCTGCTATGTCTTTTAAATTTGGCAAGGTGAACCTAGTGACAGCCAGTTGTGTGCGCTGGTATTGACTTGTTTGGACTGGCGACTTGAGCATTCAAACCAAGCCAGGAATCTTTTTCAAGAATAAGGTGCCCTTCTATATATGTATGTGCATGTATACATGCATATATAATATATATATAGTGTGTAAATTGGATTGGTGTATCCCGCGTTCATGTCGCAGCCTAGCCTGCCTGAGAAAAACCACGCCATCAGCGTCCCTCTCATGCGGAACCCTGCAAAATAGTTGGTGCACAGGAACACCAAATTGGTTTGGATCGGCTTAGGTTTCGAGCCCCTCTTGAAACCGAGCCATCCGGGCGTCAGGATTGCTTAAACAACCATACCCTGGCTGCTTAACAGCACGGGGCCTTCACTTGGGCAAAACACCATGTTAATCCAGCTTGACCAGTGCGGTGGCATGCATTGATGCCCCAAGCTACCTCGATCATTTTTTGCGATTTGAGGTTTGCTCAAGCTGGTGGACGGCGTTTTAGTGCGTGAAGGGGAGCAGAAGGACCCTGGGGGGCCGATTCCTACACTGAGAAAACCCAATGTAGACCATAATATGTGTATACATAATGTACACATGTTCATGTACATTTTCTTATATCCAGATCTATACAAAAAGACAGCGGGAGAGGGAGCGGGAGAGTCTTTCTTGCACCCATCCATCTTTCGCTGACGAACGAGGCTTCCCACTGGATCGCCCTTGGCTGATGGCCAGTGGCGGCTTCTCCACCAGGCTTGTTTCCCGGCGATGGGTTCGACAGAGGGTCCTGGGTGCTACCCTCCCAGCGGTGAACACGGAGCCTGACCGGGGTCCCTTTGAAAGGACAATGGTCCAAACCAGGACTCCTCTGACAGGTTCCATGTGAATTAACGGGAGTAAACAGCCTGACAGTTGACACTTTACCCACGGGAAACCAAAACAAGGTGGGGTACTGGCTCATTTTTGGCACACCTCCTGTATTTGGCACCTGGCCGCCTGCGCCTTGCTGATGGTCAAACTGTTTGATACTGTGGGCAAAACACTCTTGGCACCAGTTGGTCGAGTTGCTCATTGGTGGATGCCATCCACCAGGGGTTCTTCCATACCAACTGCGGGGTTTGTCCAATATCCCTCCGCTTCCCGAGAAAGCACCACATGGAGCGTATTTCTTCGCACACCCCTTGCATCTTGGCTTGTCTCCACGACCAGTCGCCCACCAAAAGGAAGACCGTTGGCGTGGTATTGTCTAGTTTGGCTTAAGAGCCCATAATCGCGAATCTTCTTAGAGGATGGGCCGGGTATTTTCCTTCTCTTTCAGCCGGGCTGGTTCGTAGCCTTGGGCTATACAACCCACTTATATGGCCTGGGACTCCTCCTGAAAGTTGCAGCCAGGAAATTCCAATTCGACCTCCACAGTTGGAAACTGGGTTGTTGGCGAGCTTTGCGGGTTCTGGCATCCGAGATTCACACGCCTGAGCCTGCAGTTGGGCAAATCGGAGCTTCGCCCGTTTTGAGGCTCAACTGCTGTGCGCTTTCTCAGGGTTTCCCTGTTTGGAACTTCCAAAAGTGGGGGTTTTAATGAACAACCCACCAGTAAGTTGCAACTTTTGAATTGGGCAAATCCAGTGACCCCCGGCTTTTGGATGTGCAGATTTGACTTTCAGGACCTTCGATGACTTCCAGCTGGGGTCCAATGTGAGCCGGTTGGCTTCCTCGCTTTCTCTGCAGGCGAGGGTTTCCACGAACACTTCGTAGGGGCTTCTTCAAGGACTATTTGTGTTTTGCTCACTTGCCCAAAGCCGACCTTTAATAGATTTCGGTTCTGAATTTGTGGTCCACTTTTAGTATTATCCCCAAAGGTGAACCTCGTATTTCTGGGTCCTTTGGGCAACTGAGTTGAGCTTAGACAAAGGATATGACAGCATCCCAACATTTCCTGTATCCCAGATGTGGAAGGCTTGTTGTTGCTGCATGTTTTTTTTTGTGGATGCCAAACGGCAATCATTGCTTCTCACGGAGGTCAGAATACCGGAAGCCATAAGGCCAGAAGGGGAGGGGGCAGTTTGCCAAGTCCCTGAACCCTCTATTTGAATTTGTTAACCCCGGATCCAAGTACCTGTGCTACGAATAGGGGGGCGTTCCCTCTAAAAGTGATGAACACCCCCAGCAAAAGGGGACACCCCGGGATCACATCAGCCAGAAGCTTAAGAAAATAGGCGCTGCTCTTAGCCAAAGGCTATCCTCTTGCACCCAGAAGTCGCATCCGCGGACATGGTTCAGAGCCATTTGTTCAGCTCCATCAACCGCTTTGGCAGACTCCTTCACAATGATCCATTGATTCAGGGAGGGGTTGGTTCTCAGCTTTGGCCCCAAAGGGTGAAGCTTTGTGCTGGTCGTGGAAGCAGGAAAACTCTTTGAACTTGTTCAGCATGCCACTAGCAGGTGGTCAGTTTGACAAACGTGCGCCGTACCCCGTGCAACTCTTTTGTTTCCCAAATGTTACCTCTTTGGGGGGTGGGGCGGGAAACATGTCCAGAGTCTGAGGCACAAGCAATTGGCCTCTCTGTTGGTATTCTGCTGATTGGCAGTTTCCATCAAGCAAAGGTCCCTCAGCATGCGACGCCGTTACACAATCAGTGTGTTGCGGGCCGGCTTTGCCATTTTCATTTTCTAGGTAGCGTCGACTGCCTGCAACCTCAACAGTGGCCAAATCCTTTCGTGGGAAAACCGGCGCTCGAAAATCAAGTCCGCTTCGCTCCGTTTCGGCAGGAGAAGTGGTACTGGAAGGAGGTGGAAGCCGAGAACCCAGAATCAAAACCTGGGGAAGTGCAGGTTGGCAAGGAAGTCAACACAGATAGGTGCAGCTGCCCTTTTATGATTGTTTACCTGGCTTTGGGTAGACGACTTGGATACCAGGTCTTCATCGTGACTCCAATTCCCAAAATCGCCTTGCATTGCCATGACGCATTGATGTTATATGCTTGCTTCTTTTTGTGTTAGTCATTCGGTAGCCCATGACCGTTTGGTTCGATGTCCCGTGCATTTCTTTGAGCAATGCTCAAGGCTTTCAACAAATAATGTTTGTATTCGTTTCTTGCCTGGGACCAACGCGACGGTTTCAGCGTTCGGACCACAGGGAGAAGTACTGTAGGGTCCTATGGCTTCCAGCCGCACTATTGGGAAGATTTTGCATGCAGGCCTCTAGCGTAGGTGTTGTTATCAATGCCAATCTTGTCTCACCCAGAGGGTCATGACTTGTCTTTGCCATGGCAACTGGTCAAAGAAAGGGTACAGGGCTAGATCCGCTTCCCGGGACACGATCTCAGAGCAATCCCAGAGTTCATCCGGGCGACCTCTGCACGATCCGCGCAATCCTAGGCTCAGCGAATTTCCTTGCTTCTTGACAAGTCCGTCCTATTGTGTTCTAACAAATGGTAGTGACTTTAGCGGCTGTGAATTTGGCATTCGTCCAATTTTCCTCCTAGCCTCTTGTTTTTGCGGCGTTAGGTTGTCACTGGGATCTCTGTTGAACAAAGTTCATGTGTCTCACAGACAGACTAGAATCACACATACCTGAGAGTCGTCCGAAAGGTCCTTGTATTGAGCTATGAAGGGGAAGACCTTTTGGTCTTGGCGTTGACCTCCGCGAAAGTTCCGCGAAGGGGGTCGCGAAAGTTATTTGTTTATTCGCGAAAGTTTGTGTAAGGGTGGCTTGCTAACAGGAAGCTGGAGTGATGAACCATGTGTATTTACCGGCAGTGCGGGCAGAATGGCCGCAGACCAAAGTTGGCCGGGGAATGCGCAGCCTGAGGGTCGCCGCAAGAATACGCCGCTGCAAAAGCAACCCCCAACCAGCAAAAACCGGCTTGTGGGAGTTTTGAAGCTTTCGGGTCAAGTTGAGTGCAACTTCCAGCCGGATTTTCGCGAATGTTTGGCGTAAGATCCGCGAAAGTTTCGCGAAAGTCGACGGACCTCCCCGCAAGTTCCCGGACATGAGGCCAACGGTTCCTCTCGTGCGTAGCTCACGGCTTGTGGGCTGGAGCTGCGGAAACGCGCTTCGCGTGCCACTTTGGAACTGAAAGATTGCGACTTTCGAGCTGGGGCTGCGGAAGCTTTCTTTGTGTACTTCGTATTAGAAAGTTTTGACTTTCGAGGCTGCGGAAGTTTAGTTCACTACTTTCGTATTGAAAAGCTGCGACATTCATGCCGGGCTGCGGAAGTTTACTTTTTGCACTACTTCGTATTGAAAAGCTGCGGCTTTCGAGCTGGGGCTGCGAAAGTGTAGTGCGTGTACTACTCTTGTGATGATTCTTCTGAAAACAGCCCCGCGAAAGTTCCGCGATGGGGCCCGCGAAAGTTAATGTTTTTCTCGCGAAGATGGCGGTTTCCGGAACAAGGAATTTCAGACAACTGTCATGGAGATTCATTCTTCACGAATTTCCTGGCAGTTCTCGTCTTTAACTTGCTTGAACTACCAGAAAGCAAGAACACGGAGAAGGAATCTCCAGCGGTTCTTCCGTTGGCCTCGATCGATTTGCGAGGCCTTGACGCAGTGGTGGATCTCAAGGGCTGCGGGTCTCAAGCAGCAGCTCGGAGTGGAAAGTCCCTTTTGGGACTTTGGCTGAGGTCCTGATGGACTTGAGTTACTTTTCTTGGCTCCCGGCCATCCGCTTCCTTAGCCTTTTAGCTTTTTCGTGATTAGCGGGATTCCCATTTAACTCACAGCTTTTGGGAAAAACCGCGCTGGTGGATACCGAACAAAACAAGTATTGCACTTTCGGTCCATCCACTCAGGAAGTAGGAAGTGAGGTGAAGGTTTGGCTTAAAGTCACTCGGACTTCTGCGTGATGTTACACGCTTTTGGTTTTTGCTCCTGGCTTTCCCCTCGCCAGTCGGGGGAGGGGCCTTTTAACATCTTAGATGGTTTCGTATTTGGTCAAGGTTCAAAAGGGTGGTCCTGGTGTTCACAGCCATTTCCCCCGCCTTTAACTCAGTTGCACCAAGCGGATGTACCGGATGTGACTGTTAGCTGTCTATATTTGCGGTTTGCCTTTCTTTGGGGTGCTCGTTTTGCTTTTCGCTTTTGGTTTTCCACGACGTGGCAATATAGTGAATCTCAAGCCTTCAGGAAGAATGCATCACTCCAGCTTGAGGGTTTCACCACCAGATCGTCGAATATTTGCTAGGGGTAAACCCAGACCGCTACAAACTAACGTGGAAGCCAAAAATGTTTTTTTCCATCGAGCTTCCCCTCGCAAATGGTGTTTGTGTGGAATCCGCGTTAATCTGCAAGAAAGTAACGTCCAGTCTAGCTCTGTCAAATTCTTGCTTCAGGGCTAGGGGAAAACATGCCGTGCAATCCGCGGTCCCGCAGGGGGCGGGGCCCAATTTTGGGAGCCACTTCTTTTGACCGAATCTGCAATGTGTGAATGTGTGTGACTGTCCCAGATTGCAAGTGAACCCCAAGAACGGGGAGGGGGGGCGTTTGTACGACCAAGAAACATGGTTGAACATGGAATTAACCAGGTCCCTTTCACAGGAAAATGGTCCTCCATAACCCCTCACATTGGCTCAGTGGAGTTTTTCTTGTTTTTTTTGTGGGATCCATTTTATCCCTCAGAAAGCCTGGAGTTGCCTCAGATCCATGACCCCCAAGGGACCGGGCCGCCGTACCCCCACAGTTCGGCATGGAGCCATGCCCATTGCTGGGAAGGACATGGAGGGGCACGCTTTTTCCAGTGGGTGGGGATGGTCCCTTCAGCGTCCCTCAAAGGATACCTGGCGCATGTAGCAACCCATAGGTGCCTGTGTCCGGGAGTTTCCTGAGCCAAGTGTGCTCCAAAAAATGCCGTTCCTGCGGCAAAGCACCATAGAGAGAGAGAGAGGGCGAAAGAGATGCCTTTGAATCAGCTGCTACAGGTGGGCTCTTGCTTGGCGCAACTGTGTGCTTGAAGGGACCCTGTTCAAAACTCATACCCAGGCTCTACACGCGCGGCGCGGGCGGGCCAAAGATGCCGCACCCCTCCACGGCTGGAGTGGCCAACATCCCGGCGATGATGAACAAGTATTACGCCTGAGCCTCAAAATGGCGGGCTCTCAATGGTTTACGTGGTCGTTGTTGGGAATCAATTTACATTTTTGCTTATTGTGGTTTAGTTGGAAATCCCAATTTAACTGCTAAAATTTAAATGTTTGCTCCCCTTCCAACGTCAACCAAGTTTACAACTTCCATGTACTTAGAAAGTAAGCCTGGGTGGTATCCCCAACCCTCCCTGAACCCTCCGGAACCCTCCCTGAAATCTGCCGCAAACCACGCCAGAGCCTATTTGGGCTGAGACCCCAGAGCTTTCAGCTGTTGGGAAAAATGTTCCACATGGAATCTATCACCGGTGGAAATATGTTCATTTGTTCCAGACGGAAACACAAATGCAGGACATATTTCCCAGGAATGCCTTCCGCCCATGTGTGTGGCGCCTGGATGGCAAACCACCGGTCAATCCTTGAGCCAAGGATTGGCGCTCCAAGTTCCTCTTCTGAGTTTCTCACGTGGGTTTGAGTTTGTGGTGTTTCGGCCAAGCCGGGAAGTTGAGCTGGGACTTGGGCTTGGACCATTGGCGTTTCTTTTCGGCCAGGGCCCAAGCTCCAATGTTTGAGGGGCCAACCCTGGAGGCTTTTTCCCGACCAACCATTTTTTGTTGAAGGCTTATCAGCTACCCCCTAGCGCACACCCATGGTATTTTACACTTGCGGTTGGTTTGACTTGATAGGGACCCCATGGTTTGGGAGGAAGTCTACGGTCCTTTTGAGGGCACTCTTTTCGAGGGGTCCTTCTTGTGGCAAGCAGAAACTGCAAAGAAATCACTGAGTCACCGAGTCGATCACCCCGAACTCGCCAAGGTGGCGCTGGCAGAGTCCATGGGCAATGTCCGTTGCCACTTGACTGCGTCAGGGCTTCCATGGTTTTCCTCTTGGGTGGTTGCAGACACAAGCTTTGGGGGCGAATTGAAAGTGTGTTTCCTTTGAGCGGCTTGTGAGCGAAACTTTGCAAAGCCCCGAGCCGCATGAGCCTACTTTATGGTAAGCTCACCGGAAAGCAATTTCCTGGCGCAGGCACTGGAGCCGGAAGAAGGGGCTCCTTTCAGGCAGCTATCATTTCCATCGGGTGGGGGTACGTTAGGCACCCAATGGCCCACGGCCCCCCAAAAAGCACCCCCTTCAACTCCACATGTTGAAGCCAACTGGTGGCAAAATGGACACCTCCCAGCCCTTGGAAAGGGTGTGCGATCCACGCGGCCGAGTGAGATGGCGGTCGGATAAGCTGCGAGGACTTTCATATGCAGTGGTGCGTGTTTGTTTGGCCTTTTTTTCCCCGTGGCCCTTGAAACCCTGGGTATTTCTAAAACTACTTGAGGGAGGGAGATGGGGGGAGGGCATTCTCGGCACTCAATGGCGAGTTTTGTTTGTCCCGTTTTGGGCGGAAATGGAAGCCGCGCGCGCACTTGTATTTGCTTGAACTCAGGGAATCTAATGCATACAAACGAGTGATATTTCCAGGTTGCAACTTCTGAGTTGTCCCAGTTCTCCAGTGGATTCCTCTGGCCCCTGCCCTTTGTTCTTGCTTCCGCTCACTGCTTTTGCTTCGCAGGCCTCTCACCCCGTTCGTCGTTTGCTCTGAGCCGGGCTCGATCCGAAAAGGTGAACAACCGTTCTGGCAACCTTCTGTGATACCAAGGGAGATGCAAGGGAGTCCTTTTCAACCAGGGATGGCAAATCCACATCATAGAATTGGTTCCCTACTCTTGCCCTGCATCCAGACCGGGTTTCCATTTGGATTTCTGCCTCTCCTGTTTTCGTGGGAGCAGCATTCCAGCCAATGCCTGTGGTTTGAAGTTGCCCTCCTGAACTCCGTAACACCGCGTGTTTTAGGGCATCTTCTTTTTGGGAAAGGGTTAGGTCCCCTTGAAACATTGCTTTGCTTCCATTTGCTTATGAACCCTGCTGGTTTAAAGGGATCTATCACTACCGGATGCTTTTGTTTGTTTGTTTTTTTTTCTCCGGGGGAGTTAAGCAAAAGCAGGTTTGCCAAAAGACATTATTGGACGAAAAAATAATGCTTGTTTGAACTTGGCCGCCCGAAAGGTGACGTTTACACGCACAAAACGGGACACCGCGACCCTCGTAGCTCGCACAGACCGTGGCACGGCGCTTCGATCGAAGCGGCCGAGGCGAGTTCGCACAGTCGATGATCGCCGACTTGCTGGGCACTCGGACGCGAGCCGCGAGACGTGGTCCGATGGATTGCTGCATTTTTGTTGGTGGTGTTTAATTTTAAGTTTGTTGGATATTTGTCGGTTGCTGGGGTAGTGGATTGCTGTGCTGTCTCACTTCCTGAGCTCGTGGACTTTCACTCTTTGGGTTTGGACCATTTGCGTGGCATACAAACAGTTTGACCCCGTTTTTGGGCCATCCGCTCGGGAAGTGGGTTTTTGTTGGTGGTGTTTGATCATGTTTGTTGGGTGGCTATCGGTTGTTGGGTGACTGGGTTATTGGCGGGGGGTCAAACGAAATCCGCGACAGGTGGGACATGGTGCCAAGCATCACCTCCAAGACCTTTCTCATCGCCGAGAACGAGACCCTTTGGTCCAGAACTCCCACCAGTCGCCTGCACCTTCGCAAGCAAAGCTTCGAGGACAGGGCTCGTCGGCCATAGTTTTCCCTGTTGAGGCAGTCTAAACTTCACCTGGGCCAAAATCGAACTGTTTTTGGACCCAGTTCATTTCTCCGCATCTCGGTAAACCTCGCCCCACAAGGACTCCCTGTACTGCCCAAAGGGTGACGTGGTTTTGCCAAAAGCGGAATTGTTTCAAAGCCCTGAGTGTTTGGGTTTCTCATGGAATTCAATGTGCCAACATCCTTGGGAAAAGGACTTGCTTGGGATTCTTTGCGAATTCGCAGGTTGTGTTGGTACTTCTTGTGTTGTGCCTTGTGCCTGTGTATGTTTTCTAGTGTTCAATTTGCCTTCAAGACGTTGGGCAACAGACGAACGTGACGGACGATATTGTCCCGGAACCAACAACATAATTACAACGCTCTACGTCATCCGGCACCACCTCAACAAACACCACGACGCATGCCTCCGGAAGTCATGCAATTGACCAAGTATCGAGCTGTGTGTTGGCATGTTGCTGCACATGTTCTGCTCTGCGAAGACTAAACACGCTTGAGATCTTGAAGCTTTCTGAAAGGGTTTGTGTTGTGTTTGTTGTGGTTGGTATTGTGCGTGTCGGTTTCCTCGGACTATTGCTTGCCTTACCGGGGTTGATCCAGAAGATAGCTTGCGTTTGACTGGTAGCCCAGCGTGAAGCGTTGATTACATCACTGTCGCTGAAATGTGCTATGTGTGAAGGTTGTTTGATGCTTGGTGGTTAGTGTCGTTTGTTCTGTGTGTTTTTGACGGGTTGCGCAACGGGGACCAAACATGCGTTGCCAATGGAAAATGTGAGTGTTGAATGAAACTGTCTAACTCTCGTCAACAATGATTTGGATTGAGGGGAGCTTTCCGATTCGTGCCTGCCTTCTAGTTTCATGTCAAGGTATACATACACATATATATGCGATAAATGTGCACATTGTCCAGCGCCAAACGGTTTGCTTTCCATTTTGTAACATGACCTCCACACCTGCAAGGCAGCGGTTCATGCCTTTTGCCATTCTCCTTAGCCCGAGCTCTGCCTCAAGTCCCTTGAGGGGCGCAAAAGTCCGGAGCCATGCGAAAGCCGGGCTGCGTCTCCACTCAAGATCCGGTCCAAGGAGGCCAATTTGAATTGGCCTCATTAGAAGGGGCCACTTCAAGTTCAAACACACTCGTATAACAAATTTAATAGATAATGCATTATTCAAGTTTTCAAACAATATATCCAATAAATTCAGGATTATTTTGGGATAATAATTTAAGTACTTCATTGATTAGAAATACATCTATTGGGGGACCATGATTCGGGACATGGCGAGCTTAGACTTTGGCCTTTGGAAGTGCAAATGGCGGTGTCTCTTGCAGGGTCCCCTTGTTTGGGGTTAAAGGGAAACTGGGTCCCGCAAAAAGACACCATGATATCGAAGGGATACAGGGGTGAAGTGGGAACAGGAAAGATGTTGGAGTTCTATCACGGTTCACGCCCAAGTCAAGCAAGTCAAGTACCCGCGAAAATAGAAGTACATACCTTGACTTGCGGCCAATACGTGTGTATTGCCCCAACGTCCCCCGACGGCCCGCCTGAATGTGTCAGAAAACATGCGCAGGGCCAGTGTTTTGAGAGGTTGAAGCTCACAGGTCCGGACCAAGTGTGTGGGGCCGAAGTCTGGGGTTGGGCCCCGAAATGCGCACCCTCTGCGGGAATCGTGTGTGCGGGATTTCCTTTTTTCCCCTCTTGCACGCAAGCTAGTCTTTGTTTGCAGCCAGCCATGTACACTTTTCTGGCTCTGCTTGCCTGGGCGAACCCACCCAACCCTAAAATCCTAAACCTAAACCCTAAAATCCAATAAACCTAAACCTAAACCCTAAAACTCAACCTAAACCCTAAAATCAAAAAACCCTAAACCTAAACCCTAAAATCCTAAACCTAAACCCTAAAATCCAATAAACTTAAACCCTAAAACCCTAAACCTAAACCCTAATGGGCGGCTCCCAACCTGAGCCGAGCCAAGGTCCTGGTCAAGGTCCTGTGGGGCGGAACGCATGTATTGGGGGTTGACTTAGTGGCAAGATGGCGATTGTACTCTCAAGTTCCCCTAGTCGTTTGTTAGGAAAGCAGCTCTGAAAGTCGGAGACCAAGAGTTCGGTTCCCTTTCGGCTCAGTTCGGGCCGGAAGTGAGCCGCAGTATCGCCTTTCAAGCGGGTGCTATGTCAGCCCAGGTACGAGCAAGGTGTAGCGGCCTTCACCCACCCAGTGGGCCTGGCGGCGCTTGGTCTGCAGATCTTCCATTGGTGGGTGGGTGGTTTGAGGTATTCTGGTTGTTCGGATGCCCATTTTTTGTCCAAGGGATTCCTGAGTTAGGTGCTTATTATAGGAACTTGCGCAATCAGATTCATGCTTTTGGGGTGTCTTTTTGAGGTTACCCTTTTTGCACTGGTTTACAGGGAAGCCAAAGGGAACCTCTTTTGGCAGCTTCACCAGATGCCCTGTTGTGTCGTTTGTTCGAGTTCACTGGCAACTTAGACCATTCTATCGTCCGAAGTTAGCAAACGTAGCCAGCACCCCCCCTTCCCACTGAGCCCTCAGCTTTGCCCCCCAATAAACTGCAACTAGGGTTACCCATAATTTAGCTACAAAAGTCACCGGGGTGGGCAGTTCCTTGCGCCTGCGGGAACAGGGTGCAAGTATATAATATCAGTTTCCAACTTCCGCGACTAACGTGTCACGCTCTCGAGAGTTGGATAGAGAAAGACGTGTATACCTAGCACCTTTTTCCGGCCAAAAGAATAGCCGGAGACTGGTAAGGGCGGTCTTTCTGTCTTAAAATAGACCCCCCAAAAATTGCTGGTGTCCTTTGGTTCCCCCGCAACAAAAAAAGAGAGAAAAAGCAAAGGTACCAACAAAACGACGAGCCGCCACATCGGCTCCTTCCCATGACTTGAGATCCGAAGATCCGAGGGCACGGCGCGGCAAGAGATGTTGGACCAGTACCTCCTGCAGCAGCTCGGGCAACAAAATGGGACCGGGACCCTTTCTATCAGCTGAGCCGTATGTATAGGGGAAGAGCGGGCCAGTAGATCTACCCCGAAGCCTAAGGCTTGTAGGGCTTCTGTTGGGTTCCGGGAAGAGTGGGCCAGTAGAAAACCCTCGGGGTTGGAGAGCTTTCAGCTCGGGGACTGGTCTAACCACCCAGAGCTAATGTACGGGTTCCTTTCGAGCGACTACCGCGGCCCCATGGATTTGCATGGAATTCCCCCACGAAGCGAGCCAAGCGACATGGTCACAAGGGCGTCCATGCTTACCATGGCCTAAGAATGATCATGCCACCGGAGGGCATCCTATGTGCTTTGCATGCCCTTGTTAAAGAAGCATTCCAAGGGTCCCTCGAGACATTAGTCAACTTTTGAAAAGCGAAAGGGACCCTTGTGTTCAAGGGCAACTTGGGCACTTGCGCTTCTGGTTGGATCCCTGCTTTGGCGCCAAGGAAGAGACTGGCAAGTGGAGCGTGCCCTGATGCTTGAAAAATCCTTCCTCAGGGAAGTCAAAGAACTCATCCCAACAAGGGATTCCTCAAATCAGGACCGGGCGCTCTCAAAAAATCATACCTCTCGGGGCTCATGGTGAAGTCATTTTCCTCTTGGCGGGGTGATGTTGGTATGGCACATCCATTTGGCAACTGTTCGCTTTGAATTTGCCCCTTGCCCGAAAGAATCGCCCTTTTCAACTTTTGCTGTTCAACCATTTTGGCGTTGCCATGTCCTGCGGATCTTACGTTCAACGCACTAACACGGCACTTGACGAACCTGCCCACGAGTGCCATGTTAGTGGGGAGGAGGGTCACCCATAAAGTTTTATGAATTGTGCGAATGACCCCAACCAAGTTGGGGGAAACCGGCTTGTTTCAGCGCCCGGAACCCGTATTGGCCATTTTGGTAAGAGGTCTTACTACCTCCTTGTTTGTGGTTGTAGCAGGGCAAAAATACAAGCCTTGCTAACCACACTGCGCAAACCAGCCATTGGAGTTTTTGGGACTCAAGTCTCTGGCTAAGGCACTTGGATGACTTCTGACGGACTGGCTCGAGGGCAATGCCAGCGGGACGAAAAATATCCGCGCCGATGGGCAACCATTGATCAGTAAGCAACTCAAGTTGTGCCTCATCCACCACAGCTGGCACAGAGTTTTGTCCGGTCAGTGTGTTGGCTCAGGGTTCCACCATTTCCTAGGCTCCTTACATGTTTGTGTTTAGGTGGTTCAACATCACTTGGTTGACCATGTCAAAGATAGGTTCCTTTTGGAATCGCTCGTGTCTCCGGTCTCCATTGAATACCCTCAAACATTGAACCCCAAGAGATCTGATCTATACCTCAGCTGGACATGGGGGTGTCCCCTTCAAACAGGGGGCTTATCACTTTTGGAGGGAACATCACGTACAAATAAGACGGGTTCTACTTCCATCCAAGGTCAGCAGTTTGGCTATCACACTCATCACCTGGTAAAAAGTGTGAGGCGTTGTTTCCCCCCTCTCTCCAAATCCGCATCTAGAGCGCGGTTCCTGAAACTGGCCAACGACTTGCAAACCTCCAGCGCCCGGATGAATAGCGGGTGTCCCCTTTCAGTGGTTTCCGGGGCCACTCGGAAAAAAGGGCGGCAATGGTGTTTTCTGCCCCATGGAAATCCACTCGGAAGTGGCACGAAAGGATCCAAGGACCGAGGTGAAGGGGGCAACGCATATCTCTTCGATTCATAGGACTCAAATAACAACCATCCACTTGGACTTTGAGCCCGATCCCCAAAGGAAACCTGAAGTGATCCCAGGGTTTGCTTGGTCCACACCGAGTGGCACTCGGCCAAAGGCTTCGAGTTTGGGTCTTTAGACCAGCTGATTTGACATTTTTGCTTGTTATGGTTTAGTGGTTGAAATCCGCACTCAACTGTTAAAATTCAAGTTGTTGCTCCCCTTCCAACGTCAACCAAGCACCTGGAGGCTGAGGGGCAAGCTATCAGCGGCGCTCGCTTTGGCTCGAAAGTTTGTGTCCCCGGGCGCCGTGCCACAAGTCGGCCGCAGCTTGGTGCAAAGCCAGGTGCTGAAATCGCTTAGTTTGCCGGGTATGCGTCAAAATGGGGGGGACCCGTTGCCCCTTTGGTTTCCAGCACCAACCCGAGGGACCCAGACGAGCCCAAAGCGAATCCATCTCATTTCTGACCTTGGCGGGAACCAGTTCAGCCACTTGGCGCGCCCAAAGCTTACTAGCAAGTCTGCTCCAAGGCTTGGGAAGATGCGGGTTGACTCAATTGGCCAACACGAATTGGCTCAACGCCCCCATGTTGGTCCAAGTGGAGCTTTCGCAAGGTGGTCGTGTAAGTACAAATGGGCCGCCGCTCGACCCTAAGCAAAAACAGAGCTTTAGAAAACGGGATCCCACGATTAAAACAAACTGCAGGCTACGCCAGAAAGTCGATTTATCCGGCTGGTTTGGCGGCAGGGCTTGCGGGTGCCTTGGGAAAGTGAACCCGGTACGCTCCAAGTGCTCGGGACGGAGGTAAGTCTGGGCCCAAAGTGACCAAGTGCTGGAAAAATCGTTCATCCAATTTTCACGAAAGCTAGCTGTGCTAGCGGGAGTTCGCTAAACTTAGCTTCTTTAGGGGCTGAGCTTCCCACGATGCCTGATTTAGTCAGGGATTGGGGGATTGGGGGGGGGGGGCTAAAACGCCCGATTCGCAAGAACAAATCCTTACCTAGGCCACCGTGCGTTGTGTCTATACGTCTGCTTTATATCTGACGCCTTGTAGGTTCTGCAGAAAGACTTGCAGGCTGGGGACGCCTGGTGCTTAGCGCCTATCCAGGGAGTTCTTTTCGACTTTTTGGGACGTGGGGTTCCTGTTAATTTAAACCAGGGAAAGCACTTGATTTTGGACCTGCACTTGTTGCAAGAATTATGGAGATGGACAAGGTGCCGTAAGACCGTAGTCTTTTAAACCCCCTCCTGTTCACTTCCATGTGTAAAGAGTGCACTGAGCTTTCCAGCTCAGGGTTGTTCCTATTAGGATGAGAACTTGCCTCGCCTTTCTTTGGTTTCCCATTTTCTGTGCTGGCCAAAGTTCTACTTCGGTCGGATCGGCTTTGCAAAGCTTAAGGCAACTTCGGCGAGTTGGTGAACCCTTGGGCTCCCAGCCCCTTTGCAGGCACAGGTTTCTGACAAAACCTCCTGTTTTTCAGGGATTTCGACAAACTCTCTCCCCTGAGCATGTTTTGAAAAAGCCGACTTTTCGATAACGTGTTCCGATTGCACAAGAGCAGCTATCTCTCTTTTTTTACTCATGGCGGGCTGTATTGTTTGAGCAACAGCTGCCACCGCTGAAGCGTCCGAATCTCCAGGACATCTCCTTACATGTATGCGCTGACATTTGGCAATTTTTTGCCCAAACAAGCACAAAAGTTGCAACCTAGGGTCTATGCACGCGCCGTGCGAGATTTTTTGCCATGCCCATAGCGTCTTCGTCCAAGAACGTGTGGTAAGCGCGGCTCGAAGTGAGCTCCCAAACTTGATCAGCAAGTACATGCTGGAAAGCCTGGCCCCAGATATGAGCATCATGGGCCAACAGAGTCGGAAACATAAAACCATATGATCAGCCAGCACAGCATCAAACAAAAACAGCCAACCAGTTGCCAGATAAATGCCAAGCACATGCATTTTTGGACGCAAGGGGAAGAGCATCAGGCGCTGCCCGCGGCACTTCTTCGACAGGGCGAAGTAGCATCGGATCATGTTTGTCCCCAATCTATGCAAGTCTTGCGCCTGTTCCAAACTAAGATAAATAGGATATTGCTCAATCTTGTTCATGTAGTCAGCCATATACCCCACTGCTCCAAGCACAAGTAGAAACAAAGGGTCGTCAGCTTTATCTTGCGCCAGCGCCTGCAAAACTTGCGAAAAAAACTGCAAAAGAACTCTGCCATTGTAGGCCTTGTGGCTGAACTCAGCAAACTCAGTTTCCAGTCCTCGCACCATCCTGACAGTAAACCGTGGTTGGCTGTGAGGTGTCATTGTAGCACTCGCCCAATTGCGGAAAGCCAAGTAGAGCCTATCCAGTTGGTGTTGCAAGGGCCCCTCACCGTAGCAGTTCCACTGCTCACAAAGCAATATAGCGGATCCTGCAGTCAACCACTGCAGCACCCCCAAATTGAGAGTATGCATTGAACACCAGCGGTTGAGGTGGCTATGGTAGCCCACAATGTGTACAAGAGCACTCACAGAAGCTGGAAGGCATTCATTGATGAAGTTTGCTTCATTCCGGGCTGGCAATGAGTCAAAATTGTCCCAACGTGTCCAGCGATGTTCTCCTGTACTCAAGGCTTTGCACTTGAAGCAAACCTTTTTACTGGTCCACCCAACACGCATTGCATATAGTTCTTTGAGCCCTTTCCAATCTGCCCGAATTTGTGTGAGCGCATAGGGTCCACCTTGCAAAGGTTTTCCAGCCTGTCGCTTTCGCTCCCCGCTTTGCCAGTCCGTCCCTTTCCAATCACAGCGTGGCCAGAGGCCTCCAAAGCATACCTGATCCCACAAGTGCTGCCCGTGGAATCTTGAGCATGGGCACCGGTTCATTGTAACATGTTTTTAAAACTCTAAGGAAGGCAAGTGCCATCATACTGTCACAGTGAGCAAGTTGCACGTTGCAAACAGTACAACGCAAGCAAAATGCAGAGCCATACACATGAAAAAAAGAGCCGTATATGTCATAGGAGGCAAGGATCATTCATGCTCCAGGCAAAGATGCGCAGCACCGGTTCAAACGTGCGCCTGCCATGGCTGATGGCACACCGGAGGATGAAGAAGGGGAAGCGGGCCATGGCTAAACCTTGGATGGGGGATCTTGGGGTGGCAACAGACCAACTCTTGAATCACATGATAGTGTTTCCAGACAACATGTTTGGTCTGAACTGGAATTTCAAGGTGCCGCAATCCCAGGCTTTTGGTTAACAGTATTAATGGCTTTTTCCATTCCAGCAAGTCACTTTCAATCTCCTGGCAGGGCAGGCTGACCACCATGACAAAAATCTTGTTTCCCATGAGATTGTAGCGGGCTTCATCCGAGAACAGCCCAATCGGGGTATACCCTTTGCCTGGGTGACGTCATGCCCACTCACAATGGGCATGGCGATCCCAGTACTTCTGCACCAAGCTCATGTTGAGCTTGACCTTCCCAGCATCCTGAGCACCATCATGAGAAACAATAGCAACACCCAACATATATAGATCACCGTCCAAAAACAATAGTTTGAATGAAACAGGAAGTGACCAGTGGGAAATTTCCTGCACCAAGCAGCATGGAGGTAGTGCAACAACTCGTGAGGAAGAAGCATAGGAAGCTCACAGGTCGGGGTTTTGCTCAACCCAGGCCCACATTTCACCGGGCATTTCACAAAGACGGGCTGCAAAGGCAGCTGCACTATGCGCTGAAGATCCTTACTTGCCAAGTTGATTCATGCAAAGAAACATGTCAGTCTCACACTAACCCTCTCCTGCAAATACCAGAAAACTAAAATTGTGGGATTGTTTTTGTTTTCTGGGAATATGGGGATTCAATTCAGAGTTGTAAACCAAAGACCAAGAATGACACAACACAAGGTCAGAGTGGCAGCCATCTGCATGCAGGCAAAGATCCCGCTCAACGTTTTGTGCATGTCTGCCATTAGTGCCCAGCTTGGCGATTTGTCGAGTTAGCTTGGATGAGCCAAGATTCTCCTGCAAGGCACCACACACACAATTTCCAGTCAGGGGTCACAACCTGTTCAACTCGAAAAGCTATGTCATCACCTGCACCTATTGCCAATCCCGAGAATCCAAGCTCAGTTGAATCATATGCAAAATGTAGGTATTTTTTTACATGCTGGTCAACACTTGCCAACAATAGGTAGGCAAATTGACAACACTACACGTGTGATTGGGCACAACTCAAAATCCAAATGCTGCTTCAACCCCCCCTATCCCTTTTTTTTGGCACCATGCCCTGAGCACCCTGTCCTTCAGGCATGCCTCAGCCGCTTCCTGCGCCTGCTTGACAGAGGACACCTGCAGCATGCGGCTGTCACAAAACAAAACACGGCAAATATAGGCACCTCATTTGGTGATCATGCTTGTTTTTTCTTAGGGTACCCCAAAATGGTGGCCGCGTGCAGCTGTCACAAAACTAAAAAAGAAACACACAAAGTGCAACTGGAAACCCATGTGGAGATAGCGCCTGGCTTTGTTTTTGAAACACAGCAATGTGCAATTACAAGCCCATGTGATGGCTATTGTGCTGGGTGCGGCTGTCACAAAACAAAACACAGCAATGTGCAATTCGGACCGCTGGTGACGATAATTAACAACTGGCTTTTTTTGATGGTACCCACAAAATGGTGCACCAGTTTTCCGGTTGCCTTTTCTCAAGCACCGAACTTGTATGCTTGCAGGCCAACTATGCAGCCACAATGCAGACTTCCCGATAGATGTGAGCAGGTAGTCCGCGAAGTCTGTACCTGGAGGGCATGCTGAATCCAACTGCAAGAGCTGTCAGACCAGTTGGTCATGAATCAGCAATCCAATAGATGACATGCAACCTCTCATGACCACACGCCGCAAGCACAAGATTTTGAATCCCAGAAAAGCAGCTGCAAAACATCACCTTTTTTTTGGTTGCCCATGTTAGTTTCAAACCAGTCTTTCAACATATTGCTTTCCCCACATCTAATTTTGCTTCCTAGGGTGTGGTCATCCAGAGCACAGCTTTTGGCCGCCAACCGTACGCATGCTCCCAGGCTCCTTGCAGGCTATGCTACACATGCAAGCAATTGCTCACCTAGACTGCAGTGTTTCTAAAGCGATAAGCCAGGCACTGAGTCACCCGTATCAAAAGCTTGCTGGTAGCCGCTCGCATCCCAGGTTGATCCCCAAAACACACCAGAAGTTCAAGTCCAACACTATTTGCCAGAATGTTTCAACATGGAGCATTTCCCCAACGAGCAGCAACACATCTGGCCAGGACCTCTATGCTCCTGCCTCGGCCTTGGCCTTGCCCTTGGGCTTCGGCGCTTTCTTCGGCAAAGCATGCAGTTTCACATGCTTGGATTGTTCTTTGTACTGATCAATGGCCCCTTGGCACAAATCCACCTTTTCCTTGAGGGCCATGTCATCCTTTCCGGTAGCAATCACACCCTGGCCACATTGCGGCAAACATCATGGACAAACATGGATTTCCAGCCCTGGCCTCCAAATCAGACCGGGCTTTTTGCAATGCGTTCTCAACAGGTGCCAAGCTAGCACACAGCGCCGTCTTCAAAGCAGTAGGCCTGGGTTGGATCAAAGTGCAATTGAAGACCTGAATCCTTGAGGACTGGACACCGAATTCACGATCATTTTGGATTCCCATCCTTTGCACTCTGTGATCGCATTGGCTGAAGCTGTCATCACCTAGAACGGAAAGACATTCATCCCCAGATGCAAAAAGCACTTGCCCAACCCAACCCCCTTCAAGTTTCAGAGAAACATAAATGTACTGATCTAGTGTGAAGAGTCAGGACATTGCAAGGGACACTTTCCAGGACACCAAAGAATTTTATACAGATGTCAAGTCGTGGGCTGTCCACTTCTTGAGGTGTCGCAACAGGCTCTTCGGCTGACCAACGAACAAAATGCAACATGTTGTGTGAGTAGCAGTCAACATCAATACAGGGAAACTAATCTTGTAGAATTTGGGTAATCACATATGCAAAGTGCATTGGCAGTACTGGTAAGAACGCGCCTGCTTTGCGATCTGCATGACCGTCTTGGGCTTCGGTGTAGCTTTTGGCTTTGGAACCCTTGAAGTGGTCATGAGCCCACCTTCCAGCATAGTCGGCCGGTCAGGCGCCCATCCAGCCGGTGACTGTTGCCTTGCGCAGGCACCAAGGGGACAAGGACAATGGGGAGATGGTCGGTGTTTGTGCACCTCACATGTTGTTGCCAAGGGTCGCAATCACATTCGCTGAAGCAGGATCCATGTTGACCTTTGTTGTCAAAGCTGTTGCCACACTTTCACTTTGAATATCCTCCTCAGTGAACGAGTCCCAACATTTGTATAGCCTGAGATCCTGTCAAAGCAGTTGCAACCATGTTGAAACAGCTGGGTGCATTGTGCTAAGGGTACCATGGCGGTGCAAACAGAACAGTCCTCGCGATCAGGAAAATCTGGGTTGACACGGTAAAGGCCATCCTTGACCTGCAGCATGTCATCGCAGTGCTGTTCAACATGCACGGTTGTTGATATGTGTAACTGAATCCACACCATGGGCCTTGCGAGCAATCAAGTCGTCCACGGTCCTTTCATCGTACTTCTTCGAGTCCATGAGGGCCTCAAAAAAAACACCGGCCCCACCACACATGTTGCACCTGCAGGTCGAGAAGTAGCACATCAGCTGCGCACACAACCATGTCACACAGTCATTTACATTGCTGTGAGGGCACAGCCCTGGACATCCAAGCCCAAACACCACGGTGGCGTTGCTTGTTCTCCTGTGTATGGTTCCACACCAAATTTGAAGTCATCCAATCTTCACCAGCTTGCAAGTATTCTTCATACAGCATGTGCATCAGCTTGGTTTTGTTGGTGCCTGTCCGCACATGCGAGGCATGCACCGATGTCAACATGATGGGCATGCTCTCAAGGCTGGCCTTGTTTCGATTGCGCCTCCAAGAGTTTCTCAACGACTGGCTGTGGAGCGGTTTTGCCTCAACACATTGCTGTTGAACACGTCATATACAACCAAGTGTTCAAAAGCAAAAACAGGTTGGAGGGCTGAGTTGCAGACCACGAATCGAGCGATAGAACCGCATGTATTGGGCATGCAAAGCAGCTTCGTCCTCCTGAGTGGGTAGTAGTATCATTGTGTGCAAGGGAATAAGCTAGTGCACTGAATGCCAACAATTGCAATCATGGGTCTGTCTTTTGCTTTTTTGTTTGGCTACCACCTTCTGGCTCTGCTGCAGGCTTTTGCTGGCTCTGCTGCAGCTGCTGAGTGTCCTGCATGGTTGCCTGTTCATGCGTGTTTTCGGCCTGGGCATCACCTGCTGTGGGTGGACTTGGCTGGCCCATCATTGGCTTTTGCTGCATAGGCTCAACCAGGTCAGGCCGCTCACCATGCTGCAGGTCTTTGGTGTCAGGCCGCAAAAGTGCCTTGCTAACCGGTGATGAAGCCTCACTCACACTTGTTGACTCACTTGCATTTTGCACAGCTTTGGCAAGATTATCTGTTGATGAAGGTACAGAAGCCCTGGCTGTTGCTTGCTGTGTTGAAACTGCTTTGCTTGGAGTACAGGATGCTTCTGTGCTGCCATGTGTTGCGTCAAAGCCTTTGTCTTCGCCCAGACGGTAGAAGTCATCACACTTGGAGATGCGAAGCTCCACCACAAAGTCCATGAATACTGGGTGGTTGGCCATGCGGATAATTTCAGGCACCTTTTGACATTTCGGGTGCACAAGCGGCCCCACATTTGCAGGGATCGTCGCTGGGCCAGTTGGATTTGCAACTGCAAGCTTGGCATCATTCTGTGTCGTAACTGAGGGCTCCTTGTTGTCAGGATCTTCTTGTGTTTCTTGCACAGCCACAGTCATAGCTGACTTGCAGTGTCCAAAAAACTGGTTAATGCCCTCAGCGGTTGGAGCGGTGAACTTGGGCAGTGGCAGGTCTTCTTTTTGTTTTCCACGGGCTGGGGTTGCTTGTGGGCGCACAGGTGCCTGTGCAGGCACTGCATCCTGGGTTTTTGCCCATGCTGCAAATGCTTTTACCACCGATGCAGCATCAGCTGACTCTGCTGCTGCTGCACCCTGCGCGGCAAAGCAAAACCAACCTGTATTGCACATGTGCGCAGGCGAACACAGGTGTGCAACAACTAACCAAAACAACACTGACCCCCCATGACCTCCTTTTTGAACTTGTGGAAGTCCGGGTCACGCCGAATCTGCTTCGGCTTTTCAGTGATGCTCTCACCCTGCAGGCTGACACCAGCTACATCATCAAGGTGCAGCCATTAACAAGCCGTGGCCTCAATGTCCGGAGATGCAGCCGTGGCATCAACGTCTCCCCAGGTCAGGGTGGGCAGGGAGTCAATCTGAGTGGATGTCGGAGGTTCTTCCCATCACATCCTGCACAAGCGTGACTATTGCAGGTAATTCCCTTCAAGGCCAGACAGCCTGTTCAGATAAACTAACAGGTCCATGATCACATGGCAAGCCTATATGAGGAACCCCGCATCATCGCTTGTCGGCTTAATGTTGGGACAGCACGCTAACTTTGAATGCACAAACAGAATAGTGCACTATATTAAATAGCGCTAAGTTAACTGCCAGGAATTCCAGACATCAAAGCCTTTCGGAGTTGAGTGAATATATGTTGACAACCCTGACAACACCTTCAGTCAGCAGGTCCTGCAAAGTCCAGTGTGCGTGGTGGCACCACTGCAGCAGTAGCAGCCGAAGACACGCTCTCACTTGAGGTCCGCTTGCAAATCTTGGGCTCTGGGGTCACTGCAGGGGAAGTGGAACTTGCATTAGACTTTGTCGCAATCCGCTTTCGCTTTGCATCAGCAGCATTGTCTGAAAGGCTTTGCTGCCGTTGCAATGCCTCCGCCCGTTCCCTGCGGCGTGCTGCATTGAGAACTGCTTGCCGGGCTGTAGCTGTAGCAAGTGATTCCTCGTCTTCCATCATGATCCCAGCTGTGGCAGGTCAAGCTGGGGCAGAGCTATCACCGGTGGATTGCACCCTTCAAGCCCCAAAGGTCAAGATTTTGATAATAAATCTATGCACAGCTAGCAAGAACTATCAGTTTTCCAGTTTTCACGCTTTTCACGCTCCAAGCCCATTTTTTCGACAAACTCTTCTCCCAGCAACAAGGTTCGACGAAAGATTCACGCCGTTCACGCATTTCACGCGCACCCCCTGGTCAGCGCACCAAGGTCAAGTCACCGACAAGGCACGCAACCGCTATTTTTCCGATGTCCGACAGTTCGATTTCGTGCCAACATGTGAAATCACATGCATGGATATAGGAATCCGAATCCATCGCTGCAGCCTTGCTATTGCAAATTAAAAGCCTCATGACCAAGGGCCCCTTCACATATATAGGTACGGTGCAGTTCCTGCTTCGTGTGATTGGAAAACAAAGCAACAGGGTGCCCTGTCTAAGGTGTAAACACATAGCCTCGCAAGGGTACCCCTGACCACCCTAAAGCTCTGGCAGCCCCTTCCTAGGCTTGAACCTGCCAGCCTCTGCTTGCTGTCGCAGGTAAGCACGTAGATCATCGAGTTCCGCCAAGCCTTCCCAGCCAGGAGGTGGCACAGCTTCCTTGGATAGCAGGATATCCACCAGTGCCCACACACAACATTTGCGTACAATATTCAAATCTGCCACACGCACATTTCAAACACATATGATGACATGCACTAGTTCTGTCATACAGCATCGCACCATTTTTTCCGACACATGCTCTGCTAGGTTTATGCGTGAGCCAATCTGGCATTTTGCATCAGGGCCCCAAAATTAGATGGACCTCTTTGTGTTGGAATCGAACAAAAGCTTCCAGGCCCAGCCAGGCTCATCCGGGTCCTCAGGATTCTCAGTACTGGTAGTCAGCCCAGAGCATGACCTGAAGCATCTATATGCCATGTTGTTGCATGGTTCAAGCCTGGCATTTCAAACATAAGCATGTCTACTTACCAGCAAGTGGCGTTAACTGTTCCACTTCCATATCCGGCAGGTTGTCAGGCGTCTTTTTCTCGCCAACTTCTGGATGCAGGCCTGGGTCATCCGCTTTGTCTTGTTCATGGTCTTCCACCAGCACCTGTAAAACTTCACGATGCAGCCACTTAAAACGAGAAAGCGCGCCATGCATGGGGCTGGACATATACCCTGCCTTCGGGCGACATACTTTGGATTTGCAGACCAACAGTGATTTTCCACTGAGAAGGCCGCAAGCCGCTTTTGACACCGGGGCTACTTTGATCACCTGCTGCACCTTCGTGTTTTTCCCACGTTGCATAGCTCCGGCTCACACCAACTACAGCTATTCATGCTGAAAGAATGATGTGTTTACAACCCAGTGAAGGTTGGGCAAGGGGTAGTTGGGTGTTGGAGTGGCAACAGGGCATGCAGGAGTGACACGTTCGAGGCAGGGGATGATCAGTGTGATCAGTATGAGGTGAGGTGAGGTGAGGTGAGGTGAGGTGCAGTGCGGTCATGGGTGAGTGAGTGGGTGCCGAAAAGGGGCAGCATCGCAAGAAACGCCTTCAGCATCACCAGCAACACCCGCAGCATCACCAACAACACCCCCAGCATTAAGGGGTGTGAAAACAGGCCTTTGTTTTCACGCGCCATAATTGGGGCAGCATCACCAGCAACACTCCCAACATCACCAACAACACCCCCAGCATCAAGGGGCGTGAAAACAGGCCTTTGTTTTCACACCCCTTAATTTGGGGCAGCATCACCAGCAACACGTGAAAACGGGCCTTTGTTTTCACACCCCTCAATTCAACCGGCATCACCGGCAACACCCCCAGAGTGTCGGTGAATGAGTGACTGAGTGACTCATGAGTAATGAGTGAATAAGTTCATGACTGAATGAATGAATGAATGGATGGATGAATGAATGAATGAATGAATGAATGAATGAATGAATGAATGAATGAATGAATGAAGTGAATGAAGTGCATGAATGAATGAATGAACGAATGAATGAATGAATGAACGAATGAATGAATGAATGAATGAATGAATGCATGAATGAATGAATGAACGAACGAATGAATGAATGCATGAATGAATGAATGAACGAATGAATGAATGAATGAACGAATGAATGAATGAACGAGTGAGTGAATGAATGAATGAATGAATGAATGAATGAATGAATGAATGAATGAATCAATGAATGAATCAATGAATGAATGAATGAATGAATGAATGAAATGAAATGAATGAATGAATGAATGAATGAATGAATGAATGAATCAATGAATGAATGAATGAATGAATGAAATGAAATGAAATGAAATGAATGAATGAATGAATGAATGAATGAATGAATGAATGAATGAATGAATGAATGAATGAATGAATGAATAAATGAATAAATGAAGGAATGAATGCCTGCATGAAGGAAGGAAGGAAGGAAGGAAGGAAGGAAGGAAGGAATGAAGTAATGAAGGGGTGAGACAGTGTGATAGTGTTAGTGTGAATGTGGGTGGGTGAGAGAGCAGAGGGTAAGAGTGGGGTAGTGAGTGAGAGTGAGCATGAAGCGAATAAAACAAGACAAAGGAGGGAGCAAACATATTCAACCACAGTGTTGATTTTGAACCATGCTTTGCTTTGCAGAAGCCACCGTGTGCCAGGCCTGGGAGCTGGAAATGGCAGCGGGGCCCCAGCAAATGTCAGGAGCTCAGATGAGTGTACTGGGTACCACAAGAGTAGCAGCGATAGTGCTGGCAAGTGTCACTCTGGAGGATCGAGGCAAGCGAAGGCCGTGCCAGTGATGAGGTGCCACATTCCACGTCCTGGGCACTGGTTCAAAAACATGTTACATACAATCTTACCATCCAGCATTGCAACCAAGACCAGCTTTCTAAAATCAAGGCACTGCCCTCCATTGCTGAAACAGCCGGCAAATGGTGGCACCGAAGAGCACAGGATATTGACCACTTTGCTTCAGCGATTTTCCTCCCGACCTTGCAACATCTAAATATATTGGTTCCCTTGCCACGCATCAAACAGTTGGGTCACACTGGGGCCCTGGCACTCTTACTCTTCCATTTTTTGAAATAGTTTTTTTAACCATGGTCGCATTTCTGGGATCCAGCTTCATGGCCTCCTTCATCTTTGCCGGGAGAGGCATGTTGTACAGGCCATTGATCCAGTCCCTGAAAGAAACAAACAAAGGTCAATTTTGTCTTTACACCGTTACTTGAGGCGCAAACACTGAGGACCAGCACTGCATCCTCTTCGGGCAGAAATGCTTGTAGTAGCCAAGCCAACTTGGTATTGGCCGGGAATAGGGTCGACATCAGCAGCTAGATCTAAGCACCGAACAATCGTTTGTGGTGAAAGCCAACCACCTTGCAGACATAGCTAAACTCCGGCAGCCACCAGATTTTGCTTGATCCAGGCTGCTCTACCTCATTCATCAACCCAATGAAAACCCTAGTGGGTTCGTTTTTGTTTTCTGGGCACCAATAGAATCCCTCAAGGCCAAGTGGCTATGAAGGCCACTTGTCTCACCCAGGCGATGAGTAGGAAGTAGCAAACACGCACAGCAAGAACATTTGCCACACGGGTGAACATTGAGTTGGGGTCACCATATGGCGTCTGTGGCGTGCGTTTTGTCGTCCCCATGGATATCCAGATGTACCTAGGGAGCAGGAAACAGGAAAGCCAACCAAACAGCTGTATATCTCATTGATATCCAATGGTGCTTGCACTCATGAGCAGGTGTCTTCTTTGCAACCAAGCTTCCCCCCGCAGGGAATTCCTGCCCAAAACAAACCATTGGGTTCCACCCTCAACAACTGGCGCAAAGCGCTGAGCAGGCCAGGGGTAGTCATAAAGTCTTTGTTCTCCATATCATCTTGCCGGTCGAAGTGTTGCCTGTTTCAGCAGACACGCAGAACCTTTGGCACAGCTTGCTGAGGCGAGGACGCTTTCATGTGCCGTCCTCCTGGGCCAGGCAGGACTTGCGTGCAGCTTTGACTAAAGGCAACCAGGTCATGAAACCAGCTGAGTATAGAACGGAAGGCAGAAACAATTGCACGGTGTCCGGAGAACAACTCAAAGAGCTGTAGATCCTTGGTGACCGGTTGACTCGCATCCATCAGTCCAACATTTTAAAAATTAGGCCCACACTCGAGTCCATTGCGGGTAAAGTGGGTTCTTTTCCTTCTCCAGTTGGTCACCCCGTTGCGCCAAGAAATCACAAGCGTGGATCCTGAGCACAGGTGCAAGTCACATCTTCGCAAGTTTTGGGGACTGAAATCACGCATGACCATTATTGCAGTCATGTGTCAAAACAGCTGGCACTCCCAACAAAATCAGTTGGTGCACAGCCATGGCACTTAGCCACAGACCAGCACTAGAACATTGCCTTTGCTTGGGTGCCATGTTGACACCTTGCCACTTGCTGGGGCCAAAAAGCTGGCCAGAATTGGAACTGCGCAATCTCAAAATCAGAGTTTTGCCTTGCCCCACAAGCAATGTTGGAGAGATCGATCAACACTGCATGATCCTTGTTTTCCCACCACGGTTGCACTGCCAGGCCAGGTTACAGGTTTGTATCAAAACCGGCTAGCCTGGACGATCACTAGAACGAATCAGCCTGTCCACATGGCTTTCATCACATGGGTCTTGATCCTAGCAGGAACATGCATAAGCGTTGTTAATCCCAAATTTGCTGAAACATACTTTCAAGGCCATGTGTGGACATGCAAGAACAAAGCTCCTATGGCTGCGACTTGGCCATTTTGATGGCCACCTCCCAAGCTGGTTTCCAGCCCCCTAGCTTCAACTTGGAGATGGTAGCCCCATGCTTCTTGTTCAACAGTGGCCCTCCTTCGCAGGGTGTGGCGTGAGCAACATACAGCTGGCCCACTTTCCAAAGCACACCAATGCTACTCATATCATCACCCAACTTGACCGTGTAGCTGCTTCTCTGGGCCGCAGGGTAATCTTCAGCGGGAAGTGGCAGCCCGGCTTCATGGAGCTCTGGCCAGACCTCGCACGCAGGCAGGAGGGTTTATGACATTCTGGGACAATATGCTTGTCTGGAAAACCCTGTGATGAGGCCTCCTGCCAGATGTGAGTGTTGTCAATGGGCACCCTGATCCTGCGTTTGCATTTAGTTTCCGTCTCCTTCGGATTGTCCTCCTTTTTCTCGTTGTCCCCATCCTTCTCCTCAAGCTTGTTTTGGCCAGCCTTGCCTTCCTGGGCTCCTTTAGCTCCCTTGGCTCCTTTGGCTCCTTTGGCTCCTTTGCTCCCCTTGGCTCTTTTGGGTCCTTTGGCTTTTTCTTCTGGGGGTTCCTCCTCCTCATCCTCTCCTTTTAGCGCACGCTTTGCGGCAGCTTTCACCTCAGGGCATTGAAGCTAGCTTCAGGTTTGAGCTCCATGAGGAACAAGCTCTACAATAATGACTGCGCGTTTTGGGAAAATTGCACTAGTTGAATGAATATCAGCATGTCGAAATTCATTGGCTGTCCCCATCTTAAAATCAACTATTCGTCAGATGCGCCACTCAGACCGAACTCAAAACCCAAGGCCTTGCGCTGGGCTGCAAGCTCATCGGCTTCAACCACCGGTGTTGCTGCCAGCATCTCAATTTGCTCAGCAAAACTCTCTGGCATCTCATTAATGGCAAGTGGCGCCAAGGGCTTTCGATCCTGATTGCAACTAATGTTGGACAATGAAGCCACATAACTGCATGCGCTCCTTGATGGCCTGCCGCTTGAACTCCTCCTTGGTGGCTGAGATTGAAGGGCCATCCTGCACAGAGCATACTCTTGACTGTGCATTCTTGTGCTCGCATGAGGCCAACTCCTCCACATCCGGCTTCGGGGCCTCGGACTCATCGATGCTCTTCTGTTCTGGGGCCTCACCAGTATGAATATCATGAATGAACATACCATGTTCCTATTTTGCCCCGCAATCTTGCTCTGAAAGCTTTGAAGGCGGTTCAAGTCAGCTAGATGTGCTCTTCAGTGTTATTTGCTACACTGTGCAAAACTTCAGCCAGCCTGATCACCAACTTGTGCTTTCTCCATGTCCACATCTGCCTGTCATGTTTGCACACATGGTTCGCGTGCGCAATGACTGCCTGTGCACAACGGTGAGTTTTCCACCCCAAACAGTGGAACATGATTTCGGGAGGAGCCCGTCTATCGGTCTTTTTCGTTTAGCTTGGCTGCGTTGACAAGACCAAGATGCATCACCCAGGTCATCAAATCCACGCCTTCGAGTTCTGCAGGCACGGAGATGGGCTTGGTCTTGGGCTTGAATGAGGACTTTCCTGTCAAACATCGGTTTCAATCTTTCTTGCCAATGCAACAGTGGGAAACAGCGCTCCTGGGCAGAGTTCAACAGCCGTTGCAGCATGAGGTTCTTGTCACCACCGGTACCTACAAGTAATTGCAAAGTTGCTGAAGAGCCATAGCGCAGAATATCCATCAAACAGGCAGTAAGCTTGAGACCACTTTCCTGGACGGACTGGGTGATGATATCCTTGAGGGCTTGGATCCGCATCTTCCTGCACAGTGGTGCATGCATGTCGTGAAAGCAATAGCATGGAACCCAGAACCTTGATTTGTTCGGGCAGTGCTTGTAGAGCACCACCACATGCTTTGCAAGGCTACGTAGTGAGCCAGCAACCATCCTGATCCAATCCTGCAGCATGGCCAGGTTAAACAAGTTTGTTGATTCAGAATCACGCATGCACAGGCATTGCAGGAGGTGGGGTCCTTCACATTCTTTTTCTTCAGGTCCGTGTCTGGAAGCAACATGTGGGTTCGCTGCACATTCATCATCGCATCCTGCAGGAAGCACACGTTTACTGCAACAACTTTCAACATGACACGTTTTGGAGGAACACACAACTTGTCAGTCCTTGAAGGCCCCAAGCTTTGGAATTCCCACCGGTGCAAAGGTTGCAAGGAATTCGCACATGAAGCCGAAATTTTGTTCCACCTGAGTGTCATGCATACAGTAGTCAGTGAATTGCGCCCATGACTTGAGGCCATGACTGATTCGGTGTTTTGCCCATCACCAATCAGCTCAGGAAATTCAACAACCTGCAAACATTGACTTGGATGTTGCAAGAAAGCCCAATCAACAACACGCATGGCCTTAGTGCGGATCTTGACAATCCGGTCTGGCTCTTGCATGACCCACGTGAGGATGACATCCTGCCAGGCAAACATGTTATTCATGTGGAGTAGCCAGCATCACACAAGCCTGCAACAGGAACACGTGCTGCTGGTGAACTTGGTCCTGACAGGAATTCAATCAAATATTATATTTGGTTGTGGTAGGATTGCCTCTGTGTGCATCCTCGAGCTCTGCACTTCTGCAGGCCACTGGCTGAGCAGCTTTGAACCAAATCGCACTGCGCTGCAAAAAAGAAGCGTCTGTCATCCTTGCACATGGGGCATGCTTTGGATACCCCACCTGTAAATTCACGCCATGGTGCAGACTGCTGAAAGAATATGACCCCAATTCAAAGGAAAGATTCTTTCAGCAGTTCTGCGTGGTAGGAAAAATTGGCAGATCTACAAGCTGGGCATCCAAAACTAGAGCAAACCAACAGGAGAGGGCACGTCTTGATCCCTCAGCAGCTTCCTTCTCGATGGTGTCGTTCACCCTCTTGCCTTGGTGTTGCAAAATTGCATAGGCCCCAAAGAACTAATAAATGTCTTGAGGACAAGGCGATGCAGCCGGGCAAACTGCATGAGCCATTGCTGGTGGCGTGTTGCATTGGCTTTTGCTAACTGTCATGTCCATGCATTCTTGTTAAAACATGTTTTGTTTGGGAATGTCACTACACCTACATGCTGTTAGGGCATACTGACAAACATGGCAGCTGTCGACAGATTGTTGTTTGCAGTTAACCTCATAATTAGCAACCTGCCAAGAGCCAAAAATGGCTGACAGAAACTCGACAGAAATCCGATTTCCGACAAAACCGGCTCCCTGACTAGCGTTTACCAAAACCTTATCACAAAGATAGTTTACATACATGTGTACTGACAGAGGGGTTGGAGTGCAAGGGGAAGGGAACCCATGAATTCCATATGTTCGTTCCCTCTAGCACTTGGCAAAGGGAACTGAGCGACGACCTTTCACTCTCACCTTCAACTTTTTTCGGGAACCACTTGGTTTGGATTAGCTTGGTTGCTTTCCCCAGGTCAATGGGAACCCCGAACCTCCGAACCACCAATCATTCACTCGGATTTCTCAAAATGGTGGGCCCCGTTTTGAGTATTGAACTGGGCACGAAAAGAAAGGAGCCCGTTGCCCTAAGGGAACTGCACCGAGTCCTGTGAGAACCAGAGTGAGTCAATGGCCAGCCACAAGGTAATGAGGGGCCAATATATTTTAGGAGGCCCTCGCGGCCTTGCAAGGGAAGCCAAACGGAGGTTCAGCAAATGTTGGTCACATGTTTCAGCAAGGTGGCAACAATATGGTATATTGTATTTACCCTTCATACGTCTAAGACCCATAGCAGGACAGGATCAGCAACCCCCTGGTTTATTTTGAAAGCGTGGATGTCTTTCCTTCAAAGGGGATTCGGATCACTTTTGGAGGAACATCGTAAGAAGCTGACAGCTGCCATTTTGAAGGGGCCGCCGGCCGGCTCCCAGGTTAATTCATTGCGGCCACCAGCTCCTCGCGCGTTTCGCGGTGGGCTGCGAGCCGTCGGGCCCCCAGAGGCAAGCCCTTTGCAGAGGCCACTGGAAGAGAGGTCTCATAGGATTCAACCCCCCCGGCTTCCTCCAAGCGCACTTTAAAAAGGATTGTTGACAAAAGGAAAGAAATTGACTTGGTGAATACATGCCATGGCATGAATCACGCCATGCCCAGCTGTGCCATGTCCGAAGCATTTGCCTTGACTCCCGGTTTGACTCCCTAAAAGTGTAACTCTCGACAGGCACCGTTCTATTTGCTCAGCCAATTTGTCAAAGGCCCTCCGGTTTTCTTTGGTTTCCCTCCTGCCAAGGATTTGGGAAAGAGCGACGTGCCGGACCCCCCCCTCTTGTTTTGCAGGTTGCTTGCACTGCTAATAAGAAGGCTCTTCATCCTCAAAAAGCGCGGATCGCAAGGTAGTCCCCCGGGTCCAGGCAAGAGAGGTTCACAATTTGCCCAGGCCAGTGTAGTCGAGGCGCATGCGAGTCGACGTGTTGCCGGCAGAGCTCGGGCCCCCACGTCAGCCGGCGACAAGTGCATCACGGGCCTTTCTGGTCTCATGGCTTTCCGGGACCTGGAAATGAGCTTTCCGTGGCCACAAGGCCAAGAGCAAATGCGCAGGTAGGTTTCTCCTTAGTCAGGCGATCCTTGCTTAAAAAGCTGCTCTTGTCAAGAAAACCCGGCGAAAGGCTTAAAGGAGCTTCTCAGATTCCACGCTAAGCCAGGTTGATAGCCATGGACGGGTACTGGGCCTGAAGCACTAAGAACCACCGTGTTGCCATGGCAGTTCGAGCAACGGACAGTATCACTGGGGTTCGCTTTGGGTCAGCTCGCTCGGGCTTGGGTTGTCCAGCAAAACAGGGCGCCCAAAGCACCCCTTTGCGGGTCCCTGCCTTTGGCTGGGGTTCCTTGCAGGATGCATTTGGGGCTGTCAAAAGTCCACCCAATTCCATTCCCCTTGTAAAGCAGGTGCAAGCAGGATGTATCCATCAATCTGAATCCTGTTTTCTTGTTGGAGACTGCAAGAACCATTTTTCAGGGCTCCTTAAAAGATACATTTTGCCCATTTTAGACATAGCTTTTCCACCAAAATAAAGGGAAACCACCATTCAAGACAATGTTCAGGTGTATAATGTAAGGATCCCTGTTTTTGGACGGCCGCTCACGGCAGGCTGCCAGCAGGCGGCCATGCTCAGGTTCCTCTTGCTTTGCGAGGCCGGCTCAGGCCCCTCAGAGCCACTTTTTTTTCTGGTCCCGCAAAACGGCTGCAAAGACAAATGCATAGGGATTTGCACTCCAAAAGGTTGGTTTTCATTTGGGCTCACTTGAGAGACGCAAATGCCTCCTAAACTATTTCCAGGGCCTTGATCCCAAACCCGTTTCGGGTGGGTTACAACGCTCTCGTGGCAGTGCTGAGGGTTGGTGATGCGGGCGAAAGCCAAAGCTACAAAAGCCGCAAGCAAAAGCCAAAAGCTTCGGCAAGCCGCGGAAGCCCCAACAAAGGCACCCGACCAAGCGACGACGGATCCGCCAAGGGAAATTTCACTCTCGCGATGCCCGACACAGTCCAAGCTTTGATCGGAAAGCCATAAGGTCCAAAGTTAGGAAAGAATGGTTTCAAGGAACTGCCCAGAATTTGGGGAGGGCGCCGCGCCACTGAGACAGGATTGCCTTGCTCATTGTTTTCTGGCGTTACAAACATCGCAATCCAGACATGAACTGGACTGAGCCCCATATGTTAGGACGCCAAGAAGTGGGCGGGTTGAATGCAGCCAGGGGCCCTTGTGGGTTCCAAAACTGCTTCCTGCACTTCCTGGAAACATTTGTTTGTTCCTTGTTGAGCCCTTTTAGACTAAATTACTTCCTGAGTGGATTGGCCAGAAGAGTTCAAGCTGTTCGCTTACTGAAATGCCCTTCCCAGAACTAGTGCAGGAAAGCTGGAAGTGAGTTGAAGTCTTTCCAGGCTTTCAACTTATGGCTGGAAAAGTTGGCGGGTTTGCAGAAAAGCCGCCGGGTGTGAAGCACTGGGCATGGCAGCGCTTTCGGGCCCTGCAGCCCCGGATTCGACCGGAAAGCTTTGGTCGCTTCTGCTTCCGGGGTCGTCGGAGGCTTTGGCTTTTGAAAATGGATGCTGCGATTTTGCTCCGTCTGCGCTTCTATTTAGAGGGGTTTCGATGACTCTTCCAGAGACAAACAATTCAACCCGAGACAACTCCATGCAAGTGTCTTTGTCAAATTCACGTGATGCCCTAAAAGTCTCGAGTTGGTATCAGAAAGGCCAGGGTCCACGTCCAGTTCACAACTCACCTTTACCAGTCTTTTTTTGGATGCATCCTTCATCCTGTGAATATTTGGTACCATCTGATGGCTTTGCCCTTTACTAAATGATGATGCTGGCAAAGATGGTTCAATCCTAGAGGGTTGAACCAACCCCGAATTCAAAAAGCCTCTTTTTTCAGGGAATCATGTCGACCCTCTACCAAAAAAGGAGGTAACTACCATGAAAAACCCGGTTTTCCCAAAAATGCCAACTGAAAGAAGCGGGTATTTTGAGTAGGGGGAAGTATCAGGACTCCTGAAGAGCCTTTGGGGCCAATCCAGCCGCCACGGCGCCTCGCTTCACAGGGTCTTTGGCGGGTGCTCGGCGACGATGCCACGGTATCCTCCAGCACTGCGACCTCTGCATATCAAATCAGACCAGGCGACGTTGGACTGGACCTCATTCTCCCCCTTCTTGTCCTCCTGTCTCCATGACCCTGTAAAAATGGGTCCATGGTCCCATTCTTTGGGGTAATGACCCCATGTTTAAAGGGTCATGACTCCAGGCTGTTGTTTTGTTCTTCCCGCATTCTCCCCCTTTGTTTATAGGATGTTGGGTGAGAGCATGGCCAACAACCTTTCTCAACAGAAGGCGGGAAAAGACTGGGGGACTGACCTTTGGTCCACAGATGTCCACAGGATAAATCTGGAATCTGCCGAGGCAACTTCTAGGATTGGTGTTGAGTGACTTTCCCAGAACTGTACTAGGCTCTTTCCAATGGAAATGGATCGGACTTGGGAAGATCCTGACAGCTTCCATTGCTCCTAGGCACGTGACAAAACCATCCGCTCACTTTTAAAATTAGAGAAAAGGGGCTGGGTGGCCTGGAAAATCTCTCCAAAAGCCGTAGCAAGGCTGAGCATTGCCGGACTCAACACAGAAGGTTTTTTTTGTTTGTTTCCTTCACTTTTTGGGTTGTCTCTTGCAAGCCAAATATGGGATCCCCTCACCCCAGGTATAGCCATGATGGTCCCTTACCTGGGGATCCCTTTATTCAGGCCCGGGGAATTGCTGACCATATATCAGAGCAACAGGGAATGGCAGCGACCCAGTTGCGCTTGACGACTCGTTGTTGAGCTGACTCCTGTGAAAGAACAACAACCGTGAGGAAGCAGCAAGATGGATGCCGTCTCTGTCCAGACGTCCTGTTTTTCCAGGTGACTAGACATTTGACCTTCTGGTCCTTGAGGGTTGGGAAGCTAACCCCCTAAACTCCGAACCACTTGGGTCCAAACCACTTGGAAAGCCGAACCCAGTGACCTTGACGCTTCGTTTTGGCCGACAAGAACCGCAGGTTGGGAATTCAGCGTCGAGGTGCAGGGGACAAATTTCGATGTCATCAACGCAGCTGGGCGCGAAGAGTTCGGTGGGAGATGCTCCCACGGGGCTCCTTGAAATGCGACAAGTGCCTGGGGCACAAGGAATTTTCAGGGGGCCCCTTGCTATACTCCCATAGTTTCCCTGACATGTCAGGGGTTCCCTGATTCAGAGTCAGGGGATGGTTGGGCATTGTTGAACCGGAGCCTGGCCTTGGTAAAGGCCGGAAGAAAGCTGACCTTTGCTTGTTCATTTCGGCGATGTTCAAATAGTTGTTTTAACATGTGACAGGCTGTGATGTTCCAGGTCCTTCGGGCGCACGCGCTGTTTTTTTTCTTCTTCATTTTGGAGCTTGCGTGCGAGCAAACAAGCTTCAAGGATCCCAGACAACGAGTTCCTTGTTTTTCAGGTTCATGCTTGGTCTTCGGTATGACCGAATCGCCCCTCAGCCCTTTTGGATTTTTTTTGTTAAACCTACGAAAGGTGATCGCCTTTGCCGAGGGCCGGCTGCACAGTAGCACTATTCAAAGACTCTTGTTCCAGTGATATGATACGCATGGCACAAATCACATTCCTATGCCCCCAACCCTTCAATCAGGCTTTGAAAAGGCACAGATGGTGCCTAATAGGACATAGGACGCATCGTAGTCGCATTACTTGGCTTTTGGGTTGAACCTTTACATTCCCCCTCAGAAACGCTAAACTTTCCGTGGGGGCAATACCCGCATAGACGAAGCAATATTGAGCTAGGTTCATTGCAGCAGTTCCTCGAAGTCGGCTAACTCCAACCTTGTCAACTTTGAGGAAACCGTTGGAAGGACCACCCGGCGCCTCTACCCTTTCCGCATGAGGTATTCATGGGTTTTCCCGGAATTGTCGGAGAATATTCCCCATGTTTGAAGGACATTGAAGGAGGTGCTGACAAGTTCATGGCTTTCCCAACAGGTTGAGGCAACATTTGTTGAATCAGCCATCGGCCCTCGTTTTAATCAGCCTTTGGCCCCCTTGGCATTTGGATGCCCAGCGGAGGTTCAAATAGCGCTTGTTTTGAACCAAGCCCCTTGGATTTGTTCTCTGCCAACTAGACCGTGATGAAATGCTGTTTTGACTGCATAGTTCTTGGACGTTCATGTTTCAGGATGACCATTCATGGTAGCGGCAAACACGAAGTGTGGTCTTTGTTGCCAATTCACCCAGGAAATGAGTCAGCCATGGCAACATTTGTCCAAATTGAAAAAATCGCTTTGCAATGGCAACTTTCTCAATCTGTTCCTTCGTAGAAGTAATTATCAACAAGACAGTTTGGACAAAATCCAATGTTTGCTCGCAGGTGGCAAGACACCGCACGCTCAGGACAAGATCTTATTGATTCCTTCGGATGCCTCCTGCGGGGATACCGTCGTGTCACCCAGAGGCGAGCCGAACTCCGAACTCCGAAGCGAGCGCAGCAAACGAAGCGAGTTGGGTGCGGAAGTGAACGAGCAGGGCCAACAAGACTTGACACAGTTGCAACCAGTTACTGCCTGCCTGTGTTGTTTTGTGACTTGTTCTTTTAAGAGCTGAAAAAACGGGTGGAAGGCTTTTGCAAGACTTCCTGGAGCGCCGAATCTTCGTTGTCTCAATTTCTGCCCTTAGCCCAGACGTGTTGCAAAACCAAGGGTCGTCACCAAAATATGGTACGCTTTTTCTGCTTCGAGCGTTTTCCCAAAACCGGGCTGACCGTCCTCCAAGATGATCGGTCGCCGAAAGGAGCGAGCAGAAATCGAAGTGCAAAACGAGCGCAAATATCCGCAAACGAGAGTATTTTGTTCTAAACGCAATAATTGCCCGCCTTCCTCCGGATGGAAGAAGGGGATTTGATCGAGCGTTTTTTCGGGGGGCGAGCGTTTTTTTGGGGGGTCGAGCAGAAATCGGTAGTTCAAGCTGTTTTTTCTCGTTCCCAAAACACAGGCACTGTGGGTGTTTCAGGTTCAGAGATTTTCACCTGTCCAATGAGTTGAGTGCGAGCCATAAGTGTCTTGGTTAGAAATCGATGGGTTCCACTGGTTTAGATGGATTTCATTCCATTTACCAGGTGACCAATGGGGGGATGGTCAGGAACGCTCGCTAGCGTGTGAGGATCAACTGCGATGAGGGTAAGCCTTTGGAGACACACCATGCAATTTGATGAGGGAACTGACATGAAATGAAGTGCTTTCCAGCCATTGCTATTTTGGATTCCTCTTGAATGCTGCTCCCAAAAAAACAGTTTAGACAAGTTTCCACGCAACTAGGGGAGAAAAAACCATGAAACGGGCGATGGAGTCCATGAAGGTCTTTCTGGAATTGATTCTGGGCTGAGAGTTCGGTTCATTTGTGAATCTAGCGTAGGTTGTCTTGGTTTTGGAAGGGATTCTGATCTGAAGGGATTTCGCAGAATTCAAGACTAGCATTTCTTCGGCTTCTCACACTCTACTAAGTTGAATGAAAGTTTCCACCACCAAGACTCTGACCCAGAGGCTCCTTCGGATGTTAACGCTTGAGCGCATAGAAATGACGGAAGCCCTGGACACCACCAAATACCCTTGGACAAATCCCAGCCAAACAAGCCTGTTTTCCCCATGGCCACTGCCAGGAGAATCGCGTTTCCCCCTGTTGGTTTCGTAGCAGCTGTGTTCGCCGAGATCTCTTGGTCCTAAATTTGCACCCGGAACTCCGGACCTTTGAGCTGCAAAGCCGTACCCCGGGAAGCATGATATGCCGTTTGTTTTAGGTTTCCCGGAACATTCCCGGGCTTGGCTTTCTTGAAGCTACCGGCTTTGAACACAACTGAAAGGAAAGCAGACTCCTCCCAAAGGCGGGGAGACACCTTTATAGGAAAGCAAGCGCATCAGCCAGCTTTGAGCCAGCTCCTGGAGGGTTTGCACGAACCGCCCAAACCCATGGTCTATAAGTCCATGCAATCTGTTGCGCAATCCTTTCCAGGAGCGCAGGTTCAAACGCTTCTCTTTGGTTTTGCCCGCAGGCAAGTACTCCAGCGCGGCGGAGTACTACGACTTGATGTGCGATGGGATTGGGAAAGCGTGGATCTTGGCACTTTTGGGTGAAACCAAAGGAAAGCCATGCTGGCCTGGGGTGGTGCTCATAGTTTATCACACACGTCACAAAAGTTGCTTTTGTAAAAGTGCTTTGATTGCCTTTTCCTCGACTTTCGATGGGAGTGGTGATTGGTGCGGCGGAAAGACTTTGGCTTGGACATTCGCTCAATGACCATCTTCGGCTAGCTGTGGTAGCCAAACAAAAAAGCAAATTCAGGATTGACCAAATCGACGGAATGGACACAATTTGATGAGAGCGTGACGGGCAATTTGGGTAGTGTTACTCCCCCGAATTTTGCGAGCTCAACTCCTGGAAAAACTGCTTGACACGGGGCGCCACACTGTAGATAGGTGACCCTCTCGGGGGCATCCATCTTTGGAGGACCCTGCAGGTTCCGTGCTGTGATGCCCTGGGTCACGGAATGTTTGGCCTTGTCCTTGGCCAATCCACAAATCAGGAGGTGAGTAGGAATATGTAGGAATGAATCTGGCCAGTCCTGCATTGGATGCACCCAGGCCCCGACCAAATTAGTGTGCAGCGGCGTCCAGGTGTACCAGGCGTCTTCGGGCTTCGAGCCGGGATGTGGAGGAAAGAGAAGGAATTTGGGTGACCAATTGGCGGTGCCACGTCACCAAATAGGGAGCCCAATTTCGATTTTAGAGTCTGGAGTCATGGGGAATTCTATTTCCCTTGCCTTCACTGCTCTCGGCATGTATGTTTTGGGTTCTGTCCATTTAGGTTGGAAGGCTAAACATGTAGCAATGCCAAAGAGTTGCGGAATTTGAGCAGCGCCCCAGGCCCCAAACTGGAGAGTTCTGTTGCTTGGTTAGTGCGGAAAACGAGTTGGATACGTTTCCTGTTTTATGAATTCCGCCTGTTCTACTCCCTGTTGGTCCTTCTTTCATGAATATTTTAAGACTTTTTTGATGTCCTGCAAGGACTGAGCTACCCTGTATGCGCGCGTACTCATGTTGTGGCGAGTTTCCTTGCGTAAGCTGCGCGTAACCTTTCTTGGCATGACTTTCACGCAAGTTTTGCGGAAGCCGCGCGTAAGCTTTGGCTTCCAACTTTGACCCTGCGACTTTGCCATGGTGTACTTTGCATACACAGGTTGCACTGCAAAGTTGAGATTTGCGAGCTGGAGCTGCCAAAGTGCAATTCGTGTACTACTTCCGTGTTGAGTCGCACTTTGAGCACTGCGTTCGCGCTCGAAGGGCCTCGCGTAAGTCAGCGGTGTGGCGGCATGGAAAACATTGCTAGGCACGGCTCGGGTAAGCCTTGCGTGATCCTGGCATCAAACAACTCAGCGTGTAAGCTGGTTGTGCGCCAGCCGCGCGTAGTCGTTGGCGAAAGCAACTTGTTCCGCAGAGGCACCTGTCAGTATGTTTACCATGGATCAACCATGTCCTGCAAGGTTGATAGGAGTTGTAGAGGGCCGGTGCGAGCCTGCAAACCTGCTATTGCCCTGAGCGATCCTGTCTCACTGTTGCTTTCGTGCAACCTTCTGGCGGCTCACTCGGATTCGGGGCCAAGAGCAGCCAAAGAACATTGCCAGAATTTTACCACAATTTGTTTGCTTCCGGGCCTTCATGTCCCTGCTAGCTAGCTAGCTAGCTAGCTAGCTAGCTAGCTAGCTAGCAGTCTTGCGTAGGGTCCAAACCGGCGTTCACTAAAAACGCAAAGAGGAAACTTTCCTTATGGCATCAGGCCTCTTTTCGGCTGCTTCCATCTTGGACAATTTGACGAGTATTTTCGAGCTTGGGAGTTGGGAGGTTGGACAATTTGAGGAGTATTTTCAAGCTTGGGAGTTGGGAGCTTCAACCCCGGAAATTAAATGAAATGCCTTCCCCCATCTTGGTCTTGTGGCTCGTCAATCGCATGTACCCAAAGCTGGCTTGTCGAGCGTTCACAGCAGGTGATCCCGCGATGTCCAGGTTTTTTGCTTGCAAGTGAACAAATCTATACCAGCTGGCACCTCCTATTTTTCTGTTCTTTCCGGACCTTCCTGAGGATTATTTTGAGAACAACTTTGCATTGTCAGGCTGGCACCTACACCATTTGCATTTGCGACGCCAGCGCAACGTCCCGGCCCGTGCCACCAAGTGCAGGCGCAAAGCTCGAGTAGCGTAGTATACCCCGTAGGCATGTATATATATATATATATATATATATTTATAGATATATATATATATACATATATATATATATATCGATGGCACCCACTAAGGGGGTTCTCAGAAGGAGACTCCGCTATGACGGGTTGTTGGGTTGCATGTCCTATGGGAAGGGCTCCGGCTTATCAAGGCCTTATTGAGGTCTTCCTACACTTTTCCTGGACGTACCCCGTCAATCCATGGTACAGGGGATAGGGGAGGAAGATGGAGGAAGTGTGAGGAAGTGTCCCTAAGCATGCTCCAAATCCAACCTTTCACACATGTTCCGCTGAGCTTCCGGAAAGGACCTTTACTGTGGACCAACACCTGCAAAATGTGATTTCAGGGAGGAGGACAATCATAATGTGTGCCAAAGGGGTGCATGATTCTCAGGGAGTTAAGTGCGGAAGTCTCCACTTCGGAGTTGTTTCATTTCATTTTTTGTCGCATTCCAAGGGACATGGCTCCAGTGTTCACAACTTCGTTGGTTGTCCTCCAGGTTGAACCCAGTTGGCATGGGGTTTCGCAAAGAAAATTATTTTCCGAGATTTCATCTCCTTACGGGTCAGGCATGGTGGGGGGGGGTCCCATTTTTTGTTTGCTTGCTTTGGATCAACATTTCCGGGGCAGGGTCCAAATAAGTTCGCCTGTGGGATCAAGATGTCAAGGGCGTGGCTCAAATATGTCTTCCTTTTTGGGCTGTCCCCTGATGATTTTGGAGGAATGGCGATTTAGCTGCCGGATGGATTATTTTCAAGGAGGCAAGTTGGCATGGACTAAGAAATGGTGGGGATAGTCATGATAATCCAAGCATCCCGTAGGAAACACCCCTGGATGATGCGGTGTCTTTTAGCTCAGCCAGCTGGATTGGAAGGGACGGACAATGGATGAAGAGCCCTGTGCCAACCATTCCTGCGCGAAACATTCTTTGTCAGCCAGCTTCGGGGCAGAACATGCTTGGCAATACCAGGTCGATAAAATTCTCAAATTTACGTGCTTGCCAAAAGGACCTGATCGCAATAGGTGAGTCAACCATTTTGAACCTTGACCAAGCGCAGGCAAGCCAAAAAGGTCATGTCAGGTGATTCGCTTGGGGGCAAGTGGAGCAATCTTGTTGCTTCCTGGGTCCCTTAAATTAAGTGACACCCTCGAAATTACCCTTTGGATTGTGATTTAAACAAAAGTCTCACTCGTTTTTGTGGACTAGGCCCCTTAGCCGAGGATGGAGCAAGGCTGCCCTTGTCATCTAAATTTCCCCACAGACTCATCGACCAGACCCCAAACTGAACCATTCACCTCTTTTGTTCTTCCGTTTTTACTTCTTTTGTCAGGGTTGCCCTAAACGATGGTACTTCTAGCCCCTAACCTCGAAATCACCGGGCTCAGGACACGGGTTTTGTCGCAGGGTTCAATGTAACAAACCCTGGGCTCAAGTGACCCGAGCTGCCGCAGGGTCCAATGACACCACCACCACGTCCACGCCAGCAGCCAAGCAATGTGTTCAGTGGTATTGCCCTTAGACTACTTTGCTTGCAACGGTGTGGAGAAGGCTTGGGTTAGTTTCCCAGGAGGTAATGGGATACTCATTTTCAATTGGGTCTGGACGTACTTGCTAGGACCAGAAGATGGTCTCCTTGCATGGCCTGGCGCCGCTGTGTTTTTTTTCAAGGCCCTTAACCCTTTAGTCTCCCGACGCTCGCCTTTGTCTGTTGTTGTATGAATATTTTCCCTTGGTCTTAGAGGGAAGTTATGAGTAGCAGGAATTTGCGTCTTGCCCGATTGACAGTCTTTTCAACCTTTGCCTTTTGTTTTCTTCACTTTCCCTTCAACCCAGCCAGTGAGAGCTGGTTGCAGGTGTGGGATTCCTTTGGCCAAGTTTTCCAGTGGAGTTTCTTTGTCCAAATTCTCCGCACAAGGAAAATTGCGAAGGGCTATAGTCGGTAGGATCCGGGAGTAAACAACAAGTTTCGACTGCCAACAGCCTTAAGTGAACAAAGGAAATCCGTCCGAGGTGGGGATCCTTTCGAGCCGAGTTGGCTCTCCCCAGCGTCCCGGGTCCGGAAGGGCTCCTTTAAACGGCATGGAAATCAAGCGCTTTTTCGGGTGGGAGGGGGAGGGCAAGGAACTTGTTCAAAAGCGGTGATGCCCTTGATGTTCACGTTGGCTGTGATTTGCTGGAACCCTCTCTCCCTCTGTTGTCACAACCCCTTTCCCTCTCAGAATGCTCACCCTGCAAAAAATGCACACTTCTTATGTGCCAGTGAACTCAACAGGTCAAATTACCCTTTTCCGGGGTATCCTCAGCATTTCATATTTTGGCTTTGGCGCAATATGGCTAACAGTTGCTGAGAATCTTATGTTTGGAGCACCCCAGGCGTGATGTGCCAAGGCGTTTGTGTGGGTGATTTGGGGCCTCGGTGTGCGGCCGGTGGACTGAGGACCATGACGGCGGCGCCCTGCAACACCCCGGCGCGGTTCTGGCTGGGCGGACTAGATGCTCGGCCAGCAGTTCGCAGGGTCCACTTTTTGTTTTTATTTTTTTCATCGGGGCTAAAACAACTAGGTCCCCCATTAGTGCCCTTTTCCTTTTTGGGGGAGGGTTCCCCTACTATGTAAAATAGACTACAGAAAACGGGTACCCTTATTGTAACCTCTCTACTGGAGGACCTAGACAAGGTCACCCATGAAGTTCCATGAGGCTCGTGGCCTGGGCGATTCTTCCTTTCAGAGTTCTGATGCGGGACTGTTTTGAAGGGGTTTCCAACACCACACGCGTTTCGGTCACAGAAAGTCATACTTCCCTGGGGGAAAGCATCAAGCATAGTGTCGTGTTGCCATGGGCTTGTAGTGCAAGTGTCGGGTGGTTTGCTTGTGGCTGTGCCGTGGCTTTCCTTTGATTTCCGACTCACGCCTTCTGCAACTTGGATGTCACGCTTCTGGCATCTCCCCTCCAAACTTCCGCCCCCTGGCATCTTCCTAGGGGTTCAACTTTGACTTTGGGTGATCCCTGGAAAGACGCTGAAGGGTTCTATCCCAAGATTCACGCAGAAATGTTTCGCCCCAAAGTGCACAAGACATTGCCTCCTGCATTCCCAAAGGAGAATAGTCTTCAGGCTCCTGGTGGACAGGAGAGTATCGGAAATTGACCTGGACCTAGTAGGGTCGATATCTCAAGTCTGCCGGATCCCATGGGCTCAGGACAAGGGCGTCGTCACGGTGAACGGGCCCAGGACGCGGTGAGCTTCAGCCTTTGTCCCGAATCGGATCGAGAGCGGGACATTTTACCCTGAGTCAAACAAATATCCATTCTCAGCTGATTCAGAGGATCTCCTTTGTACTTAAGTTGGGGTTCGATGTATCCTAGACGGAGCCCTGAGCCATTCAATCATTTGGGAACCCTTGGAAGCGTATTTGGCAACCGACAGTTGGGCCATCCTACGATTCCAGATTTAACCTAACCCTGGAAAGACGACAATAGAAAAGATGCCTAAGAGTTTTAAGCTTTAATTGCAACTCAGGATTTGGAGGAGAGTCTTTTGTAAACCCCAGTCAGATGAGGAAGTGAGCAGATTTAAGCCTGCGGCGCCCCATTCCTTTTTGTTTTCCAAAAAGTGGGCGACTGATCGAAGGGCCGACATGGTCAAAGGATTCCAAATTGCTCCGCGAAAAGAAGAACGATGACCAAACTGCCACGCTAGAAAGTTGGTACTTGCCAGCACGGCACCCCCGCCCCCAAGGCCTGCTTTTTGGACAGAACTTGTCGGGGTTTCAGTTTTGAACATGGGAAGATCATGAAAGACCGTTGTTGGGGATCGCGAGGGAAAAGGGATCCCGTAGGTGTTCTTTTGCCGCCAACGTTTCTACCTGTGTGACGGGAAAATATTTTGGGGAACATGGCTCGTTGCTTACCTTGCCCCTAGTAGGGCTGCAAGACTTGGAACTGTTGGGGAAGACCTTTAATCCGCCCTAACAGTGAGTAGCTGGACCTTACACGGAGTGCTTCTCAAGCATGGGTCTAAACCACCTAGGCATCAGGCGAAATATTCAGGCCTGTGTCCCCACAAAAAGCTTTCAGAACCCTGGGTTTGACCCATTTCTATCCACTGTGGTTGGGCAATGTCAACTTGCATCAGAACCTCAAAAAAGAGCCATCTGCCCGATTTCCTGACAAATGGCAATCCCATGTGGGCTTGCAAATGGTAAGCCTCAGAATAAGGGGGCTTGTTCCCAATTCTGTAGTAATGTTGATCCCTATTAGTGCCGGGTGTTCCCCTCCAATAGTGATGAATCCAACCGCGAAAGAGGGACACTCGCTATTAGTCAACCAGGGGTTCTACTTCGGGTTCCCATTGTCAAGGAACCTTCCCCTTTGAGAGTTCGTCATTTGGAAGGCCTTCCACGCAGAAAGGCAGATCCTGCAACCTCGCAACCCCAACCTCGGCCTTCGGATGTGCCTTAGAAGATGTTGTGGTGAACCCTGTGGTTTCCCTTGAAGGCACCGTTGAGGTCAAACAACTCAGCTCAACAGCCCAACAACCCAACAACCCAGCGCAACCACCCTCGAAGGCTCCAAAAAAGCGCCGGCCATCCCCAAAAAGCCCACGCCAGCGCCCCAAACAAACTTAGCCACGCCCTCCGCGGCCCGCGGCCCGCGGGAGCCGACGAGCGGGAGGAATGAGGGCGCTTTGACCTGGCGCGCGGGGAAGTCGGATCGCCTCATCATCCAGGGCACTGGGCCCGGTGCCCCAACTCGCCGCGAACGCGTTCACCTGGCGGGAGCTTGGCGCAGGCAATTTTTGATGGAAGACCATGTTGGGTGGGTTGCACACATGGGAGATGGGTGTCTTTTTTTAAAAGGAACTTCATGGAACCCCGGGTTTTGGGTGGGTTTTAAAGGGAAACCCAAAGGAAAGGAAGCCCACCGTTTTTGGGTGGGCCGAACTTCAACAATGGCAGACACATAAAGTGTTTGGACTCGTTTGGCCAATGCTTTCCGGCCGTGAGAGATCCGATCGCTTCTCAGGCTCAGCAGCGGGGATCGGATTCGCATCGTCGATGCCTCCGTCGACTGCTTTGCCAGGACCTGAGGTAGGGCAATGGCAAGGGACCTGAGGTAACCAACCGACCAACCAACCGACCAACCAACCGACCAACCAACCGACCAACCAACCGACCAACCAACCAACCAGGCCCGCTTATCTAAACACTAGGTTGGTAAACACGTATACACAAGGGTGTGGTTTAACCCTAGTCCACAATTAACGCTCCCAAGACACTGGTCTATTGGTCCTCGTGACCACGTATGCCAGTATTGTTGCACTGGCCTTTTTAAGTGGTGGCATTCTGAGGAGTTCTCAACATGAGCTTCGGGTTTGTGGTTGGTTTCCCTGTACCCAATATTTCGAGGGTAAATTTGAAGATCTTATTTTAATAGACCCAGTAGCATTGGGTTTGATCAATGCATTATATGTTTTAGATGTTCCTACTTATTTGTTAAACATCGCTTTAATTACTTGCTGACTGATTTGCTAGAACCATGACCGCCATGTCTTGTACGTTCTACATGACTTGTATACCACTCCAAGGCCCCCGAGGCAAGCTCAGGTTCTACATGACTTGAAAACTGAAACGGAAGCCCATTGTTGAGGGAGACGCGTTTGGGAGGGAACACGCGGCAGAATTCAGCTTTCCGCCGAAAGCTGGGATGCAGTCCTTCTCCCTTTTAAGCATGAAATGAGAGAGGCGATTGTTTGGAGGTATCCATTTGCACGTCCCACTTTTTATTTTATGAGCAACACCCCACAAAAACGAAGATTATCAAATTTGAAGGGTTGACCAATGCGAACTGGACTCCGGTTTAGACATGCCGTCATCTTTCAGCTGTAAGCCTTAGGGGGCAATTGTGCGTTTGGAGTGCCCCCCAAACATCCACGGGCCCATCTCAGGATCCAACTCACTCGAAGGTGATGCACCCTGCAGCCACTGCCCTCAGCTGGGTTTCGGATGTCGCAGCACGGGCTTGGTGCTGGTTTTTTCTCTGCCGCCGTACGGGTTTGTCTCAAAATCGGGGACGCCTCCCCCCAAAACAAAGACCCCACGAGTGACCTCAATCAAGAACCTGACACCCATGCCCACATGAAAACTCACACGGATACATCCGAAAGCTGAGGCTGTTGAAACCCTAGGATTCATAAACACCAAATGAGGACCTCTAGCCTTTGGGGCACAGCACACATATTTGGGGCTGAGGCAGGTCCCTCCAAATCAATATCCACCTGATGAAGGGCTTCGAATCTGACAACTTTCTCCCAAGAAAAGATTCAGTTCTATCTTTGCAGCGCCGCAGAAAACTCGAACAACTCGCGGGATGCAGAGAAACTGCAATTCCAACCATGGGGAGGGTTGTTTGAACCATACCCATTCCATAGGCCAGCCACCCAAATAAAGGCACTTATGGCAATCTCACATAGATGTAACGAGCTCACCATGACGCAGGTGGCTTGGCATTCTTGATTCGCTGCAATTGGTGCAAGATCATTGTCTTTAATGTGAACCTTTCAAATGTTTGCCGAAATGTTGTGCTCATGATTCTGCTGTGTGAGAAGGGGTCCGTTGATTGAAACCAGCCAGACTGGCTCGCATGGAAATTCCACTGGCTCGCATGGGGTTTCCACCCAAAGGCCCCAAACGGGAACGGCCTTCCAGGGGCTGGAGGGTCACACCTCCGGCTCGCTTTTTGGCCCGTTTTTCGGGGTCCCCTGTCCGACTGGACTGTGTGTTCCAACGGCGCTGTTTGGCCCAACATGTTTATTCCAAGGAGAGTTCATAGCTGTGATTTTTTGGTCTGCCTTTGCCTTGCTTGACCTTTTGTTGTTTGTGCCTCGGGCGAAAGCCAAGCCTTTCAGAGGGGGTCTTTGCGGTCTAGGTTGCCACGGACACGCCCTATGCGGACCCGTCGGGTCAGCGCAACGACGGGGGCGAAACGCAAGAGAACCTCGGCCGAAACGTCAGTCAATGTTGCGAGGATAAACGTGGAGATGGTCAAATAATGAGAGCCAAACTTGTTCAAAGGAAACCAACACATGGAAGGCTTTTTCGTGATGTGTTCAGACCCCCCTCCTCCAAATAGACTCAGCCAGTGCGAACTCGGTGGATCCGTGTCTTCCATGACTCATGCGCGAGCCGATTCACTGAATGTCGGACCTTTTGGTGCACAACTTGCTTGAATTCGAGTTGGATCTTTCAACTTTTCACTTTTTGGGGCTAGATTGATAATAATATATATATATATATAATTATATATATATATATATGATACTTTTCCACCAACTTCAAGAACTTGCACTGGGGTGGCCAAGTTTGGGCATGGGTTCCAATCGGAGACTTGCCTCTTGGGTCCCAAGCCTGGGAACGGGCGTGGGAGTCGAAGCATGGCCCGGCACTTAGAGCTGAGGTTTTTGCTTGGATGTTTTCTGTGTCATTTCAAGGTTCACTACTCCTGGAACATAATCAAGACCTTTTTGGGGGCGGAAGGCGGCCAAAGCTGAGGTTGGGAGTGCAACGAGTTCTGTTATGAATTTTCGTCAGAGATTCCTTGATTCGGCTTGGTGCTTGGGGCGACGTAGTGACGGACACGCATTCAGTGTCTCAGAGTCTGGATGGGTGTGGCTCAAATTAAAGAGCTAGGGTTACGTGGTTTTAGTCGGTGTTTCCATTTACCAGGGCAAGCCATTTTGGGAACCCATTTTTGACCCACAGCCGGATTAGTTGCTCAGGAGATGGCTGGACGTAGGGGTGATGGTTCCAGGCATCTACCAGGCCCGTCGGAAGGCCGAGGTCGGCAGGGCTCGTTGGTTACCCCCAGGTCTGCAAAGGCCTGGGCCTTTGCCTGCGCCCCTTCGGTTGAATCCTCACCTTTCAGTTGCCGCGGATGGAGTTTCCTCGCGTGGGGGGTGAAAGGGATCCCTCCCTGCTCATGCTACGAGCTTTCCACGTGCTTCCGCTACATGCCGCAGATGCAGCGAAGACAGATCTGCTTCGGGGCTATGCCTTACCCGATCTCGTGGCAAGAGGATCGCCCAAACTTGGCAGTTATCTCGGGGGACTCTGGTGCAGCCAACGTTTGTGTGCGGAAGGGGCTTCCCAGTAAACTTTGAAGACAGCCATGGAAATTGGCTGTCAGACTAGCAAATCCCAGGACTGCGGCCAAGTCGCACGAGTTTCACAAGACTCATTGCAGATTGTTGTCCATGCAGGAACCCAAGAGAGTCGAAGATCGGTTGGTTACCTTGTGTTTCCCTTAGGAAACGTCTACACTGCCATTTGATGAGTAGCCCTGTTTCTCCCAAAAGGAGATATTCCGGAATTAGTAGTAGTTCCAAACTTCGCTGTTCTTTGTAACGTTCGTTTTCCTTCTTGCTTTTCAACCAGACACATCTAGCTTTTTGCCAGGGCGTGTATTTCTGTCCAATTTAGGACACAGACCCACTGGTTCACAGCGCGTTTCCGGGTTCCACCACGAGCAACGGCGAAACGGAAGGTGTGCTGGTGCTCAGCGAATTTGAACGGCTGCGCAAACGATGCGGACTTCACCACCAAGGCGCGGCCAGGTTGGAGGAGCTTTGGGTTACATGTGGGCCAGTCGAAGGGTCACCTTGACCAGCTGATTTAAACAAATCTTGGTAAACCAAGTGGGTTTTAGATGTATCCTTCAAGGAACCAAGTTGTTTTTCCCCCGGGGATCCAACACCCAATTCAGTTGGCTGTCACTGGAAGCGACAGGGCGAGGTGTAGGCCATCCCTAGGCTCGACCCAAGCCATGGGTTTGCTTCCCAGGTTGCAGCGCTCGTGGTGGGCGGACCTACGGCCAACGTCATCCAGGCTCGGGAGGCTCAAGGTCCATTTTGGGCATCGAATCACTCCGCCCGTAAGGGGCAATGTCGACCCTAGGCCTTTGCTGGCCGGGGGGGGAGGAGGGGGGTTCAGAAATTCCCAAATTCCCCTCAATTCCATGGGCTTATATTTATATTTATCGGTCGACAGTGCAAAGCCCAAGCCCAGTCGACATGGGCAGTCAGACGCGATGGCGAGAACTCGAGTGGGTTCTATTTGAAACAACTGAAGCTGGATATGCTAAACTCAGCCACTGACCTGAAATGACCCTTTGGTTTTCGGAGTTTGGCAACCATAGAAAACGCCGTCCCAAAAGGCGCCGCCAAAAGGGGATGACGAGTTTTATGTCTTCCAGACTTTCTATCCACGCGTGGTTCACTGTTCTGGGCGTTTGGAAAGAATGCACCGCTTGGCAGCAAAGCTCATGAGTCATTTCCCCAACTTCAACCCCTGGGTGTCTTCGACTCACCACTCCCGGGAGTCCGTGTTCTGAAGGTCACAGTTGGCAAAATGTCCGCTGCAAAGCAGGTATCCTTTAAGGTGTATCCTACCGGAACCCTGCCTATCAAAAAAGGGGCAGGGGTCTCCGAAGTTCTATTTCAGGCAAGCCTTATTTGGTGCTTTGGTTTGGTGCTTTGGATTCGGGTTTGAACCTCTTTTTCTTGCGGGTGAGAAACCACCCCGGAAGCACCTCCACACCACCAATCCCAAGCAAAAACAGCCTTTGAATGTTGTTTTTGGGATGGGGTTGGGCCAGAAGGTTTGATCAGCTCAGGCCGGACACTCAATAAGCTGTGGGTTCTTGATTTGTTTCTTCACTTTTGCTGCCATGTTTTTCGTTTTTTTTTTGGTAGTAGGCTGCAAACGCCTAAGCCTGCAAGGTTGGATCGAGTATGCTGTGGGAAGACCCCTCAGGCGTTGATTCACTCATTGGGCTATCCGTTTCTTCCGCAGCTGTCCGCTTTGTGCGTGTTGGGGCTGGTAGTCTGGTTAGGAGGGGGTAATTTGAGAAGCGCTGCTTTTTCTGGCGATGCCTTACTCCAATCTAGGTTCCCCGATCAGACCTTTCCGTCGCCTTACGAAAAGGTGGCCATGGGGGCAGGCTTCGGTTTCGCTCTGTTTGAGGGTACCTGAGTCGCAAGGGACAACAACATGGACTTGGAATGGAACTGGGCTGTTCTCGCAGATTCACGGAAAAAATTCTCGGGCATTCGCATGCATGCGAATGCAGACCTTCGAATGCATCACCGGCGCTGGAACCTCAGCGGCGACGCAGAGGTTTGACGGTCTTCGCTGCTTCAAAACGTTCCGATTCGATAGGGGGAGTCCCATGCAAAAGCGAACCCTGCACCATGGTTGTTGTTGGGAAACATTTTACATGTTTGTTATTGTGGTTTCGTGGGAAATCCCCTCTTAACTGCTATTATTTTTGTTTGCTCCGCTTCTGCACTCGAACGACCAAGCACTCGAACAACCAACTCTGGGGTGTTGCTGTTGTGGGAAGACTGTTGTTGGAGGCCCATGCATTGACCCGCTTGGTGTTTCTCAGGAAGAGCCAGCTTGACCGTTTGTTTTTGGCGATGTTTCCTCACATGTCCAGTGTGGGCTAAGCGTGAGGCTTCCGGACCTGAAGTTGGCCGCTGATGAATACCCCTCCCCCCCCGCTGCCTTCATTTGTTGACATGGCAGGGAGTTTTTTTTTGCAGAGCGTTGGCAAAGCGTGTCGTGCAAACCTGCTTCGCTCCGTTGCTCCGTTGCTCCGCTCCGTTCCCCTGTTGTTCCGCAAAGCTGTTTCGCTCCGTTGCTCCGTTGCTCCGCTCCTGCAAACCTTTCGCTCCGCTTCGCTCCGTTGCTCCGTTGCTCCGCTTCCCCTGTTGTTCCGCAAAGCTGTTTCGCTCCGTTGCTCCGTTGCTCCGCTCCGTTCCCCCGTTGTTCCGCAAAGCTGTTTCGCTCCGTTCCCCCGTTGCTCCGCTCCGTTGCTCCGCTCTGTTGCTCCGTTGCTCCGCTCCGTTCCCCCGTTGTTCCGCAAAGCTGTTTCGCTCCGTTCCCCCGTTGCTCCGCTCCGTTGCTCCGCTCCGTTGCTCCGTTGCTCCGCTCCGTTCCCCTGTTGTTCCGCAAAGCTGTTTCGCTCCGTTGCTCCGTTGCTCCGCTCCGTTCCCCCGTTGTTCCGCAAAGCTGTTTCGCTCCGTTCCGTTGCTCCGCTCCGTTGCTCTCTGTTGCTCCGTTGCTCCGCTCCGTTCCCCCGTTGTTCCGCAAAGCTGTTTCGCTCCGTTGCTCCGTTGCTCCGCTCCGTTCCCCCGTTGTTCCGCAAAGCTGTTTCGCTCCGTTGCTCCGTTGCTCCGCTCCTCCGTTGCTCCGCTCCGCTTCCCCCGTTGTTCCGCAAGCTCCGTTGCTCCGCTCGTTGTTCCGCAAAGCTGTTTCGCTCCGTTGCTCCGTTGCTCCGCTCCGTTGCTCCGCTCTGTTGCTCCGTTGCTCCGCTCCGTTCCCCCGTTGTTCCGCAAAGCTGTTTCGCTCCGTTGCTCCGTTGCTCCGCTCCGTTGCTCCGCTCTGTTGCTCCGTTGCTCCGCTCCGTTCCCCCGCTCCGCAAAGCTGTGCTCCGTTGCTCCGTTGTCTCGCTCTGTTGCCGTTGCTCCGCTCCGTTCCCCGTGGTGGCGCAAAGCTGTTTCGCTCCGTTGCTCCGTTGCTCCGCTCCGTTGCTCCGCTCCGTTGCTCCGTTGCTCCGCTCCGTTCCCCGTGGTGGCGCAAAGCTGTTTCGCTCCGTTGCTCCGTTGCTCCGCTCCGTTCCCCCGTTGTTCCGCAAAGCTGTTTCGCTCCGTTGCTCCGTTGCTCCGCTCCGTTCCCCCGTTGTTCCGCAAAGCTGTTTCGCTCCGTTGCTCCGTTGCTCCGCTCCGTTCCCCCGTTGTTCCGCAAAGCTGTTTCGCTCCGTTCCGTTGCTCCGCTCCGTTGCTCCGCTCTGTTGCTCCGTTGCTCCGCTCCGTTCCCCCGTTGTTCCGCAAAGCTGTTTCGCTCCGTTGCTCCGTTGCTCCGCTCCGTTGCTCCGCTCTGTTGCTCCGTTGCTCCGCTCCGTTCCCCCGTTGCGCCGCAAAGCTGTTTCGCTCCGTTGCTCCGTTGCTCCGCTCCGTTGCTCCGCTCTGTTGCTCCGTTGCTCCGCTCCGTTCCCCCGTGGTGGCGCAAAGCTGTTTCGCTCCGTTGCTCCGTTGCTCCGCTCCGTTGCTCCGCTCCGTTGCTCCGTTGCTCCGTTGCTCCGTTCCCCCGTGGTGGCGCAAAGCTCCGTTTCGCTCCGTTGCTCCGTTGCTCCGCTCCGTTCCCCCGTTGTTCCGCAAAGCTGTTTCGCTCCGTTGCTCTGTTGCTCCGCTCCGTTCCCCCGTTGTTCCGCAAAGCTGTTTCGCTCCGTTGCTCCGTTGCTCCGCTCCGTTGCTCCGCTCTGTTGCTCCGTTGCTCTGCTCCGTTTCCCCGTGGTGGCGCAAAGCTGTTTCGCTCCGTTGCTCCGTTGCTCCGCTCCGTTGCTCCGTTGCTCCGTTGCTCCGTTGCTCCGTTGCTCCGTTGCTCTGCTCCGTTCCCCCGCTGTTCCGCAAAGCTGTTCTGCTCCGTTGCTCCGTTGCTCTGCTCCGTTGGCCCGTTGTTGCGCGGATCTGCCTCGCTCTGTTGCTCCGTTGCTGCGCTGCGTTGCCCCGCTCCGTTGCTCCGTTGCTTCGCTCGATTGGCCGTTTCTCCTAGAGCGAGTTTGGTCGTTTTAAGAGCTGAGTTCCCGATCGCTAACTGACTCCCGAGTACTTCAGATAGCATGAGCAGCCTAAATGTCATGTTTATGAGGGCAAACCTCACTTTAAAGAAAGGTAGGTTGCCTCCTTTGCTTGAAGGCGAAAACCTGATGGCAGCCAAGCTTGCTAAGCAATCGTTTTGAGCGACACGGAGCTAGCCGGATTTGCGTGAGAAAGCCGGAAAACCGAGAAAACCAAGAAAACTGGAAAACAGAGAAAACCTATAAAACCGAGAAAGCCGTGAAAACAGAGGGAACCTAGAAGACCGAGAAAGCCCAAAGAACCCAGAAAATCGATGTTTGTGCGGTTTTTGCGTTTTCGCGGTGTTCGCGTTTTCGCGGTTTTCGCGGTTTTCGTGGTTTTCGCGGTTTTCGCGTTTTGGCGGTTTTGGGGGCTTTCGCGGTGTTCGCGTTTTCGTGGTTTTCGCAGGTGTTCGCTGCGTTTTTGTTGTTAATAATATGTTTCAATCACTTGTGTTTTGAGCCCCAGCAGTCTCAGAGATAACATAGATAGATCGATAGGTACATAGGGCAAGATAGGATAGGACACGGTAAGCTAGGCCAACGTGGGATAAGACAGGATAAGATGGGATCAGACATGATAAGATAGGATACGACGGGAAAATACAGGATAAGATAGGCTCAGATAAGATAAGGCAGGACAATTTGTGATAAGATCAGATAAGGCAGCTAGGATAGATAAGGTAGATAGCACATTATATATATATGTGATAGATATGATAGACAAGGTAGATAAGCCATGTAAGGTAGATCAGGTAGATAAGACAGGACAAATAGATAAGATAGACGCGATGAGATAAAGAGGACAAGCAGGAAAGATAGGGTAGATATGGTAGTTAGGAGAAAATCAGATAGATAGGATAGATAGATGATAGATAAACAGATAGACACATAGGATAAGATAGGCTACGGTCGGATAAGATAGGATAAGGCACGGCAAGATAGGCTAACATGGGGTAAGGTAGGACAAGATGGGATAAGGCAGAGTAAGATAGCATACGGTAATATAAGATAGGTTAAGGTAGGCCAAGACAGGATAATGTAAAGGTAGGTAAGGTAGACAAGGTAGAGAAGATAAATAGGATAGACATGATAGACAAGATAGATCAGGCAGGTAAGAGATAAGATAGATCAGATAGGTAGGATAGAAACGATTCATAAGCTACATGCGATGAGATAGATAGGAAAGATGGGACATACAGGGGAGACAGGATAGATAGGTAGATAGATTGATAGATACATAGGAAAAGATTGGGTAAGATAAGGTAAGATATGTCAAGATAGGGTAAGGCAGGATAAGGTAGGATAATATGGGGTAAGATAGGATGCGAGGGCTGCGATGGGATAAGATAGGACAAAGCAGGAAAGATAACTTAAGATAGGGTAAGACACGACAACATATGATAAGACAAGACAAGGTAGGTAATGTCGATATAAGGTAGATATGATATGATAGATAAGAGCGATAAGACTTACATATACGGTGAGATAGATAGGAACGATAGGATAGATAGGATAGCTGGGTAGGCTGGTAGATTGATAGATAGGCACATAGGATGAGATAGGTTAAGATAGGGACATGCAGAATAAGACATGATAAGACAGGATAACATGGGATAAGATAGAATAAGAGAGGAGAAGACGGGGTAAGATAGGATAATATAGGATTATTTTGGGTAAGGTAGGATGAGATAGGATAAGGTCGGGTAAGATAGGGTAAGATAGGATAAGATGGGGCAAGACAGGATTGACTGATACATAGATGTATAGATAGATGTATTATAGATAGATAATTCGATTTATACAAAGGATACGATAGGCTAAGATAGGATAAGACACGGCAAGATAGGCCAACATGGGATATATAGGACAAGATAGGATACTACAGGATAATATAGGATAAGATAGGACAATACAGGATACGATAGGAAAGACAGGATAAGACAGGATAATGTATAATAAGATAAGATTTGGTAGGTAAGGTAGATAAGGTAGGTAGTATAGATATGATCGATATGATAGACAAGGCAGATAAGACACAACAGATAGACCAGATAGGTAATATGGACAACATAGATAGGCTTGATACGACAAGACAAAAAGGACAGACAGGAAAGATAGGACAGATATGATATCTCGATAGATAGCTATGTAGATAGATAGATAGACACATGGAAGAAGATAGGATACGATAGGAGAAGATGGGAGAAGGTAGGATAAGACAGGATTGGACAGCATACGGCAGGATATGGTAGGATAATCGCAACATCGGAACGGCGCAACGGCGCGGCAGCGCAACAGCGCAGTGGTGCAACAGCAGAACGTCGCGGCAGCGCAACGGCGGAGCGCAGCAGTGCAGCGGCGCAACAGCGCAACGGCGTAACAGCGCAATGGCGCAAATGCGCCAAGGCGCGACAGCGTAACAGCGCAATGGCGCAACAAAACGGCGCAACGGCGCAGCGGCGCAGCGGTGCAGCGGCGCAGCCGCGCAACGGCGTAACAGCGCAGCGGTGCAAACGCGCAACGGCGCAACAGCGCAGCGGCGCAACGGCGCAGCGGCGCAACGGCGCAGCGGCGCAACAGCGCAACGGCGCAACGGCGCAGCGGTGCAGCGGCGCAAGGGCGCAGCGGCGCAAGGGCGCAGCGGCGCAACGGCGCAGCAGCGCGACGGCGCAAGAGCGCAACCGCGAACGGCGCAGCGGCGCGACGGCGCAGCGGCTCAGCGGCGCAACGGCGCAGCGGTGCAGCGACGCAACGGCGCAACAGCGGAACGGCGCAGCAGCTCAACGGCGCAGCGGCGCACGTCAACGGAGGCGGCTTCAGCGGCGCAACAGCGCAGCGGTGCAGCAGAAAAGCAGCGCAGCAGCGCAACAGCAGAGCGGCGCAAAGTCATCAGCGCAGCAGCGAGCAGCGCAGCAGCGCAACAGCGCGAAGCAGTTTAGCGACACAGATCGCCAACACGCTCTTTTTGTTGGGTAAGCATCTGTGTTTCTTCACAGGCAAGCGGGTTCACAATATCCGCAATACTCGCTTGAAACCCCTCTTGGTTGTGTTTGGGAAGGTCAGCAAGCACAAGAGTCCATCGAGGTGCTACCCGCATCCATTCGGCAGGGGTTTTTGGGCACGTGTTCAGTTGCCGGACCGCTCGTACCACCAACCCCTGTGATTCCATGTAGGAAGCCAAGGGAGCCACCCTTTCAGACACAACTCAACAGGTGAGAACTGGGATCTGGGAACATAACACTACCAGCAGCTTAGGCGAAGTGCCCTTCACCTGAGGTTGCTTGCACGCTGCCCATCACTGGATCAGGCACGAGACTCGCCCTGAGCGATGAGACCCTCCCACCCAGAAAATGGCCTTTGTATATGGAACCTTCTTAGAACGGTTGGGGCATGGATTTTTGTCAGTACAGAAAAGGGGATATGGAGTCGTTTTAGCACCTCCGCAAACCGGTATACTTCAAGTCTTTGTGCCGAAAAGGGATGTTTTCGGGTTTTTCGCTGTTCTTGTGCCGACAAATTGCTGGCTGGAAAAAGGAAGCTGAACAGATCGCTCCCGAGAACCAAGCTGAGCACATGGATTTCGCTTGAAACTTCGTTGAGGTCTAGAGCTGGGCACCGGTGCGGCGAGTTTTCAATTCACGGGGTACCAAAAGCCACTGACGGTTTGCGGGCTTCACACAACGGTACGCTGAAGTATCTGACGCTAGAATCCACCTGATCTTTCCACTGACCCCTTGCATCAAAATGTGGCAGCCGTGCCTGTTGGGTTCAAAGTACCCATCCTGAAGGAAACCACGAGAAGATTGATACTTGTCATTTCTTCCAGGCCGCCCTATTCACAACTCTAAAGGTTGATCTCCCACTCTTTTTACACCTCACCTTTCAGAAGCCAAGCAAGATACACTTTGGTTTCTGCCGCTTGCTGACAACACCCGATCCCTGGAGTGAACATGGGCACTACATAGGCGAGAGTCATCTATATTTCGTTGTCCGCAGGCCTCACGGACAACGACCGCATTTTCATCATCGCCGACTACCTCGAGCAGGGGCCCGAGCGCAAATGGGGATGTAAAGTCAGCTCCATGTGCTGCAGTTGGGTATCACAAAAGGGGCACCCCAAACGAGGCTGTCTTTCATTGTCTAGTGGCACCTGAAACCCCTCGCCACTAACATTAAACTTGACTGGGGGCTTCTGGAAAACTACCTTCCTCTCAAAGCGACGCTCTGGTGGATTCCATGTTGGTTGGAGGACGGGTACTGCCTAGAGTTTGACCTAGGACCCTAAGGCAACGCATATCTCTTCGATTCATAGAACTCAAAGAACCATCCACTTGGACTTTAAACCCGATCCCCAAAGGAAACCTGAAGTGGCACTCGGAATGCCAAAGGACCACCCTGATCCATTCGTACCTATGTGGATGTGTCACCAACGCTGGTGAAAAAAGGCAAGGTCGACCTGCATGTACACTTGGCCCCTAACCGGACGCTCAGATTTGCGATTTTAGTACATCGACCCGCTCGATTGCCTCCAAAGCGACTGCCCTGCTCAAACGGAGCACATGGAATCTCCAGGTGAACCCATTTTCCACTTTCGGGCTTTTCAGAGATCGGAGGATTTACGACATATCCAGCCCTCACAGCCCCATTCTACATGGTTGTTGTTGGGAAACATTTCACATCTTTGCTTATTGTGGTTTATATAGTGGTTGAAATCCAAAACCACTTAACTGCTAAAATCTGAAAATTTGTGCTCCGCTTCCAACTGGCCCCATTATTTTACCATGATCAAAGTCACCCCCTAAGTGGTGGGTTAAAGGGAACATTTGCTGACCTTGATAACCCCCATAAACCGTTAATATAATGACCCCCTTCCAACGTCAGCCAAGCACTTCGACCCTCGTCTGAGCCGGCTGAGCCGACAGCGAGGTGCGGCTACGCCCAGCAGTCCAGCGCCGTCAGCCAGGGCGCCGGCACCGGCGGCACGCGCAGCTCCGGCAGCGCCGGGGGCCATGGCGCCAGTGTCGGGGGAGTGCCGGGTGTGGCCACATGAGCCACCTGCTCAAAACCCGGGTAGATGAATTTGATTAAGGGAAAATCCCAACCATAAATAGTTGGCTGCCGCCTTCTTAATTCTTTACGTGGTTCTGGGTAGGCCATTTTGATACCGGGTGTTGATTATGACTCACATGTTGTCCCTTGCAGTGGTTGCAGTTCGGGGGGTTGCCTTTTTTGTCTCCCTGGGGAGGGTAGTTTTTTTTTTGCTGGGGGGGGGGAAGGGGGAGGTTTTTGTTCTCCCCTGCGGAGGTGTTTTTTTAGGGGTTGCCTTTTTTGTTTCTCCCTGGCGAGGGTAGTTTTTATTCTTTTTCCCCAGATAGCTGAAAGCTATAGGGGTTCTAACTTCCAAAAGAAGGGAAAGTGATTTGCGAGATTGACGGCTGGATGCTAGGGGGCATGCAGTTTGGGGTGCTGGTGTAGGTGCTGTTTGGGCTGCTGTTTGAGCTGCCGGTAGTAGTACGAGTGCCTTTTGTTGGGATTGACGGCAGGGTGCTAGGGCATGCAGTTTGGGTGCTGGTGCAGGTACTTTTTTGGGGTGTGCAGGTGATGGTGCGGTTGGGTGCTGTTCGGGATCGGCTGGTGACCGTGTCGGACGCGGCGAGTCGGACGGCGGCATGGTCGAGTCGGACGGCGCCGGATGTCCGTGTCAGCCGGCGCGTGTGTTCGAGTCGGACGGCGCGGAAACGTGTGCCCGAGTCGGCCGCGGAAGCCACGTGTCGGACGGAAAGCGCTGTGTCAGACAACGACGGCGCGAGTCGGCTGCGTATCGGACGGCGAGCACGCCAGAAGAAGCGCGGACGCGGAGCGAACTTAGCAAAGTAAGGTCTCCGAGTCAGAACCCGACGGCCCGAGTCGGCCGCGGAAGCCACGTGTCGGACGGAAAGCGCTGTGTCTGACAACGACGGCCCGAGTCGGCTGCGTATCGGACGGCGAGCACGCCAGAAGAAGCGCGGACGCGGAGCGAACTTAGCAAAGTAAGGTCTCCGAGTCAGAACCCGACGGCCCGAGTCGGCCGCGGAGGCCACGTGTCGGACGGAAAGCGCTGTGTCAGACGACGACGGCCCGAGTCGGCTGCGTATCGGACGGCGAGCACGCCAGAAGATCCGCGGACGCGGAGCGAACTTAGCAAAGTAAGGTCTCCGAGTTAGAACCCGACGGCCCGAGTCGGCCGCGGAGGCCACGTGTCGGACGGAAAGCGCTGTGTCAGACAACGACGGCCCGAGTCGGCTGCGTATCGGACGGCGAGCTTATCATGAGAAACTCTTGAGCGGGTGTGCTTATCATGTGCCAACACGTGTGCGCAGCGCTACGCGAATACAATGAGTAACGCCTTTAAGACAACCTTGAGATCGATGACTCAGAGGGCCAAATACTTGGAGCGTTTAAATTTCCTTGCAAACTACAAGCACAGCGCAGCAGCTGCATCGTCTTTTTTGGCCTCATACTCCTCGGCTGGGTGTTCGCAGGCTCACTTTTGCCTCTTCCACGGTGGGGCGGCAGCAGATTCGATCCTTAGATGCTGTAGTTTCCGCAAAGTCTTTGCTTCAGTTATTGCATTGTTGCTGCCAGGGCAAAACTTGTCTACACACGAGTTGGTGTTCTAGATGACGCTTTTGCTGTTTTTGCCGGTTTGTTCTTGTCGCTGGAACTAGTGCTTTGGGCTATTCCGCACGTTATGTGTGAAAACTGCACAACGGGGCCTGCCACAATATTATTCGGACCACGTGCAGCCAGGATGCCCGCAATGTCGTCGCAAGGCTTGCGCTACCTTCTCGCAGAACTCAGGTGAAGGGTGCCGGGGTGGGCTGGCCTGGGCTGGCTGCATTGTTGGCCGCGTAGACTCTGCATGCTGCATTGGCTGCATTGGTTGGACTGGATGCATCAGCTGTGTCGTCTGCGCAGTCTGCATCGGCTGCATCACCTGTATCGGCTGCATCGTCTGCATCGGCTGCATCGTCTGCATATGCTGCATCGCCTGTATCGGCTGCATCGTCTGCATCGGCTGCATCGTCTGCATATGCTGCATCGACTGTATCGGCCGCATCGTCTGCATCGCCTGTATCGGCTGCATCGTCTGCATCGGCTGCATCGTCTGCATCGGGTCCCGGGGTGGGCTGGCCTGGGTTGGCTGCATTGTTGGCCGCATAGACTCTGCAGGCTGCGTTGGCTGCGTTGGTTGAATTGTCTGCATCATTTGTGTCGTCTGCATCGGCTGCATCGTCTGCATCCGCTGCATCGGCTGCGTCGTCTGCCCTGCATCGGCTGCATGGCCTGTGTCGGCTGCAGCAGCTGCACTGTGCTGACCTTGCGTCGGCCATATCTCCGCGGGCTGCATTGGTTGCATTGGGTCCGCCCGTTGCATCGGCTGGATTGGTTGCGCTGTGTGTGCGGGCTGCAGTGGCTGCGCGGGCTGCGTTGGGTGCGCCGGCTGTGTTGAATTCGGCTGCGCAGGTGCCGGCTTTGGGTGCTCCGGCTTCGCCGGTGGCGCCGTGGCTGGCTTTCGAGGTCTCTCTAGCGGTGCTTTTGCGTGCGCTTGCTTTGCGTGCGCCGGCTTTGGTTGCGCCGGCTTTGGCCGAGGCTGCTCCAGCGGAGCTTTTGCCGGTTGGCGGCGCTGCCAGTTGCTTGCTCTCTGCTGCGAATGTTTCCTCGTCATGTTGAACACTGCGCACCCTCTCCAAGCCGAAACGGCAATAGCGGACTGGTCCGGATCGCTGTTGCTGCATCAAGCCAATGAGTAAACGAATTAGTGGGTGAAATGTGTAGGTGCAGGTACACCAAGGATTCCGCTTTGTATGTGTATATATATGTGTATCATCATGTGTATATATAATATGAATATGCTTGTGCAAACACATATACATATGCATAGGCACAGACACCTATATACTCTTTACACGTTTCTATATGACCGCTGCCTCAGACGCTGCAAAAGCACGTATCGACATGGAGACTGCTTTTGCAACAACAACAGCGCACCATCATGCTGTTAGCGCGCGCGCCGAAAGCCTGGAATCCCCCTGTAATGAGCGCGCAGTGTGCTGAAATCACTGGTTTTCCTCAGGGATGCAGCGTCACGCCTCCAGGACGTCAAAAAGCCAGCTATTATCTTTGCTGGCCGGCAAAAAATCGCGCGCGGCACCGGATGTCCGTGTCAGCCGGCGCGTTTGTCCGAGTCGGATGGCGCTACTTGGCGGAGTCGTACGGCGAGCGCGCAAGAGCAACGTGTGCGCCGAGCAAACGTAGCGAAGGAAGGTCTCCGAGTGAGAGCCCGACGGTCCGAGTCGGAGGCGGAGGCCACGTGTCGGTCGGCGAGGACTGTGTCAGACAACGACGGCCCGCGTCGGCCGCGGAGTCGGCGGTGCCGAACAGCGAGCATGTCAACGAGACGTAGATGCGGAGCCAACTTAGCGAAGTAAGGTCTGCGAGTCAGAACCCGATGGTCCGTGTCGGCCGCGGAGGCTGCGTGTCGGACGGCGAGGACTGTGCCAAACAACGACGGCTATGCGAAAACACTTGAGCGGGTGTGCTTATCGAGTGATACACTTGAGCGGGTGTGCTTATTATGTGCCGGCATGTGTGCAGTGCTACGCGAATACACGTGAACGGGTGTGCTTATCATGTGCCAGCATGTGTGCACTGCTACGCGAACACACTTGAGCGGGTGTGCTTATCATGTGCCAGCATGTGTGCTCTGCTACGCGCATGCGCTTGAGCGCGTGTGCTTATCATGTGCCAGCATGTGCGCAATGCTACGCGCATACACGTGAACGGGTGTGCTTATCACGTGCCAGCATGTGTGCACTGCTACGCGAACACATTTGAGCGGGTGTGCTTATCAGTGCCAGCATGTGCGCAGTGCTACGCGAATGCACTTCAGCGGGTGTGCTTATCATGTGCCAGCATCTGCGCAGCACTGCGCGCATACACTTGAGCGGGTATGCTTATCATGTGCCAGCATGTGTGCAGTGCTATGCGAATGCACTTGAGCGGGTGTGCTTATCATGTGCCAGCATGTGTGCTGTGCTGTGCGAATGGACTTGAGCGGGTGTGCTTGCTATGCGACTGCACTTGAGCGGGTGTGCTTATCATGTGCCAGCATGTGTGCAGTGCTGCGCGAATACATTTGAGCGGGTGTGCTTATCATGTGCCAGCATGTGTGCTCTGCTATGCGAATGCACTCGAGCGTGTGTGCTTATCATGTGGCAGCATGTGTGCAGCGCTATGCGAATGCACTTGAGCGGGTGTGCTTATCATGTGATACACTTGAGCGGGTGTGCTTATCATGTGCCAGCATGTGTGCTGTGCTGTGCGAATGCACTTGAGCGGGTGTGCTTGCTATGCGACTGCACTTGAGCGGGTGTGCTTATCCTGTGCCAGCATGTGCGCAGTGCTACGCGAATACTTCGCGAATGCACTTGAGCGGGTGTGCTTATCATGCGCCAGCATGTATGCAGTGCTAGGCGAGTGCACTTCAGCGGGTGTGCTTGTCATGCGCCAGCATGTGCGCAGTGCCATGCGAATGCACTTGAGCGGGTGTGTTTATCGCGTGCCAGCATGTGTGCTCTGCTATGCGAATGCACTTGAGCGGCTGTGCGTATCATGTGCCAGCATGTGTGCTCTGCAATGCGAATGCATTGAGCGGGTGTGCTTTTCATGTGCCAGCATGTGTGCAGTGCTACGCGAACACACTTGAGCGGGTGTGCTTACCATATGCCAGCATGTGCGCAGTGCTATGCGAATGCACGTGAGCGGGTGTGCCTATTATGTGCCAGCATGCGTGCAGTGCTAGGCGAGTACACTACAGCGGGTGTGCTTATCATGTGCCAGCATGTGCGCAGTGCCATGCGAATGCACTTGAGCGGGTGTGCTTATCACATGTGCCAGCATGTGTGCTCTGCTATGCGAATGCACTTGAGCGGGTGTGCTTATCATGTGCCAGCATGTGTGTAGTGCTAGGCGAACACACTTGATCGTGTGTCCTTATCATGTGCCAGCATGTGTGCAGTGCTATGCGAATGCACTTGAGCGGGTGTGCTTATCATGTGCCAGCATGTGTGCAGTGCTAGGCGAATACACGTGTTCGTGTGCGCTTATCATGTGCCAGGATGCGCGCAGTGCTATGCGAATACACTTGAGCGGGTGTGCTTATCATGTGATACACTTGAGCGGGTGTGCTGATCATGTGCCAGCATGTGTGCAGTGCTATGCGAATGCACTTGAGCGGGTGTGCTTATCATGTGCCAGCATGTGTGCAGTGCTAGACGAACACACTTGATCGTGTGTGCTTATCATGTGCCAGGATGTGCGCAGAGCTATGCGAATACACTTGAGCGGGTGTGCTTATCATGTGATACACTTGAGCGGGTGTGCTGATCATGTGCCAGCATGTGTGCAGTGCTGTGCGAATGTGCACTTGAGCGGGTGTGCTTTTCATGTGCCAGAACGTGTGCAGTGCTATGCGAATGCACTTGAGCGGGCGTGCTTATCATGTGCCAGCATGTGTGCAGTGCTATACGACTGCACAAGAGCGGGTGTGCTTATCATGTGCCAGCATGTGTGCAGTGCTACGCGAATATATTGAGCGGGTGTGCTTATCATGTGCCAGCATGTGTGCAGTGCTACGCAAATGCACTTGAGCGGGTTTTTTTCTCATGTGCCAGCATGTGCGCAGTGCTATGCGAACGCACTTGAGCGGGTGTGCTTATCATGTGCCAGCATGTGCGCAGTGCTACGCGAATATATTGAGCGGCTGTGCTTATCATGTGCCAGCATGTGCGCAGTGCTATGGAAATACGCTTGAGCGGGTGTGCTTATCATGTGCCAGCATGTACGCAGTGCTGCGCGCATACACTGGAGCGGGTGTGCTTATCATGCGCCAGCATGTGTGCAGTGCTATGCGAATGCACTTGAGCGAGTGTGCTTATTATGTGACAGCATGTGTGCAGTGTTACATGAATGCACTTGAGCGGGTGTGCTTATCATGTGCCAGCATGTGTGCTGCGGTATGCGAATGGACTTGAGCGGGTGTGCTTGCTATGCGAGTGCACTTGAGCGGGCGTGCTTATCATGTGCCAGCATGCGTGCAGTGCTACGGGAATACACTTGAGCGGGTGCGTTATCATGCGCCAGCATGTGTGCTCTGCTACGCGAATGCACTTGAGCGTGTGTGCTTATCGTGTGCCAGCATGTGTGCAGTGCTATGCGAATGCACTTGCGCGAGTGTGCTTATCATGTGATATACTTGAGCGGGTGTGCTTATCATGCGCCAGCATGTGTGCTTGCTATGCGACTGCACTTGAGCGGGTGTGCTTATCATGTGCCAGCATGTGCGCAGTGCTTTGCGAACGCACTTGAGCGGGTGTGCTTATCATGTGATACACTTGAGCGTGTGTGCCTATCATGTGCCAGCATGTGTGCAGTGCTATGCGAATGCACTTGAGCGGGTGCGCTTATCATGTGCCAGCATGTGCGCAGTGCTAAGCGAATATATTGAGCGAACCCGCTCAAGTCTTGAGCGGGTGCGCTTATCATGCGCCAGCATGTGTGCATTGCTAGGCGAATACACTGGAGCGGGTGCGCTCATCATGTGCCGGCATGTGTGCAGTGCTACGCGAATACACTTGAGGGGGCGTGCTTATCATGCGCCCGCATAAGTGCAGTGCTAGACGAATACACTGGAGCGGGACTGCTTATCATGTTCCAGCATGTGTGCAGCGCTGGGCGAATACACTGGAGCGGGTGCGCTTATCACGCGCCAGCATGCGCGCAGTGCCAGGCCAGTACACTTGAGCGAGTGTGCTTATCATATTAATATGCCAGCATGTGTGCAGTGCTAGGCCAGTACACTTGAGTAGGTGCGCTTATCATGTGTCAGCATGTGTGCCGTGCTACGCGAGTACACTTGAGCGGGTGCACTTATCATGTGCCAGCATGTGCGCGGTGCTACGCGAACGCACTTGAGCAGGTGCTCTTATCATGTGCCGGCATGTGTGCAGTGCTACGCGAATAGATTGAGCGGGCGCGCTTATCATGTGCCAGCATATGTGCAGTGGAATGCGCTTGAGCGGGTGTGTTTATCACGCGCCAGCATGTGTGCATTGCTAGGCAAATACACTGGAGCGGGGGCGCTTATCATGTGCTAGCACGCGTGCAGTGCTAGGCGAGTACACTGGAGCGAGTGCGCATATCATCTGCCAGCATGTGCGCAGTGCTAGGCGGGTACACTTGGGCGGGTGTGCTTATCATCTGCCAGCATGTGTGTGCAGTACTTGGCGATTGTGCTGGAGCGCGTGTGCTTATCATGTGCCAGCATGTGTGCAGCGCTACACGCATGCACTTGAGCGGGTGTGCTTATCATTTGGCAGCATGTGCGCAGTGCTACGCGAATACACTTCAGCGGGCGTGCTTATCATTTGGCAGCATGTGTGCATTGCTAGGCGAATGCGCTGGAGCGGGTGCGCTTATCATATGCCAGCATGTGTGCAGTGCTAGGCGAGTACACTGGAGCGGGCGCGCTTATCATGTGCCAGCATGTGCGCAGTGCGAGGCCAGTACACTTGAGCGGGCGCGCGTATCATCTGTTAGCCTGTGTGCAGTGCTTGGCGAATATGTCATGTGCCAGCGTGCGTGCAGTGCTACACGCATGCACTTGAGCGGGTGCGCTTGTAATGCGCCAGCATATGTGCAGTGGAATACAACCCGCTCAAGTCTTGAGCGGGTGCGCTTATCATGCGCCAGCATGTGTGCATTGCTAGGCGAATACACTGGAGCGGGTGCGCTTATCATGTGCCGGCATGTGTGCAGTGCTACGCGAATACACTTGAGGGGGCGTGCTTATCATGCGCCCGCATAAGTGCGGTGCTAGACGAATACACTGGAGCGGGACTGCTTATCATGTTCCAGCATGTGTGCAGCGCTGGGCGAATACACTGGAGCGGGTGCGCTTATCACGCGCCAGCATGCGCGCAGTGCTAGGCCAGTACACTTGAGCGAGTGTGCTTATCATATTAATATGCCAGCATGTGTGCAGCGCTAGGCCAGTACACTTGAGCAGGCGCGCTTATACCATGTGTCAGCATGTGTGCAGTGCTACGCGAGTACACTTGAGCGGGTGTGCTTATCATGTGCCAGCATGTGCGCAGTGCTATGCGAATGCACTTGAGCAGGTGCGCTCATCATGTGCCGGCATGTGCGCAGTGCTACGCGAACTGAGCGGGTGCGCTTATCATGTCCCAGCATATGCGCAGTGGAATACGCTTGAGCGGGTGTGCCTATCATGTGCCAGCATGTTTGCAGTGCGTGGCGAATACACTGGAGCGGGTGCGCTTTTCATGTGCCAGCATGTGCGCAGTGCTACACGCATGCATTTGAGCGGGTGTGTTTATCATGTGCCAGCATATGTGCAGTGGAATACACTTGAGCGGGTGCGCATAAGATGTGCCAGCATGTGCGCAGTGCTATGCGAATGCACTTGCGCAGGTGCGCTTATCATGTGCCGGCATGTGTGCAGTGCTACGCGAAGAAATTGAGCGGGCGCGCTCATCACGGCGCCGCCGTGTTGTTGGGTTGTTTTGGCTTGGCAGGTTCTGGGTGATTTTGTTTGAGGCTGTCTGCTTTCTGTTTGCGGGGTTTTTGTTTCGGTCGCAGGCTTTGGACCGCGGCTGCGCATGTAAGCAGGGCATCCCGCACTTCAAGACCAAGCATGCTGGCCTTGAAGGCAGCGCATCCTGCGTTGGACCGCAGGGCATCCTGCACTTAGGCAGGGCATCTTGCACTTCAAGACCAAGAATCCTGTTCTTGAAGGCAAGGCATCCTGCAGTAGAGTGGGCATGAGCAGGGCATCCTGCGTGATGGGCTGAGAGACGAACTGCGAGACAAGCCGCGGCTTGTTGTAGCCGCAAGGCACAAAAAGGACAATCACGCAGGCCTTGTTTTGCGACGCGTGCCGCGCGTGGCCGTCTGGTTCTGATCTCATAATCTCATCATGAACGTTGTAGCGAACTACGCTACAGAGCGCTCATCACACCCCATCTCATACGACTGCCTCACCGGTCAGCCTCACCGGTCAGCTGCTAGATTTGGCCGAAGAAGCGGACGCACGCGTCTCCACCACCCATGCTTGCAAGAGCTGGTTTGCGAGCGCCTTGGTGGGAGCGCTAGTGGTCTTGTGCTTGAGGCCAAGGATCATCTTTCCGAGCCCGTGCTCCTTGGCTTCTTGGACTGTCACAGCATGCTTGATGCAAAGATGCATTCCTGAAAAGTTGCTGTGGAAATCCTTTGCTCCGAGCTTGTCCCTGATTGTCTCCAAGCTTAGCGCGCGGGGATCCTTGTTCTTTCCCGCCGCTAGCTCCTGCTTGGTCGGTGTCGTTTCCATAGCTGCTTGCGCTTCACCCTTGTCGGTCTTTCGTCGCTTGTTGTACTTCTCAGAAGCTTCTGCGCAGATCGTGGCCATGCGCTTCCAGGCAGCGGCTGATGGAATGGCAGCTCGGCTGTATTTTTTCCTGGTCAGCTTGACACAGGCTGAAGGGGGCTGTTTAGGAGCATCTTTCCTGGTAAAGTCAATCAGGTCCTGGAAGTAGTCGTTGTGGTGGCCCAGAAGGAAAGCTGCGAAAGCCATGTGGCTGCATCTCGAAGTCTTCGCAAAGTAGAGACAGCTGCATCGGAGACGGTCGAGGACTTCTTCAGGCCCAGCAACTAGCGTGACTACACACACGTTGGCCAAGATTTCCTTGACTTTGGTGAGGGACAAGCGCCCCGCCTCTTCGTGCCACATGCCGGGCGACTTCTCCAAGTGCTTCTGCACCTGCATGCAAGCATCTTCCGCTGGGAAGGGGGGGCCTACTATCCCGCAAAGACAACTTCTGTGGGGTCACACAAGTGCTTTCTACAGACAGAAGTGCAGCCGAAGGACGTCTGCCACGGAAGAGTCGCAGAGCCGCAGCAGGGACACCATGCAGCAAGCCACATCATCGTCCACCACCATGGAGGCATTTGTGACTGGGAGCACAAATGCTTGACGGACGTCGCCGACCTCACCAATATCAAACTCGAAGCTCTTCGTGTTGCCGGGGCAAGATTGCCACAGCAAGCGTGCGCACGGCAGCCTCATTTGGTGATCGTCAAGGACTTTAACCCTTTCCGTGAAGATGGCTTCGCCGCTGACCAGGCGGCTAGAGATACCGCCCAGCTTGAGCTTGAGCTGCTTCGCGGCGGCGTCATCCGCGCCCAACTTTGCCTGACGAGGCCGCAGGGGCGCACCAAAGTCGACTGGTCGTTGCGGCGCCGCACGCTGCGCACTACCCTACAAATCGCTAAACGATACTTCCAACACGAGCGAAAACACGTGGAACAGTGACAGCGCCCACCAGAGCTCACAGCGGAACCCTTGGCGCAATCCCACGCCTCCGTAGCTTTGAGGATGTGGTTCAAAGCATCTGTAGCAGGCATTTTTGCCACGTTGCCAGGCAAGAGCTTCTTCATGTGATGCCAGGAAGCTTCGAGCGATTGGGAAATGGTGGTGGAAGTCATCCCAGGATTCGCCTCAGCGGGTGGGGTTTGGGTCTAGGGCCTAGTCAGAGGCGGAGCGAGTTGCCGCCGAGAAGCTTCGTGGGACTGGAACTTCACGGAAGTCCCCAGCAGCGAGATGAAGCAGCAGCAGGCCGAAGTCCACATCTCTTTCCCTTCGACAGTCACCTTTTCCACCACGTCTTTCTGCAGATAGGCCGCCAGGTCCAGCTCTCCGAGCTCGACTAACCTCACTAAGAGGCTGTCAATGTAAAGGCTGAACAAAGGCCTGGAGAATCCCAGAGCACTCAGCGCAAACTGCATGTTTGCCGCCACCATTGCCCGCACCTCTTTCTTGGAGCCGGCGCGCCTCATGATGGATGACACCTGGTGTCGGACATCTAAGACGAACACAGTCTTGGGGAACGCCTTTCGCAAGGCGTTTTGCCCACCTAAGCTTTCGTCAGCGTGAACCTGGTGAAGAAACTGACTCAAGTCATTGTTCTTCGAGGAGTGCCATTCCTTCATGAGGTGCAGCACCGTGAGCATGTGCTCTTGCCCTTCTTTGGGCACAAAGCCCAAGCCTACTTGCACCAAAGTGGTTCGAGGAATACCTTCGCGGTCGTACTTTTTCGCGCACAAGCAGAACTTCCACAGGCCCCAATCGCTGGAAAAGACCTTGTACGTGCAGTCATGCACGCCGACAAGGTAGTCATGGTCTCCGCCGCGAGCTTGAGCAATCATCGCTGCAGCAGCCTCAGCTGCGCAGCTGCCCCAACTAGCCCGGCAGCCTATCCCACCGCCGAAGTGGAGAAAACAACCAGCTGAATCAAATGGCGTGGCAAAGAAACTGAAACAAAAGCAAGGGAGAACATCAGTCGCCTCCAACTTGCTTGTGGGTGCAGATTGCTTGTGGGTGCAAAGACAAGAACGTAGCGAATTTGAAGGCAGGAAGCGTCGGCGAACTTCTGGCAGGTGACGATGCCGCATCCGTCCTCGCGCACCACGGTGCTCCAGACGCTCCCATCCTCGTTGATCTTGCGCAAGTGCTCCAGCCACTGACCCAAGCCAGTGCCTCCACCGAACTCTGCCGACGCGCTCTTTTTCCGCACGGCTCGCCGGCGAGATTGCACCAAGGCTGCTGTGCAGGGCCAAGTCTCCATCTCTGCACCTTGCGCCGCCAGCTGCACCATGGCCTGCATTGGCGTGTTGGCTTCGGTCAATGCGTCTGCCTGCCGACGCACTGCCACTGCAGTGCCTCGAACCAGCCTGGGCTCCGTGGCGTGGTTGCCGTTGACGTGGACGATGTGCTCCTTGGCGCCGTCTTCTGTGAGTTGGAAGATATGACGCCACTTGCGAGGACAGTCTTTATGCGTTTGGCAATACGCATACACTGCCACGTGCTCACCAGCTGAGCGGCCAATCTTCATCTTTGCTTCCATGGACTGCTGTGCGAGCCACGCGAGCACGGCGCGGCGGCACTCGGCGTGGCTGGTCACATCGAAGTCGGGAGACAGCCGGATGACGGCCTGCTGCTCCCACTCCATCTGATGGGGCTCGAAAGGACGACCTCGCTACCTTCCCCGCAGAGCCGGAAACGTATGCTCCACGACACTGCGTTGAAGCGTGGGAGAGCCTGGAGCAACTGAAAGCTTGGACCGGCCTTGAATTGCCGAACGTTCTGAGCAAGCACGGAAACTCAGCCTTGAAACAGCTGTCTCGCAAGCTGGAACACGTCGTGCGCAGGCAGAGTACACGGACTGCAGAAGCTTTTTTTTTCCGCGACTCGCAGGCACGCCACGTGTCGCACCATATAGAATAGCCGGAAGCATGCAAAACGCAGACATTGTGCTCGTTGGCAGCCGTGCCCATCAGCAGCCAAAGTGAAGCTTGCCTTCCGCAGCTGGGTCTGCTCACGCTGCCGGAAAGCACCAGAGAGGCACACGCAAATTTTCCATCGCCCTCTTGGTCTCCTCTGTCAAAACACGCTTTGCAAGCACTCGTTGCTGACGCCCTGCAGCCCCACCAGCCCGTCTTTGGTGGACATCAGCTATACCAAGCCCACGTGCCAGCTCGCAAACCTCATCGAACTGAGCAGCCGATAGATGACGAGGGCCCATGGCAGCCCGACCCAATCGAGCCGAGTTTCTCAAAGCGCTGAGCGTTACTTCCTGCTCGTCGGGAAGTGCTCTCATGACCTCCGCCAGCAAGCGCTCCGTGGATGTCATCGGCTCTCCGCATACTTTGCACTCCAGAACATCCCCAGAGCAGAAGATTTCCTGTGACTGCTTGGTCTGCAGCCGCATCTCCGTCTCAAAGGCAATGACGTTGAGAAAGAAGGCTGCCTCCGTGAACTTGACAAGCGCTCGCTGAACGCTTCGGACGCCGGCCTTGGTGTCCACAGCGTGCCTCTCGTCCACTAGATCTGACAGATCTTGCCGCAGGGGTCCCAGGGAAGCTGGCTCGTCGCACCACCTGAAGAAGTCGCAGCCATCCTCGGAGCCTGGCAAGGCACACCCTGACCGCACCCGCGGACCGTGCGCGTCAAACACAAAAACAGAGCAACATCCGAGCGACGCAAACGACCCTTGCAACTGTGTGACCAAGGCACTTGCTTCGGAGCAGCACCAGAACTGCCGCCCGACATTAGACTGCGCTCCCTTGCCTTTGCGCTTACAGACCTTCAACACAACCGGCAGATCGCACACGCACTGTGCGGGGACATCAGCTGGATTCCCCCTCGGGTCCATCGTGCGATGTTGAACCGCAGGCACGGCGCAGAGCGTGAACTGCAGGTAGCGCAAAGATTCCTCTTCCACGTGAGCCACGGCGATGTAGCTGCCAATCCATTGCGAGTGCTTGGAGACATAGTCCCTGACTGACACCCGCTGCTGCGTAGATAGTTTTTGCTCTTCGAAGAAATTGTGAACCTGAGCAAGGAGCTTGTTGGCCTCGTTGGTCAAGGACAACTTGCGCGCCGAGCTGGCGGGCCCAAAGATCCGCAGCGCGCTTTCTACGACTCCGCCAAGAAATTCGCGAATGGGCTGCAAGGCACCGATGTCATCCCAACGGCAAGCTTGCGCGTGGGCCACGGTGAAGCACCACCCCTGTAGAAAGCCCGTGGACCTCAGACGCACAGCCCAAGGCAGCCACAAGCGCTCGACTACATGTCAGGACTTTTTTTGGCAAAGACACGTCGCTCAAAAAAAAAAGCTCGCAAAATATTCAAGAGCGCCGCTCTCGCAACCGGAGCCTATCCATTTACCACTCGCTTCGTGTTTGCGCCGAACCATTTTACTATGGCAGAAGCCCCCAAAACCGCCAGCTGTTAGGGCAAAAACACCTTCATGACAATCGTCACACGCGACTGCTTGCGTAAGATACCAAACGGGTGGGCGCAAGCTGCGTGCCGTTGCTGCTTAACAATCGATGCCCAAGCTAAGCAGCGGACATGCCCTTCGCGCAAAAGAACTTTCTAATGACGTCCTCCTGCGCCATCATAGAGATTGCAGCCTGCGTCCGGTCAACCCTGTTGGACAAATCAGAGCTCAAGGCCTTGCCGAGGCCATTGCCAGTTCTGAGTGGAAGCAATGTACTTGGGGCTACGTGTTGCCCTGTGTTCGTAGCGCCAGAGCTAGCGTAACTTGCGTCGAAGAAGCTGACTAGCTCCTCTACAACTAAGTAGATATAGCCGGAGTTTTGCTTCAGCTGCTTCACGAAACCCGCAGTGCTTCCTCCGTCGAAAAGAAGTCTTTCACCCGCGCTTGCAGAGTTGTGCGCGAGGAAGGGCATGCGATCCATGACGTCGCAAAACACCCTGTGTATCAACTCCTGCTGCACGGGGGTCTTCTTCGACCCCGGGGCTGCAATGCCGATGCACGGCACCCTCGGGGTGACTGATAAAGTTGCCTTCAATTCCACTTGCATGTCAATATGCAAGCACGCAGCGAGCATTGTCGACCAAACCTGATGCACCAGCTTGTCCGGGAACCCTGTGCAGCGCGAGAGGCAGAGAAGGGCCACCTCAACCGGCAAAGCACTACAGCAAGATGGCAACAGGCGAGAGCCAGCGGCGTCCAAGTCTGCTTTCTCGGAGCCCAGACTGGCAATCTCAGAAAAGCACAGGGCTGCCGGGCGTGGGACAGCATGCGCTGGCCAGTTAGGAATCTTGGCGAAATCCTCCGCCGCAGGCCAGTCTGCTTGTGGCCCCCGTAGCCGTCGCAGGAGCGGCGCGGCGTACTCAGCGACGCATGCGTGCACTCCGTCCAAGTCAGCGCTGGCCAAGGGGTCCGGGGCGGCTTGTGCTGGGTCGACCTGGGTTGGGGAGAAGGGATGCCCTTCGCTGAAGCCAGTGCCACCCGGAGAGCCGCGAAAGCCCCCCACCAGTGGACGCAAGCGCGATGAGGCTTCTGGTTGCTGTGGACTCGGAGTGCGCTGCACTTGCGTTGGAGTCAATGGTGTGCGGCATGGGCTACGCGTCCGATCCCGCTCCTGGGACATCGCGACAAATGACTTCGCTGGCATTCAGCTTGGCAACATGAGCTGGAACAGTTGGCACTACTGCCTATCTCCAATCAAGCCTTTGAGCATGGCGATGTAATGTGCCCTGCGCTAACAAGCCTGGAGCAAGAAGACCGGCGGCGCCCAATCTTGGAGACTGCGGGCTCAGCACGAGCAAATGCCGACCGCTGCGCGCGGAAAACGAACCTATACTCGAGGCATCCCGCGCAGAAAGCGTGGTCACTGCACGCGGAAAATTAGCACTGTTTGAAGCTGTCTGGGATTTTTCTTTCCGTGTCAGGTTTTGGACCGCGCCTGTGCATTTAAGCAGGGCATCCCGCACTCCAAGACCAAGCATGCTGGCCTTGAAGGCAGGGCATCCTGCGTTGGACTGCAGGGCATCCTGCACTTAGGCAGGGCATCTTGCACTTCAAGACCAAGAGTTCTGTTCTTGAAGGCAAGGCATCCTGCGCTGTGGCGCCGCAGGGCATCCTGCATCTCTAAGCGCGGCGTCGCAATGCATACGCGCGCACTAGGAAACTTGGAGACAAGCCAGGGGAGGAACCGCGCGGAGGCGTGCAATGCAAGGCCTGCAAGGCATCCGCGCGCGCCCGCAGTTGCTTCATGCCGTTTGGTTTGCTGTGCGGCGCCGCCGTGCTGTTGGGCTGTTTTGGATCGGCAGGCTCTGCGTGGTTTTGTTTGAGGCCGTCTGCTTTCTGCTTGCGGGATTTTTCTTTCCGTGTCAGGTTTTGGACCGCGCCTGTGCATTTAAGCAAAGCATCCCGCACTCCAAGACCAAGCATGCTGGCCTTGAAGGCAGGGCATCCTGCGTTGAACCGCAGGGCATCCTGCACTTAGGCAGGGCATCTTGCACTTCAAGACCAAGAGTTCTGTTCTTGAAGGCAAGGCATCCTGCGCTGTGGCGCCGCAGGGCATCCTGCATCTCTAAGCGCGGCGTCGCAATGCATACGCGCGCACTAGGAAACTTGGAGACAAGCCAGGGGAGGAACCGCGCGGAGGCGCGCAACGCAAGGCCTGCAAGGCATCCGCGCGCGCCCGCAGTTGCTTCATGCCGTTTGGTTTGCTGTGCGGCGCCGCCGTGCTGTTGGGCTGTTTTGGATCGGCAGGCTCTGCGTGGTTTTGTTTGAGGGTGTCTGCTTTCTGCTTGCGGGATTTTTCTTTCCGTGTCAGGTTTTGGACCGCGCCTGTGCATTTAAGCAGGGCATCCCGCACTCCAAGACCAAGCATGCTGGCCTTGAAGGCAGGGCATCCTGCGTTGGACTGCAGGGCATCCTGCACTTAGGCAGGGCATCTTGCACTTCAAGACCAAGAGTTCTGTTCTTGAAGGCAAGGCATCCTGCGCTGTGGCGCCGCAGGGCATCCTGCATCTCTAAGCGCGGCGTCGCAATGCATACGCGCGCACTAGGAAACTTGGAGACAAGCAGGGGAGGAACCGCGCGGAGGCGCGCAAACGCAAGGCCTGCAAGGCATCCGCGCGCGCCCGCAGTTGCTTCATGCCGTTTGGTTTGCTGTGCGGCGCCGCCGTGCTGTTGGGCTGTTTTGGATCGGCAGGCTCTGCGTGGTTTTGTTTGAGGCCGTCTGCTTTCTGCTTGCGGGATTTTTCTTTCCGTGTCAGGTTTTGGACCGCGCCTGTGCATTTAAGCAAAGCATCCCGCACTCCAAGACCAAGCATGCTGGCCTTGAAGGCAGGGCATCCTGCGTTGGACTGCAGGGCATCCTGCACTTAGGCAGGGCATCTTGCACTTCAAGACCAAGAGTTCTGTTCTTGAAGGCAAGGCATCCTGCGCTGTGGCGCCGCAGGGCATCCTGCATCTCTAAGCGCGGCGTCGCAATGCATACGCGCGCACTAGGAAACTTGGAGACAAGCCAGGGGAGGAACCGCGCGGAGGCGCGCAACGCAAGGCCTGCAAGGCATCCGCGCGCGCCCGCAGTTGCTTCATGCCGTTTGGTTTGCTGTGCGGCGCCGCCGTGCTGTTGGGCTGTTTTGGATCGGCAGGCTCTGCGTGGTTTTGTTTGAGGGTGTCTGCTTTCTGCTTGCGGGATTTTTCTTTCCGTGTCAGGTTTTGGACCGCGCCTGTGCACTTAAGCAAAGCATCCCGCACTCCAAGACCAAGCATGCTGGCCTTGAAGGCAGGGCATCCTGCGTTGGACTGCAGGGCATCCTGCACTTAGGCAGGGCATCTTGCACTTCAAGACCAAGAGTTCTGTTCTTGAAGGCAAGGCATCCTGCGCTGTGGCGCCGCAGGGCATCCTGCATCTCTAAGCGCGGCGTCGCAATGCATACGCGCGCACTAGGAAACTTGGAGACAAGCTGGGGGAGGAACCGCGCGGAGGCGCGCAACGCAAAGCCTGCAAGGCATCCGCGCGCGCCCGCAGTTGCTTCATGCCGTTTGGTTTGCTGTGCGGCGCCGCCGTGCTGTTGGGCTGTTTTGGATCGGCAGGCTCTGCGTGGTTTTGTTTGAGGCCGTCTGCTTTCTGCTTGCGGGATTTTTCTTTCCGTGTCAGGTTTTGGACCGCGCCTGTGCATTTAAGCAAAGCATCCCGCACTCCAAGACCAAGCATGCTGGCCTTGAAGGCAGGGCATCCTGCGTTGAACCGCAGGGCATCCTGCACTTAGGCAGGGCATCTTGCACTTCAAGACCAAGAGTTCTGTTCTTGAAGGCAAGGCATCCTGCGCTGTGGCGCCGCAGGGCATCCTGCATCTCTAGGCGCGGCGTCGCAATGCATACGCGCGCACTAGGAAACTTGGAGACAAGCCAGGGGAGGAACCGCGCGGAGGCGCGCAACGCAAGGCCTGCAAGGCATCCGCGCGCGCCCGCAGTTGCTTCATGCCGTTTGGTTTGCTGTGCGGCGCCGCCGTGCTGTTGGGCTGTTTTGGATCGGCAGGCTCTGCGTGGTTTTGTTTGAGGGTGTCTGCTTTCTGCTTGCGGGATTTTTCTTTCCGTGTCAGGTTTTGGACCGCGCCTGTGCATTTAAGCAGGGCATCCCGCACTCCAAGACCAAGCATGCTGGCCTTGAAGGCAGGGCATCCTGCGTTGGACTGCAGGGCATCCTGCACTTAGGCAGGGCATCTTGCACTTCAAGACCAAGAGTTCTGTTCTTGAAGGCAAGGCATCCTGCGCTGTGGCGCCGCAGGGCATCCTGCATCTCTAAGCGCGGCGTCGCAATGCATACGCGCGCACTAGGAAACTTGGAGACAAGCTAGGGAGGAACCGCGCGGAGGCGTGCAATGCAAGGCCTGCAAGGCATCCGCGCGCGCCCGCAGTTGCTTCATGCCGTTTGGTTTGCTGTGCGGCGCCGCCGTGCTGTTGGGCTGTTTTGGATCGGCAGGCTCTGCGTGGTTTTGTTTGAGGCCGTCTGCTTTCTGCTTGCGGGATTTTTCTTTCCGTGTCAGGTTTTGGACCGCGCCTGTGCATTTAAGCAAAGCATCCCGCACTCCAAGACCAAGCATGCTGGCCTTGAAGGCAGGGCATCCTGCGTTGGACTGCAGGGCATCCTGCACTTAGGCAGGGCATCTTGCACTTCAAGACCAAGAGTTCTGTTCTTGAAGGCAAGGCATCCTGCGCTGTGGCGCCGCAGGGCATCCTGCAGCTCTAAGCGCGGCGTCGCAATGCATACGCGCGCACTAGGAAACTTGGAGACAAGCTAGGGGAGGAACCGCGCGGAGGCGTGCAATGCAAAGCCTGCAAGGCATCCGCGCGCGCCCGCAGTTGCTTCATGCCGTTTGGTTTGCTGTGCGGCGCCGCCGTGCTGTTGGGCTGTTTTGGATCGGCAGGCTCTGCGTGGTTTTGTTTGAGGCCGTCTGCTTCTGTTTGCGTTGTTTTTTTCTTTCCGTGTCAGGTTTTGGACCGCGCTTGTGCATTTAAGCAAGGCATCCCGCACTCCAAGACCAAGCATGCTGGCCTTGAAGGCAGGGCATCCTGCGTTGGACCGCAGGGCATCCTGCACTTAGGCAGGGCATCTTGCACTTCAAGACCAAGAATCCTGTTCTTGAAGGCAAGGCATCCTGCGCTGTGGCGCCGCAGGGCATCCTGCAGCTCCAAGCGCGGCGTTGCAACTCATACGCATGCGCTAGGAAACTGGGAGACAAGCTGGGGGACGAACCGCGCGGAGGCGCGCAACGCAAAGCCTGCAAGGCATCCGCGCGCGCCCGCAGTTGCCAGAGAAACGGGGACACGGAGCTGACTTAGCGAAGTAAGGTCTCCGAGTCAGAACCCGACGGCCCGAGTCGGCCGCGGAAGCCACGTGTCAGACGGAAAGCGCCGTGTCAGACAACGACGGCCCGAGTCGGCTGCTTGCAAATCTGACTTTTTCGTCACCGGCCATGTCATTCAAGCTGCAGCTACCCGGTGTGAGACGGCCAAGGCTCACCCAGCAAACCACGCAGCATCAGCAGCATGTCGTCGGAGAACGCGTGCCAAGCCTTGAACAAGGAGCCCATGCTGCGAGACCGCCCATACACTGGCTCATACTCTTGCACGTGGTTCATGCAGGACACAAGCAGCGGCTCCAAGGTCTCTGCGTGCGTTCGCCAGGATGCCCCCCAGGTCAGCTGCAGTTGTGTGCGAAAGGACACGGGATTATTGCCTTCACAGGGAGGCTGGAGGTCAGGCCAGGAGCATGTCACTTTCCAGTGCTCACAGCGGCGGAGGCTGTAGATCACTGTCATGAGAATGGTGACGGTGTCCAGGTTGGTAGAGGACTGCTCCCCTCCAACGTGGCGGCAGAGGCTGTACTGGATGCGCAAGCACTGCTCCAGATGCCACAAGGGAGTGAAGTTGCCGTATGTGACCTCCTCATGCCGGCCACGGTGAGCAGCCAGCGCAGCCTGCATCCCACCCACCAAAGCCATGACGTGCTGCGTGTCAAGTTGGACGGACATGTGCGGCAGCCAAGACTGACAAGTGGCTGAAACACTTCTCGGGCCAAGAGCGCTGCAAGGCAAGCAAGGCAACTCACAACACAAATCAGTTGCAGGTCACGGTCAGCATGAAGCAATGACTCCGGATCGCCCTGCTTTGTGCGACGCCAGCAACCCCTAGACTGTCACAGCCCTTTTCGGGCGCATCCCCCAGAAGACCTTGGACCAACTGCGTGGCCAAGCGCGCTGCCAACTTGCTGGCAAGCGCCCCCATTGTTGCACACTCATCGATCGAGTGTACGGACACTTGGGCTTTTTCCGCCCGCACTTCAAAATTGGACCCTGAAGACTCAGCACGGGCTGCAATGCCCTGGCACAAAAAAAGCATCGACCCCACCTTGCGGGCTGCTGCTGGCGAGCCAGCGACCGCTGCAGCTTCTTTTGCTGCTTTTCACGCAGCGCCAAGCTGGCCGGGCATCCTGCGTTGGACCGCAGGGCATCCTGCACTTAGGCAGGGCATCTTGCACTTCAAGACCAAGAATCCTGTTCTTGAAGGCAAGGCATCCTGCGCTGTGGCGCCGCAGGGCATCCTGCAGCTCTAAGCGCGGCGTTGCAATTCATACGCATGCGCTAGGAAACTGGGAGACAAGCTGGGGGACGAACCGCGCGGAGGCGCGCAACGCAAAGCCTGCAAGGCATCCGCGCGCGCCCGCAGTTGCCAGAGAAACGGGGACACGGAGAAGTAAGGTCTCCGAGTCAGAACCCGACGGCCCGAGTCGGCCGCGGAGGCCACGTGTCAGACGGAAAGCGCCGTGTCAGACAACGACGGCCCGAGTCGGCCGCGTATGGGACGGCGGGCACGCCAGAAGAAGCGCGGACGCGGAGCTAACTTAGCAAAGTAAGGTCTCCGAGTCAGAACCTGACGGTCCGAGTCGGCCGTGGAGGCCACGTGTCGGACGGGAAGCGCTGTGTCAGACAACGACGGCCCATTGGGGGCAGTTCCTGAACGCGCTTCCGCAACCACGCGCGAGTGTTGTCTGACTCGCGCGTAGGCGTTGTCCGACTCGCGCGTTGGCGTTGTCTGACTCGTGTTGTCTGACTCGCGGGCCTGTTGTCTGACACGGTCTTCGCTCGTTCGGGATGATGGTGGGATGGTTTTGAGGCGCTGGTGACGGGCATGGCGTTTTGCGAGATTGACGGCTGGTGCAGGTGCTGTTTTTGGGGGCCTGGTGACGGCCAAGTTTGCTTTTGCGAGATTGACGGCAAGGTGCTAGGGGGCATACAATTTGGGGATTCTTGTGCAGGTGCTACAATATTTTAGGATGCTGTTTGGGGTGTTGGTTGAGGTGTTCTTCAGGTGCTGCCGTGCAATCGTTGGCACGTGTTTCGCTATCTGGGGTCTATGCTGGTGTATGTTTTTTCTTTTTTTTGTTTGGGGGGGGGGGGAGGGAGCAGTTTCAGTTGCTGAACCACCATTTAGAAGGCACTTTGGATGTGTGTGTTTTTTAAGATGCCCCCCCCCCAATTTTATAGATATCTATGCAGTTAGCTTCAATACGATGAACCTTCATGGAAATGATGTCCACCAAAGGGTCCACAATCAAATCTCATGATGCTCCAAGTTTTTGGGAATAGAAACTGTCGGCGAGAAAATGGCCGGTTCTGCTTTTGTTTTTTTGCCCTTTGTGCGAGCAATCCTGATTCCTGCTGGGGTAACTCCTAAATGGGCGCGTGCAACAATCGACATTGGACCCCAAACTTTGTTTCAGGCCAATGCTTTCTTCAATTGTTTGGGGCCGGAGTTGTCTTGGGCTAATGTTTGTCACATGTTCTGTTTTTTTCGGGCGGATTTCCAGAATTTGTTTCAGAACACTAGGAAACAGTAGTACCAATCCTAGCTAGGTTGGTCGACATTGCTACGCCTGCCAGATTCAATTTCCGGATGGTCAAGTTATGCACCATCATTACCTGCTTCGCTGCTCCTTTGACCGGCTCCCTCCATCTCGTTTGTGGCGGTTTCGATGGAACCAATTGCAACTTTTAGTCTAGGAAATGCTGCGTTCCCCTTCAACCATTGGAACGTTTTCTGCGGGACTAGAGTGACTTACAAAACATAAACCTGCTCCCCCGCCCTGGTAGTTTGTTTTGCAGAGGCCTTCGTATCTTTTCGAGGGGATGATTGTTTCTGAATTGGCCCTCAATTTTGCCCAGAGGTGGGGAGAAAGCAATCCTTCACGGCTTAGAAAGGTTTTTGCTTTAGGCTGAGCACGCCTCGTTGAGCAACCGGGGTCAGCCGGTCTTGAAAAAGCAGGTGCCCCGTTGTTCTCCCCCCCTCGCGTCCCCCTCCCCCAATGCGGCCGTTTTCGCGGGCAGAGCTCGCTCGCCCCTCGTTTTCGCGATTTCGCGAGGCCAGTCTCTCTCGCTTCGGCGGGCTGATCATGGGCCGCCACGGGAACTTCAAGGTGTGCTGGTGCGGCAGCCCCTCCCCGAGATTGCGGCGGTCAAAACCGTTTTTGGGGTAGCTGAATTCACCACCCAGTTTAGGCTTTACTTCAGTGGGGATTGAATTTTTTTGACCCGGGCGAACTCCTCCGGACACTTTTCTTTGCGCGCGCCTCTGGAAGGGCCAGTGCGGCGCCCGTGGTCCAACCAGGATGATGCGTGGAATCTCAGGGCTCAACTACGCACCCCTATGCCCAATATGTAGCCCAAGTATGGTCCGCAAATCAAGAGAATGGATAAAGGTGGAAAGCAGTGCCCCTGATATATGCAACGACTATAAACGGAGGTCCTAACCATCCATTTGATCAGCCCAGTTTGCGAATCGAACTCGGCTCGAGGCTACGACGCCTTCACCAATCCCACCGGGTGCTCTACCATGGAACAGTACACCGTCTACGCGGGCAACGTCACCAGTGGCGGCCCAATCCAAGGTGCACGCAGCGTTTCGTTGTGCAGAGTCTTGGGAATGTTTTATTGATTGGGGGCCTCAATGGTTGTATATATCAATGTCACCTCCTGAGTAGACAGATGCCCCCCCCTTTTCCTTGGCCCTTCTCTTCGCATTGGGGGGGCTGTCCCCAATATCCCCGGTGGTTCAACCCCTCTTTTCAATTTGTGTGCCACTGCCATGGAAGCCTGCTGCAACTTGCACAACTTGTGGCTAGCGGTTCTCTTTTTGAGTGCACGGATTTTGTAGGGCGCAAAGTTTTACTCGGGATCCCTGGGATTTGTTTGACGGGTTCTGGGAATCGAGGGGTAGAGTTTCCCCGCCAAGAGGAAGTCCTCTGGCTTTCAACAGCCTGTCCCTTTGAGACCCTCTTGAGGTCTTCGCAGAAATCATGACGAGCTCTCACTTGTAATTTATGTCCTCTTGCTTGGAAAATTGCTCATTTCGGCTAAGACAATCTGCCACATGGAAATCTATTAAGCATGTGTCATTTGCCATGCCCTTTTTCAGTCGCTTTTGGGCTAGTCCCTTTGCCGGACCTTCAACACGAGGTGGGGGCAAGTGTTCCTGCATGCCCCCCCCCAAAAAAATGTGGTTGTCATTGTGGTTTTTCTCTTTTTTCCGGTCAATTTTGAACCTGCATCCCCCCAACAAAATGTGGTTGTCATTGTTGGGACCTTTATGTTGTTTGTTTCTCTCTCTTCCGGTCGTCTGGTTTTTTTTTGAAGCTGCCAGGCCAGGTGGATCGACCTCCCGTGGGTGTGTGGCGGCCTCAGTGACTCAGACCTCTCAACAGCCCACCGTGTCCCAGAAGAACCGTGGCCCTTTGCCCCTCCCTTCCCAATGGTTTGTTGTCGTTGTCGTTGTTGGTGTTGAATGTGCTTGTCGAATAGTTCCTGACAGTCCATTTCTCCCCCCGCCCCCCCAGTGGTTGCAGCTTTCCCTTGAAAAGTCTACCGCCAAGAAGAGGCTGGCCCAGGCGATTCCATGGAGGCCGGCCAGTTGGAACACTGGTGCCCGGTTGCCTTCTGAGCAAGAGGGTGCCCATCTTAAAGGAGGTCTGTCACTCCAGGAAACATGGGGAGAACCATGCTTTGCTGCGGAGCTATCCATGTGGTTGTTAGCTGAAAGGGCTTACAGGGGGATAATCTGGCGCACGCATATCTACGGGAGAGGTCCCAGCCCACATCCATCAAGATCAATGCCCATGTTCTATCGAGCCATTTGCCGTCGGCTGGCCAAGACTCAAGGCGTCCAGGACGCCCACAGCTTTTTGATCAAGGACCCACCTCCAAAGATCCCTGCCCTAGTTGTTCAGACCTCATGTGGCCTTAGTTGGCCTTAAGGTGTATCCAGGCGCGACGTTTTTTTTGGTTTTGTTTTTTTGGGTTTGGGGAATCAACCCTTAGGACCAGTTAGGGGTTGGCGCCATTGGGACCTGAAGAATCATCGCAAGAGCCAAGTGAGGAGTCGCAAGAGGTAAACGAGCTGTAAATGAATGAGCCTAAGGCACATGTTCTTTGTGTTTGTGCCATAGTTTTGCGACTTTAGGTCTGGTCTAGGTGTTGTTTTGTTTTGTTGCTAAGAGGGCGGCTATTCTGCCTCGGGTTGAACAGTGCCCAGAAGGCGTCGACCCCTCGAACTCTGTGGGCTGAGTCAGCAAAGGCAAAACCCATCCCTCTGCCACCTTCCTATGGAAAGCGGGGGGGGAGCGATTCCACCGAAAAATGGGGCAAAATGAGTGAAAGCCACGATGTACGTCCTTTACTGGGATTCGTTGTTGGAATTGTTGTAACCATTGCAGATTTATTTGGATTTGGGGATCAACCCCATGAGACAAAACCCATGAATCAGCAGCTTGCAAGCAGCAGGAACCACAAACGTCCGATTTTTCCGAGATTCCTCCGTGAAAGACGCCCTTTTCGGGCTGAATTCAAGTTTGCAGCAAAGTATACTTTTTCTGGGTTTTAGAGGCCTTGCCTGAATCAGGTTCAATAGGCAGAACATCTTGACTGCCACTTGGTTGGACAGGAAAAACATGTCACTGGTTGAGGAGATGCATGGTTTTCTCGCTAGCCAGCCAATAGTGAAAGTTCGTTGCCACAAAGTACGTGCGGGGTTTCACGGGCCTGGATTGAGCCGTCATGTGCCACGCGCTGCTTAGGCCCTTCATCTATACCATCACCGGCTGGGGCATGAGTGATGTTGACAGGCCCGTCCATGGCCTATCGGGGGGTTGCCGCACCAGGAAAACCAACTGTTCTCACGTCCCAAGTTCTGGACGTCAAACTTTCTGGGGCGATTTTATTGGCAAGCAAGAATATTGTATTGTGTTGCCAATCAATCAAGAATTCAGACCAGTCCAGTGGTGGTGTGCGCATTCTTCAAGCAAGCTGAGGTCATGGTTGCAGAAGATTGAAGGTGTTTGGGCCATCTCAGAAACATCCAAAGCAGGGCCTTCGCAGCTGGAAAAACCAGTTGGGAGCTCTATGTGTTTTCCATGGCAGTTCATATTTTTAAGGCAGGTCTGCGGGAATTCGGGGCTGAATTGCACTTCAATGATAACAGGAACGATTTCCACCCCTTGTGTGGAATTGGTCAACGAGGCCTTTCAGAGGTATCACCGAATCGGCTGCAATCCCACAGCTCTCGTTCTGAACGAAAAGAAGCAAAACATCCGAATCCCAAACCAAGTTGGCGATTGCACTTTTGCAGGTTGATGGAACCCAGAAAGGTGGGCCCAAGAGATCCCTCAAACCAAGATGTTATTTCGGTACTCGGCAAGGTGATTTCAAAGGCGAGCACCTGTTTGGTGACAACTCCTTTGCGAGAACACACTGATCTTCAAGTCTTTTCAGTCCTGCAGGAATGCCTGGAACCCAATTTATAGCATAACAAGGCTTTACAACCAATTTGGTATTTTGGCACGCTTGATTCCAACACCTGGTCGCAAATGGGGTTCTCCACATGGTCACCCGCACAAGGCGCGTCTTTTTCTACCGGGGTCACGAGGGAGCAGCAGCTGGATCTGGAGGAGATGGCTTGTGCAGGATTCGCATCGTCGACAAGGACGTGATTTGCGGGCAAGCGGGTGCATCGGTCCAGCTGGTGCCTCAAGTCACGGGGTTCGGCTGGCCCATTCCATATGGGCGGAGTTGTCAACCGCTTCCCCCCCCACCAAGCAAATCTGGGATTCTTTGTGGCTGTTCTTTCAACTGGACCTTTGTTAATACTTTCCTTTTTTGGGGTGCACTATGGAGCAGAAACTGGACATGTTATGGCTGTGGTTGTCAGGAATCTTGTCGTGGTTGAACTTTGAACCTTTATACAAGTAGCCACCAAGAAACGGTGATGGTTAACCACACCCAAAAAAGTAAGTATCAGGACCCCTGGTCGCGATTGTCCAACAATTAGGGTTGGACCAGCCCCCGGAAGACTATTTTCCTGATTAAACGGCAATATTTGACAACCACTTGCTGTCAAATTGACCGTCTACTGAGGATATTATCTGATTGCACCTCCCCCCAAGAGGGAATTTCATGGACACCAGATTGTGCCCCCTCCAGTCAAAGTGAAAGCAAGAGGCCAGGTGATTCCTACGACTTAAACCGAAACATCAGGTTGCCCCAACGGCACCGAAACAAAGAGCGCGTGTTTCTTGCGAGTGGATGTGCAACCATGTGCAACCCGTGGAATACACACGTGGCAGACGCCTGACCTGACCGACATTCTTCCAACCAAATGTCTTTTTCAAACATTCATTTTTCCTATTACCCTGTGTCCCACTGACATGGAACCAGGGCAGAACATAGTCCAGGACCCCTCAGTCAGATTCCATGGACAGGGCTGGCAAGTGGTCGCTTTCTGTCGCTGGCCCTCTGCTAAGTTCGCTGGGCCTGGAAGCCAGCACCGTGCCCAACGGACCCGCCGAGTTGGTTTGGTCGGCTGGGACGTGGGCTCCCTCCATTTGCGGCGATCGTTTCAAGGGAAACCATCAGCAAGTTGCAACTTTGGATTTGGGAAATCTGGTGACCTCTGCTTGCACCCTTTGGTCCGCATCTCACTTTTCACTGGGGGCTCCCGGGCAAAAGGAACATGTTGGCATCTCAGAGTTACTCTTGTGGCTTCCCTAACGTAAGGGGGTATGTTTTTGAGGATGTCACTTTAACGCTTTTTTTGGCGACGATTCCCTGATTGCCTGGGAACCAGCAAGAAGAGGCGGAGCTTGCTTGATCCAGAGGAGTGCTACTGTCGGAGTCAAGGTTTCTCAGGATGTTGGTTTGCACGGCGAGTTGCGAAAGGACAGAGCCGTTCCTCGAAGCAGTTTCTCATAGAACGAAAGCAACGGGGGGAACTGGTTCCTTTCGTCTCGAAAGCAACGGGGGGAACTGGTTCCTTTCGTCTCGCTTTACCAGTCGGCCCAAACAAAACACGACCCCAAAGAAAGACATGTCAATAGGGTCCCTTACCTGAGGTGCCAAATCACAACCTCGTGATGAGCAAAGCCAATGGGGGAATGAGCTGCAGAACGGTTGCGCGTTAATTTGCTCGAAGCGAATCCGCCTTTTGACCTCTTTCCGTTCCTTTGTGAATCTCCAGTCACCAGCAAGGCTCCCGTTTTCTTACTCCACAGGGCAACTGGGCAGAGGCAGTTACGTTACACAGGTGGAATATCAGCTAGACCGTTGGGTGAGACAAAGTTCAACAAAAACATTGTCAGACTCCTGAAACACATTGCCAGACCGAAGGCCTTCTTGATGTTAAGTGTTGACCTTCTTGAGTTTCGGGGGGTTCCCTTTCAACCGACCAGACCCTGTGTAAGGGGGTCCACTCGTTTGGCCCACAGACAGAAGCGGTTTTCCAGAACGCCGAACCCAAGGAGACAAACAACAGGGTCGTGCGACCCCACAAATAGAACCTGGAGAAAAAGGATGTAATATCCTCCTCTAAACTGGGACCAATATTCACTCTGCACCCCTTTAAACATGTGAAGCATCATACCGGGGTCCAGGAAATGACTCCCATGTTGACAGAGTCATTCGCGCGGCGCCATCGTCTCCGCTTATCCAGCGTTTCCTAATATGTTAGCGTTAATTCCCCACCAAAAGGACACTCACTTTAACTTGGCAACCAAACCTTGGTGGCTCCCAGCCATCCCCTTAGCTTTTTAGTCTTTTAGTGTTTAGTGGTAGTTTCCATTTCACCCGCCTATTTACCACACTGAGATGTTGAAGGCCGCAAGAAAGAGCTCGAGCCCCGGCCAGGACAGCCCTCGCGTGTGGAAGGGGACGCGTCTATGAATCGAACCAGCGTGAGCTGGACCAACATCGTGGCAGGAGCCCCAGCGCCGCCAGCCGTATGTCCTCGTTACAGGAGACTCAGCAGCTCCGTAGACGGCGGGTTTCCTTTTGGTTTCCTGTGAAAACCAACATGAAAGGATGTCAATGCCCGCTCAAAAACAACAACTTGACACTTCTTTCTTCTTTTGTGGTGGATTTGGACATCACCTTCTGGGCCAGTTTTAATATGCCCCTAGATCGGGATTTCGTGATTCTGATTGGTGAAATATGGCAGCATTTTTTCCAGAGTTTTCAGTATTGTTATTGCAAGAAGCTGCCTGCTTTCTTCTCCCCGTCCAAAGTTTTCCAACATACACTTTGCGCGTCAGACTTGGCACTGCTCAAAAGGCACTCGACAGGTGGAAAGATGTTTGGGATTGGGCAACTCTGAGAACCAATGGTCCAAGTGGCATCCCAAAAGCTACCCCATGCGGAGGCCAAATTTGCGAGTCCAGGGACCCTTTGTGCTCTGTCTGGAAATTTTTCGGCCCTGTAAGTCTGGTTTGGAAACTTAATTTCTAGGCTGCACGCAGGCGCTTCTCTACTTCAATTGGCACACATCGAACTTCTTTTGGAAGCTTGTCACTACCGGGCCAAAAGTATTTTCTGGGCAGACTAAGATGGAACAGAGTCAGAAGGCCTTAGTCGCTGTGTCCCCCAGCTGGACCAAGTCTAGTCGAGGCCCAAAGAGTTGGAACTTTGTCCAACTCAGTTCAGTCTATCTTTGCGACGCCCTTTAGCTGGTCCCCCTAGATTATCTTAAGGACGGTTGCTCAGTCCAAAGCGAATCGACCGTTTCTGTCTGAGGCCTCGTGGTTGGTTCCCTCCAATATCTGAACCCAATTCGACATATAAGCAGAATCCTATGTTATAGCGAGCTCACCGATTCGGGGGTATAACGAGCTCACCGTGATAAAGGTCCTTTACTTGGGGACCCCTTAAAACAGCTCTCAGAATCACAGAACAAATTGCAGAAAAGCTGAATCTTGTCAGGGTACCCCAGATTTGGGACGAGTTTTCGTCAAACGTCGGAATAGGTTAAGCTTCGATTTCCAGGTCCTTCGGGCACCCCTACGTGCATGAAGGGGTGCTGTGCTTCTTGTTTTTGGGCTGCCTTTCACTGGGCACCACGCAATAGGCATTGAACTGCCTGCAGGTTTCAACCAGAAGCCACAATATTCACCAAGAGTACGCATCTTCGGGCAATCCGCGTGGAACCCGCAACTAGTCCTTAAGACCCAAATCACACTTCCCAAACTTCTGAGGAATCGCCGGTTTTGCTTCGGTCGCCTTCTGGGCATGTTTACTGGCAAAAACCGCTGAGGCACGGGAGATGCGAGCCTTGTCTGCACAGCTTATCTGACCTCTCTCAGTTTGGTGGACTGCGCCGTTTTTCCGGGGTCTCCTTCAAAATGATTTCAGAGTTCAGGGTAGAGTCTACTCTGAACAATAAAATCATAGACAAAAAATGAAACATAATCACAAGATAGACTTGTCTGTGTGCCCTAGATGTGGGCCAAGAAGTTGGTCACCCTGTAGACTAGCATCGACCCCCGGCAATGCCCATGTTTCGGGGAATTCTCGCTAAGTCCAGAAGGGCAAGCCGGTTCCGCCCTCAGTCCTTTTTTCTTGGCCACAAATCGTGAGTTGACCAACTAACAAGAGGTCAATTTGTTTGTCCTCCCGGGGCACTGGCTGCAACCAGTGTTGCGCCCATGGAAAGTCAACAAGTTTCTTCAGGCTGATTCGCTTCACGGCCTGCGTGGAACTCAGGTGATTCAAAATGGGTGTGTCTTCTTTTGAGGGTACCTTGCCAAGAGGAAAACCGACGCAAATTTCGGGGGGTACCCAGAACAAGACACCCAAATGTCGATCCCTTACGATCAAAGCCGTGCAGTTCCTCCGTGTTAGTATCGGCTGACCTCCTGGTGGCTTTGCGGGAGTGAGCAGCCTGACAGGGGAAGTACATCCTTAGAAGGTACCTAAATCCTGTGGGGCTTCTCCAGTTCGAACTCATTGAAGGAACCCAAAGCCTCCCAAAAAGCAGAGTTGTTCCTCTATGGTGGGTGTTCCATGATCTGGGTGAATGCGCGGCTTCGCTCATGTCTGGGCGGCGGCTTGATTGGTTTTCCCATGGGAGCAGCCTGTGGGTTTGGGGGGTTAAAGCCTTGCATCTTGCGGAGGGATTCCTTTGGTGTCCAACCCAATTTCAACGTGGAGTCTTTGGAGCCTGTATTTCTCTTTGATTGGCGACTCATCTGTTCAGGTTCGGCCCTGTTTCAACAACAACTACTTGGGTGGTTACGGGACGAACATGCGGAGCACGTCACTGTGGGTTCTTCTTCCGTCTCAGGCACCTACCGCGTCTGCTGGTGCGCCCACAACTACCAGGGCTGCAATCAGGACGCGCACTTTGCGCTCGGAGGGCCCAGCTGTGAGATGTTTGCCACGGTTCGCTTTCTCAGTTCAAAAACAAATGGAACCTTTTCAGGGTGCAACTGAAAAATCCTGGTTTAGGGTCACCATTTAGTTTCGCCTATCCGACAGGTCCAAATAAACCAGGTTGAGAGGGGGGGGAAACAAACTTTTGCCGGGTGAGACTCAAGGTTCCCCGCCTCAGATTCTTCTGAGTTGCAGTCGATCTGACCCCTTGACCTTAGAGTTGACTTGCAGCTCTAGTCATCCCATGTGAGTTGCTGGTGCTCAGGGAATGACCCGGAAGGGGATTTATTTGTTGCTGTCATTCCATTTCTCATTTCCTGCCTATTCGGGGGCTGGGATGTGCAAGCCGGGAAGTGGGAGGTCAACACTGCAGCTTCGGATGTTTGCGCGTGCTCGGCTTCAAAGGTGTCGCGTCAACTGCGTAGTTTCGTAATATCGAGCCCTGCTTTCTCAACCCCCCTCCCCGCCGGTATTAATCAAAACATTCCCCATCATTCCCCACGGAAGAAGGAATGCTTAATCACAAGTGGGGGGGTTATTAACCAGGCATTAACTAACCTTTTGGCGGGGACGCCAATGTTTGCTCAATGAGTCAACATTGCGGAAAAGCAGCCAGTAAGGCAGCCAGCGGGTATGTATGCAGCATCCGTTTAATTGTATATATGTATACATAAATACGTCGACCAAAAGGAAGTATTATATGTATTGGTTTTGTGCATGCAAGTATGTATACAAAGAATCCAACCCGGCAGTTCGTCGGCTTGCTCTGGCGAAAACCTGAGGTTGGACGTGGGGGTCATCAACCCGCGGGGCGCAGCAAACACCACGATGATCAGCGCCATTCCCGGGCGTGACTTGGCCCAATTTTTTGGTGCAGTGGGAAGCATCTGAGCGTGCAACGCCGTACTGACAACATATTTTATATATGTTTATATACCCCTGTTATTTTCCTTGGCGGTTTTTAGCCGTCCGGTTGCTTGGGTTAGGTTCTTTAGTTGGTTTTGTGCTTGGGCTGAGCCCAGAGGTTGAACTGTTAGGGGATCTAAGGACAGCCCGGTAAGGGATCCTTCTCTTCAAATGGGCAAAACCGCATACCTGCATCCTCCAAGGTGTGCTTTTTCGCCAAACAGCGGAAATTTTGCACACCCGGAGTGCCCAGGTATAACATCCATGCGGGGGGCATTGTGTCCCAGATATTATCCGTTTTGGATGGTTTAAGCAGCACCCTTTGTGTAGCCATAGCAAGGGGGAGTTTGCCATTGGGCAGCAATAGTCGCCAATTTCCTCTCTCCTATGATACTAATAAATATGTTTGTTCCAAGACCGCGAAGGTCTCAATACTAAGTTAGAACTAGCGGCCAGTACTGATCTGATTCTAAACCAGCAAATGTGCCGCCGACCCCAACTCCATTTATATTAGGGGACATCTTGCTGCCAATATTAAACCAATACGAAGCCAAGACTGAAGCACATTACCAACTAACTTAATATGTTCTCTTCTTTCCGGGACTCGTAAGCGCTCAACGAGTCAGGCCCTTTCTCGCTCACCGTGAATGCCGCGGATGGGTCCACCCTGACCGGGGATGATCGCATCAGGCCGGGATCAGAAGCTGACCAAAGCGATCAGTGGTCCTCCCACAAAAGTCCTGATGCAGGACTAAACATACTAAACATTCAATAAAAAAGGCTGTTGTTTCTAGGGGGACGACCTGTGCAGCGCACGCGTGTACTCTATAACTGGCCATGCCACCTGAGCCACAAAAGGGACAGTCCTAACCAGAATTAGGTGCGGCCGCCTTTCGTAGTTCTTTACAGCGGTTTGGGTGGACCATTTGAATACTCGTTTTTGATTGTGACTCACCTGGCACGAAAGTGCGAAGATGAATGCTTTTCCTCTGTTTGTTTTTTAAAGACCTTTCGACCTCGACAAGGGGTCCTGCATTTCCTTTTCTGGGAGGTTGTGTAACATTTGCCTGGGCCGGTTGTGGGGATCTCTATCGGTGGGGCAGTTGTGCCAACCTCACCCGGAAATGGACTGGAGGCATGAGCCTGGCAAGCGAAGGGCATAGGCTTGACGTGGCTTTCAAGCTGGGTGTCAAAGCACCCTAGCTGTGTCAACAAGATTTGTAGAGAGAAGGAACCGACCATTTGAAAATTTGAAAGGTTCCCTAGATGTTCCTCGCTTTGATGCCCCCATTTGTCAAGGCCTTGTGATATCTTGTTGTTTGCGTCTGCACGAAAAATAATGTTGATGTGTGGTTGTTTGTTTGCTTGCTTGCTTGCTTGCTTGCTTGCTTGCTTGTTTGCTTGTTTGTTTGTTTGTTTGTTTGTTGTCCTGTCCAGGCCTTTTGTCTAAGTATTTTGCATGCTCTATCTGCTTCCCACGTTGCCCAATGGCGCCCTTGTTTGTGTTTTTCAGGTCGTCCCTTTGAAATCATCGAATTCCCTTGGATAGCCCGCAGGCAAGTATGAGGGGACCCCTTCAATTTGAAGCCAAATTCGGAAGGTACCCACGTACCAAACCAAGTCACCAATTCGAGGTAAGGCGAAAGAAAGCCGGGCGGACGCGAAGTTTACAGAGTTGATTTGCAGGGACGCCGCAAGCCACCCCTTTCAATGATCCAGTGCCAGGAGTGAATAATCAGGTGGGCCTTAGACTACTGCTAATGAACAGTGCCGGCTTGCACCACAGGACAGTTATGTGCGCAGCACCAGAGCCCATGAGCCCATGTGTTGCAACCCACTGGTCACCCAACTCGGCCTTCTTAAGGCAGAATAGGGCCAAACTTGAGCTGCAGGGGAAACTTGCCCCCAGATAACTGCGTGGAGGCATCATATACCCCATACACACAGGGGGACTCCGCACCTGGGGGCCCCGCTCCAGAAATTGTCTTTGGCAAGTGGAAGGCATATGAAGGCATGTGAGGGCATTCTGGGAATTTGTTTGAGGTTGCATTTAAGAGACACCCAGCAAACCTAGCAACTCAAAGGAAGGGTTTCTGACATTGCTGCAACTGCTGTTACACTGGTGCACTAGCTGTGTGGCGATGGTTTTTGCATTTGCTGCTAGACCTCTACTTCTGCTGCTGCTGCTGCTGTTTCTGGACTGACGTTGGCAAACATGCGCGTTTTTCTCGAGATGTGGTGCCCTCCAAAAAAGGTCGGATGAACGACCCCTTCCAGAAGCGACGGTGGCACCTTGCCCACCCCCCGATTCCCTGTCCGCAGGATCGTGCGCTCTGAGGTGTGGGGCGCTAAGCGTGTTTCTGACTATTTGATTGTGATCCTCTACTTGGATCCCTTGGTCAGGTTTTGGAATGATTAAGAGAAACATACAGGTGTTGGTCATGCTGTACTGCTGTCGCTTTGTTTGGGCCGGCTACTCGGTTGGGCGGCATTTGAGCAGAGAGCCAAACGTCTTCCAGTTCTTCTCCCAAGGTTCGTCGCTTCGATCAGCTTCACCACGTTCGAGCTTTGACTTAAAACTTGTAGAGAAGTTTTGTGTTTCTGACTGCCTGGCAGACTGCTTGATTCGCAATCGCATGAATTGGGGAGCTTGACATGCAGTCTTCTTCTCACTGTTTAGTGTCCTCTCCAAAGATAGATGGGTGTGCCTCAAAGTGAGGGCATCCTCAGACTGGCTCATGTGCCCCTCTAAACCAACCGAAAAGCGATTCCCGAAACCGAAACAAGCAAGCAAACAAACAAACGCACACACACACACACTATTGTTGGTATGTCAACAAGCAAAAACCTCCCCCCGCCCCCCACTTTCTTGCATGTTGGGGTAGATGGAATCTGATGCAGAAACGGTACATGGCGTACCCCGGGTGTGGGCCAAGCAAATTGGGGGGGGGGCGGGGACCCCTGACTCAGCAGACCTGCGCGCCGTTGCTTTTGATCACCTCAGGTCCGACGGGAAGTGCGGCGGTTTCGGAACCTCCGCGCGGCACTGAGACAGCCTAGCGAAGCCCATGAAAATGCTGGGCTCTCCCTTAGGTTTCCCTCACCGGCAAAGTACCCGCCCTAGAGTACAACAAATCGAGCAATTACTTGTCTCCACATGGAAAAAGCACAGCATGGAGAGGTGTCCCGTGAATTTACCTCTTAAACAAAGCATCCAAAAAGGCGCAACTCCAAGCAGCATGTTGGTGCTGCTTTTGGGCAGATGTTTCCAGAGTGGAACTCCACCCAGAGAACTGCAGCTTGCTTGTTCTGAGTGGCGAAGCATGAAGCTTACAACCATACCATCAGGAAATGACAAAGAGCTCGCCGATTCGGGGGATTGGACGAGTGATTCAACCCATGATGACTGCCCTTTACTGAATATACTGGGGGTCTTCCGCATTGTTGGTTTGGTACTAATTGTTATAATTGCCTATAGGGTGTAAGGGTACGCAAGGGTGAGATCAGGCCTTTGAACCTTGGTTGCCGACTCGCACCGTAACCCCGCATGTTTGAGAGGGGAAAGGGACGATGTTGCATCTCGTCTTGATTTCAAAGCAAGAAGCAAGTTAGGGCATGAAGCTGTGGGCCCAGAATTTGCTTTGCGACAGGCATGTCAGCTCTTTTTCTTGAAGGGACCCTCGACCTTGACGGACCTTGAAGACACATTTGGCCGTTGGTTGATTAAGGCCCCCCCTTCATGGAACCCAAAGGATCTCTGATAACCTGTGCTGGGCTGAATTGGATTTGGATTCAGATTTGAACCCCTCGGGGGTAACTGGGACCCCACAGAACCCAAAGCGGGATTTGTGCGTGGAATTTGAGGACCCCAAGTTCTTCTTTTTGGGCAACTGGGAAACCCGGAAACCACGCCACGCCACGCCACACCGGGGCCCGCTTTCGCGCGAGGTGATGTCCCCGGCGGTCTCGGATATCGCCTGCTGGCCCACCTGCGTGGACTCCCCCGTCTTCGGCGCCGGCGGCCCCAAAATTGCGGGGGGTTGCGGAAATGGGTTTGGCTTAATCCCTAAACGGGAGGAGGCAGGATTCAATAAAATCAGGTATGAATTCCTGACTCAGGTAATGTTGACCCCAGATCTAAGTAGAACCCATCCTAGTAGGGTGTGAAGGCCCGCCAAAAGGGATGAATCCTTACTTCATCCGGGGACACCCCTCTATCAATAAACTGGGGTGGATTAATCTGGGGTTCCCATTACCCCTTAGTTGTTGGTTCGGATTGGTGGTTTTGCATTTGGATTGAAACCTCCGAACCATCAAACCAAACCAGCAATTGGAGGGAAGCACTTGTGAAACAGGGGAAATGGAGTAAAGCCAAGGTCCTGCACTTTCGACACTTGTTTGGCACCATTTTAGAGGCACACAAAAAGCATGGACTGTGTTTTGCCAATCTCGTCAGGAAGTAAAGTGTTGGGTGTTGACATCAGCAGGGTTGGCTGGCACAATTGTTAACTAGTTGCCATGGCCGCCCGTTTAGAGGTTGTATATGTTTGCAACCTTTTCGGAGCGTTCGGAGGTTATAGGTCTTGCCGCGAAAGCAGGGCAACGCTGGAGAAAAACATGTTATTGTTGCGATCCCACATTTTGAGCACAACCTGTCAGTCGTTCCCGAAACGGAAATGCAAACAAAGGAGCCCTACAGCTTCCACACGATCGACCCACTTCTGAAATCCCAAAAGCTGCCCTCTCTCTCACTAACATGGCACCTGAGTCCATGAGAAACCTGGTAAAGCCTCGTGAAAGAGCCCGGGATGCCTGGGAAAAACTTCCCCAATTCATTTCTCCCCAACGCTTGGGCTTGGGCCTGGAAATGAACACATAGTGGGTGCTTTTTGTTGCTTTGTTTTTTTTCGACGTTTGGCGGGGTCTTTGGGCTCTTTGTCCCGAATTCCTCTGGTCCCTGGAACTGGTTCCTGAAGTTTGGCATCTTTGAAAAGGCCCTGGTCCAATTCCTTTGTTGTTTTAACCCTTAACTCTTAACGCGGTTTTGTCAAGACGCATGAACAAGGGGTTGAATTGCACCTCCCTGGTATATAGCCTCCATACCTCTAGGACCCTGGTTTTGAGAGAGGGTGCCCCCAAGACCAGATCCAAGGTGTTCCCCCCCCCCCCAAGTGAAAACCTCTCAACAGGCGCTACCCTAAACCCCAGCTTCCCCTAAAAGTTTTGGGCTAAAACCTCCTTGGGACTGTGCCCGACAGGAGAGAGACAGAGAGAGAAAGAGAGAGAGAGAGAGAGAGAGACCGTTTAAAGGGAACCTTTTGCTCAAGCATTCCCTTTAGGTTTGTAGGTTTTCAGGGTTTGGTGGGGGATGTGACTAAACTAAAAGTTAAGCTTTTAGCACGAGATCAGCTCAGCTTCTTCTTCGCCGGGTTCATTCACGTAGGCACCGCAGATGGGCACCAACAACGAGTCGGAGGTCTGGGATCCGGTGCTGATCATGGAGAGCTGTTGACTCAGAACCGAAGCGCCACCTTTTTTTTTTTTGGGCGGGGTGAGGAGTTGAATAAGGATTTGGCTTGGGTGTGTCAAATCCACCCAAACCAGGGCACCTCAAAACAAGACGAGAACAACCCTCCTCTTAGAAGAGGGAATCACCATGAAACCTAGAAGACCCATGTGTCTCAACATGTGCGCTTGGCTTTCTGAGATTTCCCTTTGCTTGGTTTGGACTCCTATGAAATGAATGGAGTGGGCCACAGCAAACCTCCCAGTGGGAGCTCCTCGCAATGAACCTCCCGGACCTCCCTCTTGGTCGAAGGGAAGCCAACAGGAAACCAATCATTTCAAGGACCCGTATTTGCGAAAAAACAGAAATGGTACCTTCTCAGGGGGTTCTACTCTTAGAATCCATTCTGGCTTAGTGGGCTGCTAGAATTTGTTCCACGCCAAAACAGGAGCTCTCTTAGCTGACCTGATTTTCTGTTGGTTTTGGGTCAGCCATAAATCTTTCGGCCTTGCTCCAAAAACCGTTGCCTTTGAAACTTGTTCGTTGGAACCTTGGAAGGTGGCTTCAGCAATGGCTCGGAACAGAAGACCCCATGGGTAGCTGGTAGCAGCGAGTTCGGCTTGCCAGCAGACATGGATACACCCAGGGCGCATGACAGCCTTGATTTCGAGAAGTTCAAGCATGTTTCAACCCCTGGTCCCTTGAATCCTGTTGTGAGGAAAGTTTACCTGAATCCGGAGGCACTTGGCAGCCAAGAGCCCCAAGAGCCGAGCCTGTTTCCGTAACGCGCAACGTTCCTGTCCTTCGGAAGCACGTCCATTCCCTTATCAATTTTGCATGGCAGCCCTGGTGCCCTGCCCGATGCTTTCACCGACCACCTGGTTCGCACTTAAAATGAAGGTCAGAGCCGCTTTAGGGATCTCCGGGATGTTCAACCTTTTCTGCAGGCCAAACCTATCGGGCCCCTTTTCACCAGAGTTTAAATGTTCGCTTTGGGACAAAAACAAAGCTTGTTTCACAACAGCAGTGACTTGTTTCGGCGCCAATCTACGAAGTGTTGATCGCCTGGCTGCACCTCTAACCTCATCAGGGTCGACTAAAAAAACAACTTCCATTTGATTAAGACGATTCTATATTTTCTCTTGTTGGTTTTAAAGGGAATCTATCACTACTGGACATATTTATATTTTTAGGGGGCTTATGCAGATGGAAGACAAAAAAGAACCCGTTTTCTTTGAAGGCCTCACCGGCATTGTGCAGTCGAAGCCTCCTACCGAGCCTTTGAGAACATGCCCAGGTGGCGAGTACAACATCTGCTGGTGCAACTCCGGCAACGGCACTGCTGGCGCTCGTTCCATTGGCCTCACTACAGGAAATCCAAAAAGGATACACCCTTTAGGGAATGGGTGGGTCAACAATCTCCCGCGGAAAGTGGGGCAGGGCTTGTCAGCCCTTATCACTTGTTGTTTGGTTACGGTAAGCAGCAACCCCAGCAATCTCCCAAACACTCAACAAGGCCCGTGACAGGATAGCGAGGTGAAGCACCTTCGATTTCCGGGTCCTTTGTGTGCAAACCAAGCTCTTAAGGTACAGCAGGGTATTTGTTGTGTTCTGTGAATCCAAATTGGGCGAATCAGAATTTCAACCATTTGCATATTGAAACACGTGCAAACAGGTATAGATATGTAGACATATGTATATATGTATACAAACGCACGCATATGTCCATAGCCATTGGGATAGCCGACCTTGGCGTCTCAGAAGGGGTTGTGCTGTCAGGCGCCGTGATTTCCTTTGCGGTCGGGTTCTGGGTGTAGCCCACACTTGCTATGGCCTTCAAGGGAAACCGCCAGATGGACAGGTCCTTGGATCTTTGCAGGTCCCTGTCTATGGAAAGCTGTATACTTTGTGGGAGGGTTTTTTCGAGGCCATCGAGTCACTTTTCCTGGCCGCTCGTCAGCTCGGCAGCCTCATCCCAAAGGAATAGTGGAGGGGCCGTTTGAAGGACATGGTCTTCCGAAGCCTCCCGATCCACTTCCAGAATCGTTGCTCCCCGCAACTTCATATGGAGCACAAAAAAACGTCATTTCAAATGGACTGAATTGGGTACCACCCTGTGGATGGACGAAATCCTGCACTTCCCAAGAAACCCCGGAATGATGATTCCCCTGTAAATGCCAACGAACAATGGTTTCCCATGGTTTTAAGGTGGTGCAACATTTGGTCCATCCACCGTAGGGAATGGCCAGCTGCTGCCAGTCAGTTAACGCGGGCCCCGCTTCGCCAGGCGGCTGTGACAGCGACCAGGATTTCGCCTTCAAGGCTGGCCCCTCGCCAGCACTGATCCTGCCTCCGGGCGAGCTCGCCCGAAGATTGCGCGTGAGGTGTTCGCAACAGGGTAATTCTGGGGATGTGTCAACATGGGTCTGTCTGTCTTTTCATGTTATTTGAAACACCCACCGAAAAGGGGTGTCCTAAAGACACAATGTGACATGCTCGCATCCGCTTCTCACATCCATACCCATATGTTTCTCCAGCTCTGTTCCCCAGCTTTGTAAAGCATTTGCTGGGCCGGTTTTACAAAACGAGAGGCATGTTTGAAGGACACGCCTGGTGAAAAAAGGCTTGAGGGCCCATCAGGAAGCCAAATGGATCCCCTTGCCCAACCTCCCAACCTCCCATGTTTCCGGTGTCCTGCGATCTCAAGAAGGCTGCAAGTTAGGGTATTTCAGGAAAATCGTGGGGAGGCTCAACGGCATCTATGACAAGGAAGTTGTTTTAGGAATTTGGCATCTAAACCTTATTAGCCCAAAGCAAATCGACCGCACTTGACCTTTTGGCCTTCCCTTCTTGGCCCATTTGGCGCCAAGGTGTGATCATCGCCACAGGAGTGCCCGGAGCTGAGTCGGAGTAGTAGTTGCAGCATCGTTTCCATTCGTTGGTCCTACCAGGGGTTTGGTCCTACCAGGGGTTCAATCCACCAATCCAAACCACCAAGTATAGTTAAAGTTTCCTAACATTGCCTCTCAGGTCTTCTCCAAACAATTCACAACTGGGGTTGCCTAAATATCAAGCACAACTTGAACATGGCACTGTGTGTGTTTCCCGGATGTGGGCCCAAAACTTAAAGAATACCGTCCTGGGCAAACCAAAGTGATGGCTTCCCTTCGTATTGTTTCCTTGGTCTCGACTTGACTCAGGAGAGGCAGTAGGGCCCCATACCCTCACAAAGGTTCTCAGCCTTTAATTCGAGCCCCTTCTAAGAAGGAACTTAGAATCTGTGCTGGCTGGAGAGTGGGCGACTCTTGTGTTTCTCTCCTGCGTTGTTGGCAATAATCTAAGTGGCAACCAGGGAACCAAATGTCAATGCCCAGGCAAATGTGTTGTTGGAACCCTTCTCGAGGTACAGCTTTCCTATCTAGACGCCTGGCAAAACAGACTCACAGCCCGAAAGCAAGACTTCTTGGGGCATCACTGGGAAATACTGTGGATGCACGCATTCCACCACCGATTCGTAGGTGATTCATCCCAGTGCATACGTACTTGTAGGGTTTCATCCGTACCAAGGATCTTGCCCATCAGAAGGATTGATTTGGCGTTCCTAGGTCCAAAGGCACAGCACCTTGAGACATTTATCCCTGATGGTTTTGATCTTCAATCGAGTGACCCGAAATTGGTGGTTTGAATTGCTGGTTTGGGGGATCTTCCCACTTATTTTGAACAGCAAGATATTTGTTCACCCCAAACCCCCAATCCCAAGCCACCAATTGGCTTCTTGCCTGGCTCACTGGCTTTCCGACGATCATCCGCCCTCAAGACTTGCAGCTCAAGACATGACGTGGGAACTGGACCTCGTCTTCTAAGCGCTGCAGCCAGTATCTTTTTTCTTAACAGCCGGAAACCACACCTCTCAACATGGGTGCAAAACGCAACTCTTTTGTGACAGCTGCATTTCTGGGCATCAACACCCCAGGGTTTGCTCTGAGACGCAAGTACGTTTACTGAAGGGGCCAATAGCTGGTGGCTTCTGGCATTTCTGTTGAACATTGTTTCATTTTCAGGTTCGCCAAATATGCACCGCGAAAAAGGACGTTGTTTAGGAGGCAAAAGCTGAGGCAAACATGTCATCAGGTGATCTGGGCTCCAAGGCATTCCGGCAGATCCTTTGGGTAGCGGGGGAAGCCAAATTGGCCATGGACTGGATGTGGAATTCTCAAATAGGCCGTTTGACCCCCGGCTTTATAAACCCGTTCTATTTATAGAGGATGTTCCCCTCCAAGAGTGATGAATCCCCACTAAACCAGGCACACCCCTTATTCATAAACTGGGGTTCATTACTCCGATGTTCCCGTTGTTTGGTCTCATTTGCCCTTGGCAAAGACTCATCGACTCCTGAGATTTTGGGGAGGGAGAATCGGAATCAACTGCTCGATTTCTGAGGGACATTGGCCTGCACTTTCACTGCGCGGCTTACTTCCCCTGCGTCGTGGAGGTGCCACTTACAGGCGCATGCCGAGATATCGCGAGGCCAATGAGTGCAAGGTGTCATGTCCCCATGGCTCTACGGACGCCAAAGGCTTTCTCGCCCCAATTCGGGCTTTTGCCCTTTTTCCGAAAGGGCCAAGTCAGTTGCCAATTGAACCCGAACTAGAGGGTCCTTGAGTGAAAGAGTCGGGAGTGCTTGAGGGCTTTGGCGACCCTGGGTCGGTCACCTGGAATCGCAGGGAATCACTTCCCAAGCATTGCAAAGACTTGTTGACCCCCCTCTGCAGTGTTTAGGAAACAAGTTGATTCCCATTGGCGTGTTGGCAAGGCTTTAGAAGATTGCTTGTCCCATGCTCGTCCAAGGAATTCCGGTTGGAAATCAACGTTGAATCGGGTCAACCCTGCGCTTCAAAGGAGGAAGCGGCGCCAACAAGATTTGAAGATAGGTTTCTTTGCGGGTTCATAGCCTCTCCCCCTGCTAGCGTGGATTTCCAAGTGAACCAATTGGGTTCAACCACAAAACCCCAGCAAAATGCGGAAACTTTCAGAGCTTTCCTTGTTCCCCTCTGAAGTTTTTAGGCAGTGGTCGAGTCTGAAACTAGCAAGATTCGGTTGATGCGTTCTTTTGATTGGCGGATCGCTGTACGGGCCCCTCGGACAAAGATCTGAGACAGTTTGCTCATCAAACTGTTTCTCAACCGTACTGCCTCTCCCAGAAACGCACCTTTGGCCCACTCAGAGTCGCAGGGTCGGGTCCATTTTGTGTCTTTGGAGCGGGCGCCAGATGGACTCTCCAGCAGTGACTACTTGCAGATGGTGCCAGCTGCCCCAAGTGCCGGTGCCCAGTCTGTTTTTCGCCTTGGCCGTTGCGGGTTGGCATCCTAAGACCACGTTGGATTGAGAGGATCTCCAGCTCCATCCTACTTGTCCGCTAGCTTTTCTTGATTGGCCCGACTTGGGTTGTTCCCTGGGGCCTCCGAGCTGATGGGGCAATCCAGGAAGCGGAATTTTGACCAGGCACCTTGGTTTGAACCATCCAGTTTGGTTCCGAATTCTGGTTCTGGAATGACTCTGGGAGATGTTGACCCTGGAAGATGTTGACCCTGGATAGGGTTGGCAATGGTATACAATTGGCTTGCTTGCCGGTCAGGTGTTTCAAGCAACCCAGCCTCAAATGCCTGGGACATTTTTAGTCAGCCATCGTCTTATGCAACGTGCACGCCTCCACCGGGTCTCCCGTCATTTCAGCGGTTCATGTTCACTACCGCGGGCCCCAACTCCCAGCCGTTGTTTTTTGTTTTTTGTTATACATCGGAAAAAGGGGGAAGACCTGCACCCTGAGTGGATCAATTGGATCAATCACTGAAACGGAACCCAATTCTTGTCACTTGGAGGTGGGACCCATTGCAAGCCCACAGTAAGGTGACGATTGTGGGAACGACGACGTTCTACCGCATGTTCTTTCCCCCGCGAACATCCTGAAAACCGTTCACTTTGTGCCCGAAGCCCCTTTGCTTTGGCCGCTCCACCTACACTCCCTCAGACTAACGTGGAAGCTCCCAGGAGGCCTCTGTAAATGGAACCAAGGCTTCCAAAGGGGTCTTGGGAGCTTCCATGTTAGTCTGAGGGAGGGTATGTTCTAGGAATCCGATGAGCGCGGTCACAGTCTGTAGAAGCCAGTCCAATGGCAGCGGCCCGAGGCGCGCGCTGCGGCACGGACACGCGCGCGCCAGCCACCAGCTTCTCGCGGGGCACGCGGGTCAAGGGCTACACAGGCGAGAGGGGGGGGAATGGTTTCGTGGCGAAGCCAGCCATCCGGTTCCTCAGTTGTTCAAAGCCGACCTTTGGACCTTTTAGCTTTCCCTTTTTTGGTCTACTCTTAGTAGCGGTCCCAAAAGGTTAACCTTTGATTTCCAGGTCCTTTGGGCAAGTGAGCTTTATTTTTGTTGCCTTTTAGTGTTTAGCGGGGATGTCCATTTAACCCACTAAAAGCTAGCGGGGGATCTGAGGACAGCGCATCTCACCTGGCGGAGGGATCACAAACTCCAGCTGGGTAGGAGGGATCGCCAACGGTTGTTTCAGCACATCTCCGCCTGTTCTCGGGGGGACCCTAGCTCTCTAGTCAACCGGGATTCGTGTGGGCGTGGGAAGGTCACTTCTCATGCGCTTTCAGATGAGTTAGAATAAAAGGTTTCCGAGGTCCAAACTGACTCGCCTGCAGATGTTTCAGCGTGCAGGATTCTATGGGAAAGGTCTGTAATCGTGTTCAACGTCAAGAAGCGCAACTTGAGTGTAGCGTACAACGACGCTCTATAGGAGTCTTTGCATGCCCCTACGACGGCGTGCAGACCACGAGGAAAAGAGGGTCTACAAGGTCCATTCGGCCTTGAACCCCTCAAAAGAAAACACCTTTTCTGAGGCTTATGCCGGGCTTGTGTAGGGAGGACCCCCGTCTGCCTCTGCATTGCCTTATTCAGGAATATCGGAATATCTTCGAGCATACCCTATAGGCTTCTGAGAGAGAAATGCGAGCCTCTCATGGGGAGATTGCATACGATTGTTTGATCCCATGCCGGAAGATTTCTGTTGGAACTTCTGTCGATACAGCAACAATCGTTGGCTTCCTTTCTGGATGCAAGTGAGGGAATGGATTCAGGGCCTGCACGTTTCCGCGTATGAGGCTTTCAGCATCATCCACTGCACCTGCGCTCTAGGGGATGCATGGGACATACGAAATGATCATTTTGCAGTCGGGTTTGCCGTTCGGTCTTTTTGTCGGCTGATTTGGCCTTGCTTGACTTGGCCGTTCGGCGCGTTATTTCGGTCAAATTCTGTTGGCCAATTCGTCCCTGCGCGCAGGGCTCTGAACCGGTGAAACCCTCCCGCCTCGGCTCGTCAGGCCGCGATACCGACGGGAAGGACGTGGTGATCTTCGAGTTCGGATCGCCGCAGGCCAACAGATCTTCAACTCCGAAGCGGGGTGGGGGCTGAAGAAACACCCGTGGTTTCGTGTATATATATAATTATGATATGTCCTGTGAGGGGGTAGTTGTTTGGGTAGTGATATGTTTCATCCGGGGAAGGGATTTGTTGTTTAGTTCCCCTCCCCAATTTCACTGATGACCACAAGTGAGGCGAATATTTAACATTAGCGGTAAGGCTTCTCAATCCTCTTTGCTCTCGCTCAAGTAGGGGTGCAAGATGGGAATGGGTGGACGTTGGAAACCTAGAAGAGAAGGCAGCGATTCATCCTTCCATGCCTAGGCAGCCGGATGTAAATCCAAAGCCCATGAAACCCATCCATGACATGATGACTATGACGTTGCACAATGGATGGAAGAATTCGGATTTCAAATGGGATAGCTCCCAGCCGGGGTGGCTCACGGGGGTTCGTTGATGGCCAGGCGCCGGGAGTGTACCTCGCCTGCTACTGCCAGGGTAACGCATTGCGCCCAGCGGCGTCTAGACACGTTGGGATGGGTGCAGAGCGACCAGTGGAAGACGTTAGCCAGGGCAAATGATACTGAGCTGGGGGGTAAACGAGCTGAAAGATTTGTTTGCAATTCGAGATCGATTGATTGCAATTGGGACTTATTGAGGGATTTGCCCCTGGAATCTAAGCACCTATCGCTTTGCTGACAAGGCATGAGAATACTTTCGTTCTGGGGAGCCTTCCTGCCCGCTTTCCTGCTGAAGGGTCTTGGATTTTGATACCTAGCTGTTGAAGCTTTGGCTGGGCAATCTCCACCCCAAAATGATGGATAGAAGGGGTGGTGAACAGAAGGGGCAAAACAATTACTAGCAGCTTACCCCAACCATGACTAAATGTTGCTTGGAAGTTCCCCATCATTCTAACCCTTTAGGCCCTATCCCAGTTGAATTTGGGGGGCAGCCTTAGCGGCTCTTCAGCCACTGCCTGGATCTGAGCGGGATACGTTTCGCATGATATTTTGTATAATATATTTTGCCTTCATGGTAATTTGTTGGGGTCTCAAAAGTTATTCTGCAATGCAGGGTGAGTAAATATTGAGCAGAATGTAAACATATATTGTGTTGTTGGCTCCCCAGATGTCGGCCAAACCAGACTCAGGTTTTCTTTGAAACAAATGAACATATAGTTTTTGGTGTCCCCCACCCAGATCGCTGGCAAGCCACTGTAGGGAACCCTCAAAAGCATGTGCCTTTTGGTTTCGAGACCTGGTTTTGGTTGCACAACATGGGTTCCCCAGCAGAGGTTCACAGAAAAATGGCCCAAGACCCTCCAGTCAGATTCCATGTGGATGGGATACCTACGGGAAGCGGAGCTGGTTGGGTTGGGCCGGGACCAGATGAGGTCTGCTCAGGCGCGACCAGCGACCAGGACTTCTTTCAGCAAGCCGGGCAGGCCGCAGGGCCCGAGAAGCGGATTCACATCGCAAGGGCTTTCGGAGGGACCAACAGAAAGGTGGTTTTTTGTTTCCCGGCTCCTTAGGCTTTTTGTTTTTGAGTTGGTTTGGTGGTTGGGTTTCCACTTCACCCACGAAAAGTGAAGCTTTTGGCAGGAGATCTGAGGACAGCCCAGTAAGAGGGGCTGTTTGGAGTTTGTTTGTCTTGTGGCAGAATGTTGGGGTTATGACACCTCCAGGTGAAGACTGGCAGGCCGTACATTTCAAGCCAAAAGGGGTGTCAAAGACATCCTCCATGCGGCATGCAACTGACCCTCCCTTTTCGCAAGGGGCCTTGTTTGGCGAAAAGGGCCGCTGGCCAAGCGCCCATAGAGTCCATATCTAAGTTACCATATCTAAGTTCTCTAGACTCCCAACCCCTCACTGTGTTGCATTCGGAACTTTGCCAGCTCCGGCTCAGAACGTCCCCTCCTTTTCGGGTAAGCCACCAGTTGCCAACCTAAGCAAACTTCATCCGTGTTCCTCTCAAATGATCTTCGGACAGACAAGTCCGCGAAGTTCAGCTCCGCAGGTTCTTTGAGTCCGCGCACTCAAGAACCCCCTTGTTTTAGATCAGCGGATTCCGGCCTCTGAATCCCTCTTTCTTGGGTTGGGTCCCACAAAGCAAAATACCTCAAGCCCGAGAAGGGCTGCGACTCTGATTCCAACGCGATCGGAGGCCCCGCAGCCCCAGTTCCACAGACGTGTAGCATACAATGGCGGCACCGTTCCCCTCGGGTTTACACTTGAGCCCCTCACTCTGCAATCCACATTTTGTTAGAAACTATGAGACTTTGTGTCACTGTTTGATGGGAGGCTTTGAGAGAATATGGTTTGCTGTTAGAAATCCCTTTGGAAGCATGTAGACTTCAAGCACGTTGTCAGATGGGTTGTTTGGTGGTGTGGAGGTCATATATGGCCATTAGATTGGGGCGGTAGAATCCCTTACTGTTATCCCTTACTGTACGTATAAGTGGTTTGCAACCTCCACTTTCACTGAACATACTCCATTCTTAGTGACCTTTGGTGCTTTCCAAAACGAAGCTTGCAGGTCTGAGTTGGCTCGGCCAGGTGACAGTGATGGGCCTTCAGGGCAGAGATGACTACCACAAGTGCTACCTGCGCCCTGGATACGAGTGGGCAACATGTTCTTTTCAGCGCACCAGATCTCCCGGATTTGTTTACATTCACCCTGTGTAACCACGAGTTTTGAGGAGCCTCTTTGTATATTGGGGAACTCCCTTTTCGGTTTTTGGGTGTCAGTATTTGTGGTACCTTTGTAGAACTCTTCCAGGGGTCCACAGCAAGCGCATGCAAACCATCGCGAAAGAAGCCTACAGCAAAGTTCGCGGGGCAACAGGTGCCGAGCGTGAGACAGCGAGGTAGATATGTGTGTTGACGCAGGCAATTCGCATTGTTTTGTTGTGTTGGACGCTGGCAGCGCGCAACACGGGTCCCTTCAAGTTCCATCCCGGGACTGGGAGCACGCCAAAATAACAATTTTGAAGTTGGACACATCCCGGCGAGGAACAATTCTCAGCATCCTTGGTTCTTTCTAGTTTCCTGGGTACTCACCAAGCCCTTGTTACTTACAGGCGGTGCCGCGTTACCCTCAGAAGCAGAAGAGATTCTTACCAAAAAAGACCCTCTGAGGGCTACGAATCACATGCTTGCTCTTCTGGAAGTCTACTTGCTGGTTCCGGTTGCTTTCAAATAGAGACCCTGGGACTTTGGAGGCGGTTCATCCTCGAACCGCGCGCTTGCGCGCGCTTTTCTGCGCAGAAGCACGCGCGTGGGTGTCAGCTGAGGCGGGGGACGTGCAAGCTGAGTCTCCGTGGCGCCGGTCTGGATGAGCAAGATGCCGGGCGCCCCGAAAGGGAAGCGCAAGATGCACGGGGCATGGTGGTGCGGCTGGCCATCCCTTGTGGTTTTTTGGATATTTTGCTTGGGGTGTTCTTTTTTTTTGCATGGATGGCCTCCGTTTGTTTGAAGCACTGAAATCCATTTACAGCGGCGTGTTGGGCACTGACAAGTGGAATCGACGGGAGGGCGTTCTGCCTTCCACACCTCTGCCGGAAAAGGCCCATGAAGCTTTGCAGCATAGGGAATTGGCTCTAGGTGGTACAATGTTATAAGGGAGGTGCTTCACATGGGAGTTCTGGTTGAGGGATGACCCACAGGGTTGTGGTTGAAGGATGACGTTGTGCCGTCACTTCTGTGCCCGGCAACTATTACCTTTATATATAGTGTTGTTTGGGGAAGACCTATTGCCCTTCACGCAAAGATCGGGAGATGGGTCGTATGAAGGGTTGGGGAGACGGGAAGGGGATCGTACCGCGGATGGACAGAAGTTTGCACCAGCCATAACGGATGATAAACCACCAACTGGTGCAGGAACTCGTCCAATAGCTTCACGTGCTGAATCTCCATCCATTCGCTTTGGGAAGCCACTATGCGTGGTTGGTTTCCCACCAACCCAACCACCAATCCCAACTGAGCCACAATCAAAACCCGGGTAGATGAAGCTGAGTAAGGGATAATCAGCATGGGTGCCTTTGCCGCCTTTTTGATTCCTTACATGGTTCTGGGTCCCGCGCTATTTTAATTCCGATCAGTCGATCAGTTTTGATTATGACTCAACTGGGCCTTTTCCAGCGGCGCGGATTTCCCATCTGAGGCCCTGATGCTGGTGGATCCCATGGACAATTGCGCGCAGACGGGGCAGCCCGTGAGCTTCAGCGTGGATGGGCCAGGATGCCCCAGATGAAACGGGACTCGCAGATTTCGATTTGAGAAAGACTCAAAGGGAATCTTGCAAATGGATCCAGGTAAAGGATCCACTTTCCAACAAGAGTATGTTTAAAGAGGTCTTTTTTTTTTTCCGTTTCGGTGGTTGGTTGCATTAAACACCATGCACATTCACCTGTTTCGATGGGTTTCTAAATGTAGATGACCGGACACGGTTGATTCAGTCCGGCTTTGCTGACTGCAGCTAGGCTCATTTTAAGGGCTCAACTTCTTGAAAGGAGCTTAGCACCTCACTCCCAAGTTTCTGGAATTGTAACTGGAGAAGATCGTCATAGTGGCGGTTCTTAGCCGTTTGATTAGGCTTTTAGGTTTTTAGTTGGTTTAGTGGGGGTGTCCATTTTGCCCACAAACAGTTTTGAGGACAGCCCAGTTTAGAGCCAGCAATGGGTCGTTTTTGCTGGAAGTGAGATATCGAGTCAAGCCGTGTATTTTGTAGGTTCTTTCAAGCCCATTGCTATGTCGATGTGGGGCTCCCTTGCGCGTACAGCCATACAAATCATTTGCATGGCAATCAATCAAGCTGGGGCCTTCAATGAAGGTCGTTTTCCGATGCTGTCCGTTTTTGAGGGTACACCAGGGCACCCCTGAGTTCCTGGACTTCGTGCTGACGACCCTTTTAGTGGCAAACAAGAAGCTGGGGACTCTTTTGCAACCCGAAGTGCATGGATCCGATCCACGGCACGGTGTCCGAGTTTGCATCTCCGAGCACCCCGAGTGGATGAATCCTGGTGGAAGCTGTTCCCCGGTTTTAAAATGGAGGCCTTATTCATTAACCCGGGGTTGATCAATCCTGGGTCAGCACCAACCAAATTTCAATGCTGGTTGAGTTGTGGGCAAAGATAAAGATGCAGTGCTGCAAGTCCATTGAAGGTTTCCTCCATTGAGACTCTCCAGTTTCTACGTTTTGGGTTTGGACCGTTTTTGGTAAGCAAAAAAGTTCGACCTGTGGGCCAAATTCTGCTCGATGGGAAGTGAGTCTTTGGTTGTTTCTCAACTCCCAGGTCTCAATTCTACACCGGCGCCGGCGACAGGCAGGGCACTTGGGCACTGAGAGCGCCCCCCCCCCCAACCCGGATGAATCTTTGGGAAGGACATTCGTTTGCCCTTGACCTCCTGAATTGGCGAGTGAGTTTGACCAAAATCATATAATCAAATGTCTAAAATTTCTAGGTGTGGAATGTAAAGCAACCCTGGGCCCCTGTCAATTGGCAGTTTGGGGCTTTCAGTATGTACAATACTGCTTCCTTGTTTGGTTAACAGCAGCTAGCAACCTGCTCAATTTCAGGGTCATTTAGCTTCCTCTGGACCCTAGTTGGAACATTCCACATCCACCAGTTCAGCAAGCTTTTGCAACATGAACAGATCTTACCCGTTGACTTCAGAAGGGGTTTTATCAACTTTGTCACGGCAATGAAACAGTTTGGTTACTTCATCTGGCGTTTCGTGAACTCTGAAGGTCCAACCACGTACCACTGGGACGGAGGAACCACTGAATACCACCAGACTCAACCATAAAATGTTTTTGGAGCTCAATGAAGCTGCAACCCATGAAATGACATCCTGATTCTGAGCATGTCTGAGAATGTCAGGGCCATAGCAATGAAGCCATAGAAGCCATTGGAAGGAAGCCATAAAAGTCGTTGCGAGCTAATATTGACAATTAGTGACTACTGTGGATTGACAAAATCCGCTTGCGACCCACCTAGATTGGTGATGTAGCAACCATTCATAGGGTTTCATTCATCCCAACTGGTCATTTCGTTGTTGTCCATCCACAGCAGGGGCCAACGCGATTTAAGGCCATGACGTTCCCATTCCGCTGCTTTGGGGGCCCTAGCCATCAGGGGCCCTTACAGGATATTCAGCATCAAGCAGTTGTTTTTGTTTATGTACGTATATTGGCTGTTGCAGGTGAATGCCTTTTTTCAGGTTCCCCATGCATGCAGGCTCGGAGTCCTTTTGTTTGTGTGGAAAAAACAAACATTGCCCTGCTTGCAACAAACATGGAAGCTGTCAGAAGGGTTTGAAACACAGACGGCAAGGCCAGGTAGCCACCTTTTGCGACAGCTGGAGAGGAATAAACTCATCTAGCTCCAGCCACCAAATGAAAACAACACATAACTTGACAGATTGAAGCCCTACTGCCACGCATCATGGCACTTTGGGCCCCTAGAGTGCATGAGATCAAAGTCCGGCAAACCATGTTTCAGGGACCTTCCGGTTTGTCGGTCGGTTTGATTCCCCGATTTAGTCAGGGGTTTCTCCATTTCCCGTTTCGGAACCTCCAGCAGCGGCAGCTTCAAAGCACACCACCAGTATTGCAGCTATTGGAGGGGAAATCCACTGACCCCTGTAGATAGATACCCAACGGTTTTTTTCGAAAAGGAAATGCACCCATGGGAGTCTCTGATTGCTCACTCACACCCCCCCCCCCCCCTCCCCCCTTGGCCATTGTTTCGTCCGGGTCTTCCTGGGCCGAGCGTATTTAGCGTTTGTTTTCTTGCGAAGCCGAGTCTGGATCGAGACCCAAAAAGGAATGCTCTAGAGGGTTTGTTCAAGTCTTTCGGGTCGACTGAAAACTTCCATTTGCTTGAGTATGTGTTGTTTTCCCCTGTTGTTGTGAAAAGAATCTACCACTACGGATTTGTTTTTTTCCAGGAGCTCAAGCAAGTGGAAGAAACCCATTGCAGAACATAGCAATTCCGTTACATTGGACGGACTCGATGCTCTTGAGCGAATCTCCAGCCAGGATCTTTATCGGCACCTTTGCTTCCTCCACCAACGAAGGCCATCTGAAGATTTCGATCCGTCAGAAATCGTACCGCGCTGCATCCAAAGGCGTAACTTTGTCTCACTCGAGTCGGGCGGTTTTGTGACGACGTCGGTTTCAGCCCACTTTGGTAGTTCCATGCTGGGCAATCCGAAAGTTCAGGTTTATCAAGCCAGGGCCTTTGGCTGGCGAGTTGTGCTTGTTCAACCGAAGCTGGGGACGGCGTATGACCAAGCACCCATGCAAACGTCCAAGGACCCCACGTTCCGACTATGTTTGACTTACCCTCAAGCAGCCCCCACTTTATGGTTTTAAGCTGAGGCTTGGCCCTGGCTTAGCCAAAGTTTTTTGAAAGGTCTCTGGAGTTTGGTTGTGCCTGAAGTAGCAGCTCCTCTTGGGAAGTACCCTACTGAGCAGCGGATGGTTTATTTTCAGACAGGGCATGCCGCAAACGATCCCCAGCAACCATGACAGTATGGAACGTCGCGTCGGGGTGCTCTTAGCTTTCCGGAAGAGGTTCCGAGCATTAAACCACTTTAGTCTAGGGCCAAAACGTTTGCACTTGTAGCTGGTCAGCTCAGGTCACTGAGAAGTCAATCGAACCCTTCCGCGATGTAGCATTGGAGGGGATACCCCTCTTCTCAATCAAAGTGACTCCCTTGCCCACCCGGCTTTTCAAGCTGGGGCTTGGAGATCTCCATGCTTCTGTTTAACGCCATGCCTGGCGTTCTGCCTTTTTTTCGTCTTTCAACAATCAATCTCAAAAAAATCCGCCAAAGAAAGTCTCAAAAAAACACGGCGCCGTGCCTCACAGATCCGCGAGAAAACCACGTCGCCGGCACCGGAGGCCTTGAGAGCTGGTCCTTCGAGCTCGGCAGCCCCGTGCGCACCGGGCGCTTCCGCCTGCCCGGGCTGCCCAGCAACCAACCGCGAAGGGGGAGCGACGCGAAGCGGAGGTGGGTGGGTGGCGTGTTTTTTTGTTTTGTTGCTCTGGTACCCTTTTGAGGCCTCGGTTCCCTTGATGTTTTCCTTTTTTCGAAGCTCCAAAAAGTGCCGATCGTTTCAAGGGAGACTAGCAGTGAATTGCACCTTGTTTTGTTTCAGGGGTGCCCGTTTTGGCTGGTTTCAAAATGGGGGGGGGGTCCTGGACCCCAAAAAAGAGAGACGCACATAGGTATGGGTCAAACTAACCAGGTTTCAGAATCCAAAATGACCAGGGTGCACTAAGAAAAGAAACAAGCACCCTGTAGAAGTTTGTAAGGCAGCTACCATTTCTTCGAGTGGTGTATAACTCACCCGAGATTTGAGCTCCGACTTTCACAGAATACTTTATCAAGTGAGGACTCTCTTGGCTCAAATCAAAGTTCCTTTTGGCTTTGGAAAAGGGAGCGATGGGAAGGTTATGGCCCATGGTCCTTCGTGCCCCAGCTTTGGATCGGCTGATTGTTTTCCAGGACCCCTGACAAGCTTTGATCCTTGGTGAAAACTGATCGATGCTGAATTTCACGGAAGCCCCTCGGTTGCTTAGGATCAGAGCCGAGTTTCTTCGGGCTTAGGAATTGGACGGACATTGCATGCCTTGAGTTCACAAACTCGGCAACTTCAGCAACCCAAAAGCTGGTCACTGTTCTTTGACTTCCAGGCTCTCTGGTTGCAAGTGGCCAGTGAGACCCCAAAGATTCTCTTGTGTTTGGCCCTTGGGGTTCAAATTCCATCAGCAATGTTTTTCTGACTGCTCATAACTTCAGGAAGACATGTGTATTGTGCTGCTGCTGTTTTTAAGAGAAAAACATAGTTTGCAATGAATTGATGTGGGTAGTGGTTTATTGGTGGTTTGGGGGTTGAACCCCAAACCACCAACTAACATGTTACAAGGACCTAAGCAATTGCCAGCATTGAAAGCATGGAACCCCAAAGGACATCGCCAGAGGAAGCCACGCTCTTCTTTGGGTTCCGGGTTTACTTGCAGGGCAGCAGTCCCTTACAAGCGGAGGCGGTGGCATTTTTTCCGGCAGCTTGCTCCAGGTGCTATTGCAGCCGCACCCGCGCGACGAACAGCATGTGTCAGGACAGGGTCGACTTCGACCAGCCGGCAGGCGGAGCGTTTTGGCCGGGTCGCCCTTCGGTGGTTTTGGCTGAGGAGTGAAAGGAGGATTGACCCTCCTGTCCGCAAACATCGAAGCCATTTTGAAGGGATTTTTGTCAGTCAGGTTCCATGTTAGTGGACAGGACGGTAAAACCCTTGCAGCTTTACCTCCTTTGGATTGCCTAGGGAAGTTGGTTTCGCGCACGTATTCCCTGGGAGCGTTCGGCTTGGCATCTCTTAGGTTTCGATCCTCAGGGCGTCCGAAGGAGGATCTGGGCCTGTCTCTTCATTGACTCTTCGGTGAACATCATTTAGGTCGAGATGCATGTCCACCAATTTTTATGTGGCTACTCTTGAAAGTCATAGTCAAACAACAAGTCCGGACAATTTCTGACCAATCCACTCCATCGGTTGTCCTTTTGCAACAGGACTTTTGCAAAGATACCTGCTTTGGCCATTTGAAGCATGTTCCACCAGACCAAAAGCTCGCTACTATTTGAGGGCCAACCTTCATGTCGACAGTGGGTCTGGAAGAAATTCAGTTGCAGGTCCAACATTGCAGCAACTGGCCATTGAAAAGGGCTTCCTAGCTTCCATAGAGCAACGTCGTCGGAAGCCGCTGACATCCGTCCCAACATGAGACCTGCTCCAGGTTGAGCAAAGCCAGGTTCACACCCATGGCTTGCTCTTGAGTCAAGGGCATGAGACATGGGATGACCCCAATTTGAACCCTCCAGCTGGTGGCTTCCTTCAAGGGGGGCCCAACAAACGGTTCATTCCCACCCTGACTCGGTCATTCCCAGCAGCCACTGACATCCGTCCGTCCCAGCCCATGACCGGGTACAGAAACATAACATGCGCTTCCCCTTGACTTGAGTCAAACGAGAAGGTCCATTTTCCTCCAATTTGCGCCAAGATCAAGTCCGAGCACTGAGAAAGATCAATGAGTTGAGGGGCCGTTGCTGGGAGAGGTGAGCTCTTCGTGCGGGGCTCCGAGTTTAGTTCTGAGCTGCGCTGCGACCAGGGCGAGCCTGGGAGCCCAGATCTGGAGATTGGGCACTGGAGGTAGGCCACATACCAATCACCAAAAACCCGGAGTCGTTTTGTTTTTGTTTGGAGTGCACCCGTTTCACCGTGTTTTTAAGGGAGACCAAAAGGACCAGCAGTTTTGGGGTCCCTCTCCATTTTGGCGCATACCCAAGCACGGGAGTGCACTGCTACAAGTTGAGAGGAAGGCATCCAGGATTCAACGCAACATGTTCCAGCCTTGTGGACATTGTGCCAGGCTCGGGGCCTCACCTACTCTCAGTTGCCAACAATAAATTTATACACTGTTGAAAGGAAGAAGAGGTTACCTATAATAGCGACGCAGAGCAACCCTGTCTACTGGTCCTAGTTGCCCACTTGTAGAATTGGAACCGTCTTCGGGACTGATTCTATGTTTGATGGGCCAAAAAGGGAGAGGCTCGGAATCCACTCAACTGGACACACTGCCACGGGAAAGGGGGGGGGGAGTGGGGGGCCCGTTCCAAAGAGCTTTGAGTCTGCGTGTGCCATAGATGGAGAAGGAAAGCAAAGTGAGAGCTTTCGTCGTTGTTTCTTCGGTTCCGCCTGGGCGACTGACTTCTCGCGGGCATTTTTTGAGTTACGTGTGGTTGTCTTTTTTTCTCAATCTTTTGACCCACGGAAATGCCACTTCGTCGTCTTTCCCACGGTTCCCTTAAAAGGTTGGATTCGGCATCAGGAAGGCAACGGGGCCACCGGTCCTGCACTCGCAAATGGACAATGAGATCAACCACTGAGATAGTCTTCCCAAGCAGAAGTTCGTTCCAGAGAAACTGTCCCCGAAGGCCTTGAGGCGTTGCTTGAGGTACCATGGCAGTGGGAAGCTTGTGGGCACCGAAGCGAGTCAGAATCTGGGCGCAGGGGGTTCCCTGTCCGGGCTGCAATGGGTTCGCCACCATCACGCGTTGCCGGGACCCATGATTTGCCGCCGGTTCAGACTTGCTTTTTGTTTTTGCCTTCTTGGTTTGCGCGTTTCCGGGGGGTGGCATGCATGATGACTACGGTCAGGACTTGTCAAAAGCCTGGCGAAAGAGGCAGCGTTGGGACTCTTGTGGCAAAGGGCGCCAGCGTTCGGCCCCCCTTCGTCGAGTTAGAGTCCTTCACCCTCTCGACGTTTAAAAGCAGCTGTGGGCTCGACCGGCTCCAAAAGTGTGGGCATCCCCCTTGAATACAACGCGGTCAACATTCCCGTGTCCTTGGCAGGTTCTGGCCAAGAAAAGGGTCCAGCTTGTTATTGTTTCGACACAGCCATCCACCATGCCGCCTTTGCCACGCGCCCAGCCGCGATGTTTGCCAAGCCGGTTGGGGGGTCATTCCTGCTAGGCCCTGTTACGTGACAGCCCGGGGGGCTCAGTTCAGCAATTTGGATCGGATGATCCTTCTGAAGGCGGGTCGGCACCGGGGGGAGTGTGGGGGGAGCTTTCTGAGCATTGCCATGGCCCTAAAAGTGGTTCCAGCCTCCTTTGAGTGCGCCAAACCCGTCCCAGGGTTCCGGTAAAGGACCGTGACCTGTTCTGCGCCTGTTTAGAAATGCGTTCCTTCTGGCATGGCGTTTTCGTGCGCGGGCATCCAGCACATTCTTTGACTGAGGCTTCAATCGAGGACCAAGAGACAAGGGTATAGACTAGGTTTCCAAATGTTTTTCTGTCTGCCAGGGTCTTTGGAGCAACAAACACATTATCTTTGTTCAGCCTGCCTTTCAGAGAGAGACGCGTTGCCTGAGTTTCAGTTGGGAGTAATCTCTTGCAGGCACAAATATTTGGTTCGTTCGGATCCTCATGAAACCAAAGGGAAGGATACCTTCATCTCGAAGCGGCTAAGCCAACCCGCCAATTCGAATAAAGGCTACACGACAGCAAGTGGATAAAGCTTGGCTCCTATATGGGCATGGCTTTTTAGATTGCACAAAGCACCAAGTAGGGTAAGGCGAACACAGAACTCCATGTTGGACTCAGGAATGGCTTGAGGCGAAACCCACAGCGAATCGACTTATTCATTTTGATTTGCAGATTAAATTTGCCACCCGGTCCATGTGTTCGAAGTGCGGTGAACACTTGCGTCATTTTTGTCATCTAAGATGGGTTCCACTACGCTCAGGCCTCTAACAGCTGGTATGTCGCAGCCAGCCATCCAACGACTGGTCAGCCACTGTTTCAAGGGCATCCAGTTTTCCGTCAAGCCAATACAGATCCGCAAAGTAGTGGTTGTACGCCAGTTGTCCAGAGCTGAACTTTCGTAGATACTTGCCCGAAGCCTTCTGACCGTTTGGTTTTGCAAAGGTGTCTACGTTTTGTCAAAGTTCCCGAAATGTTCCCCCCCCCGCCCCCCCCGCCCCCTAGCAAACATGGAAGTGCACAAGTCCGTTTCACCAACGGACTCAGTTCCATGTATACACTTCCATCTTTGCTTTTGGAGGGTTGACTGGTTGGCGTTAGGGGCACAAATGTGAGGGATTTGGACACAAGGAGCAACTGAGTCCAAGCACTAGACATCTCATTTCCAGCTCCTTCGGTTGCGCACCTTCGTTTCCCATTTGTCTTTTGTTTGGGGGAAGTTACTTTCTTTGAAGAGGCGTTTCCACACTTCTCGATTGAGGAGGAAGAAAGGACTTTCTTTGAGAAGTTGTTCTCTTCTCACGGCGGCCTTTTGTTGAACCGGATTCAATTCGGGGGTCGAGTTGAAGCAAAGCCCCCGTCAGACGGGCTCCACGGGCAGCACGAATCACAGCTGCGGCATGGCTGGGGGCCTTGGGGCCTTGAGACTCCCGCCATCGTCAGGAGGGAACCCCGGATTGGTACCTATCAGCGTGGCCAATCCTCAGCGTGGCCTGTACCATTTTGGAAAATGGCTGTGAGTCAAAACCAGGTCCAGGGTAATGTTGACCCTGGATGAATAAACGATCAATGAACGCCGTCATATGCTGAGGGTGTTCCCTCCAGTCGCCCAAAGAGGCAACCCCTGATTGGTTTGGAGTGGCCCTCGAAGGCCTCGAATTGGTTCCAAGCTCCCAACCAGTCCGAAGCTTTGACATTTTGTCTGAAATGAAGATAGTTGCGGCTCAGTGAGGGACGTCTTGTTTCGTGTCAGCTGGGGCATTCTTTGAGGGTTGAGAATTTAGAATGTCCTGATCGGGATGGGGGAGGCCGCCTTTTTTTTTTTTTACTTGAACCACTTGTTCAGTCGCAGCCGCTATGCGTTTTGTTTGTTTGGCGTGCCTCCAAATGGAACACCGACATGTCAAAGCTGTTCTTGTTACCTGTTCAGTTGGCAAGCTGTCTGAACGTTTGTAAAATAATGTGGTTTCATATAATAACTAGTTTAGTTGAGGCCCAAACAGTCTTGCCGCTCTTTCTGGCAAGTTGACTCAGCAGGTCAGTTTTTGTTTTTCTTTGGCCAGTGCCTGGAACCGAAATACACATCTGAAACTGGGGTGGCAACACATGGCCTAGTGACACCTTGTGCCGCATTCTTTTGTTGAAGAGATCTAGTTTTGACAACCCCCCCCCACTGTTCAAAACCCTGGGGTTGAACCAGCTGAACCAGCGCAAGCCTATTGCTTCAGAGCCCTTGCTCTCGGAATTCCTGGTCTTTTTACATTTTGAGGGCCATGTTAGTGGCGAACAACACATTTGGACAATGTTTGGCCAACGCACGCAAGAAGTGAGATGCCAAGAAGTGACTCTGCCACAAGGTAAACCTGTTGCTTCCTGGTCCTTTGGTGAAGTGGCTGTCCATCTTTCCAGTCAACTTGCAAATGGGCGACCACGCTGAGTGGTTCCTTGGATTCTGTGCAAACAACCCAAGAAACGGAGCCCTCAACCCATTGCTTCGACTGTTTGCCCTGACCTATTGTCAAGAGTGCGGCGCCTTGAGGCGCCGAAAACCCTACACGTGTGCATGGCAGTTCAGGGCGGGGAGAGATTGGTAGCCTACACTTGGCTTTGAGAGCACGTAGGGTGGACGCCCCCGATTCTCCACGGACTTGTGCAATCAAACCGGCACCCCCAAAAAAACTCCCCAAACTGAAGCCCCCAAGACGCCACCAAAGACAAGAACCAGAACTCTTTGTCCCCCGACGGCAACAGTGGGGGGTGCCGATCACGCTCAGCGCTCGGCTCGCTGAGATCAACGGGGGGCAGTACCCGCACTGGTCCTCCGCCTTGACGCCCCAAACCATTCAGCCCGATGCCGCTGCCCCAGCTCGCAGGTAGGGCTTATGCCCAAGCCCAGGGAAGGGGTTGAAGGGGATGTAGAACCGTGGCGCTTCTCATCAAAATAGGGCCCTAAAATGGTTGTCTGTTGGCTTTCAACGGACACTCATCACCTTTGAGGGTACACCATGAAGAAAAAGCCAAGAATTGGAGTAAATTCGGGGTAAAGAAGCTCTAAAACAAGGCTTAGCTTTCATAGTTCTGTGGTTTTGTCAGGGGGGGATTTATTGGAAAGAGATAGGAACATATGACATGTCGATGGAAAACTGAGTACACATGGGTGTCTGTTTTTTTTCTGAGGGTGCCTTTTTCGGTGCTATGGGGACCCCTGCCTGAGGACCTGCTTTTCTGCACACGCACATGATAAGCTTGGCAGTCGTGTTTCACAGTATCCCATTTGAGCTGGGCAAAAGCTCCGAGCTTTTCTGGGCAAAGCCGATGAGCAACCAAGGGCCAAGACTGAAGGTAGCAACCCAAAGAGGTCAATGACCACTGCAAATCCACATGCCCAACAAGGTCAACATGTTCAAAAGCTTTGCTCCATTGCTAACCTGAAGGGGGGGCCAGTGTAAATCGAGATCCCCACTGCCCCCCCCTTCCCCATCCAAAGCCGGTGATCATCGCGTTGGGCCAAAACCATTTTTTTCTGGATGTGCCTGCCTACCATTCCTGAATGGCAGACGCCTACATCGGCATCAGTGGTCAATGAGGCTACTGCGCAGCGACGTAATTAGTGGTCACAAGCTTCACGCACGGCTCGCGCGACAGTGTCAGGCTTCTTTATGCTCGCCGGCGAAGTTCTTCCGTCAGGGGACGACGTTGTCTCATGCTTCCGCATTCGCACACAGCCCGGCAGTCCCCAGGCCGCGTTTCCAAGAGGAGAGTATCTCTTCTCGGCCGGAATGCTTCGAATGCGGTTGCAGGGTAGAGTAAGCCACAATTGGCATTTGCTCAGCCACTTACATGAGTTCTTGCGAAGAGGGCCTTCCGCGGTTCGTGGGAGGGTAGCTCTTGGACCCAGCCAGCACCTCTTGGTGATCGCCCTTTATATGGAGCAAGACAAATATATAGGGAGTCCTTTTGATTGACGCACCACCTTTACATGGAGCAAGAAAAACATAGCGAATCCTTCCGAGGAACCCCTCCTTCCGTCAAGTCGGAGACAGTGACCAGCTCAAAGTCCACATCTCTCAGGCCATTCTGCCGGACCTTTGGGCAGCCACCTGGCTCATCACCAGTGTGCGCCCGGGCACCCCAGAGAGATCGTCTCTTCTGTCCCTATGTGTGTGTCAAATAAAATAGGGGGCCCCCAAAAGGCGGTGTTCCTTTTGTTTTTCTTTTAAGCCAACCCCCCCCCAAAAAAAAAGAAAGGTACCCACAAGCAAAGACAGACCCATTTTTTTCGTCTCGCTTTTGGGGCCCAAGATGAGTTTGGTTGCTAGGTGGTGTTTGTAGTTTGGAACTATCGGGAACCGTGTTGGCTTCATTTAGAATTCAACCTTTAACCTCCAACATCCTCCAACTTGCTGAAGACATGGATGTTCCCGCTTAGCTGGCTACATCTGCTACATGTTTGTTTGGCTCCCGTTTGCGGCTGGGATCCGGACCCCCCACCGCGGGGTTGGGTCCCTGCCCGAGCTCAATCCTCGGACATTTGGGGCAGTAGGCATCGTGGTGCCCAACTTTCCAGAGAATGGTATACGTCACCAACATGGAACCTGGTCAAAAGGCAAACATCCGCGAGGGATGTGTAGGTAGACCATGGTGTCATTGTCAACGATTATCATCATGGAGCTTTTGAGAGTCCAAAAGTATCATGTTCAGCCCAGCCCAGAAAATGTCCATGTTAATGACATCCTTCAGCTTCTCCCCTCAGAATCAAGCATCGTTACCAGTCCTCTTCACTGCGTAGCCAGTCACGGCATGAGTTTAACATAGAACTTCCAGGCCAACTCAGGCAGGTTCAATGTTTAGTGGTGCCTGCCTACGGCTCACAACAAAACATCAAAATGACCGCAACAAATGCACAGTCAGGCCTCCCGGGCCTCCCGGGCCCACCCAACCCCAAGTTGTTCAGGGGCAGGCAAAAAACCGCGTCAGCTTCCACGTTGACAGGTTCCTCACTCACACTCTTGCTGCACATGCGCCCTGCTGTAGGACACGGAAAGAGCCCAAATGGCTGGCAACACCTCAGGCCGACCCCATTCCACATGATGCCCTGCCAAACTCTTTGCCAGACTCAAGTCGCAGGACCGGACCTAAAGGGTGGCTTTGGAGGTTTGGCAAGGGGAGATCTTCGGCCTATGTATCGCCAAATCCGTGGGGTGTGTGTGTGTGTGTCAAACTAAGGCGCCGAACAAGAAAATAATTAATTCCAAACCCCACACTGCCCAAAGCCCAGCACCCATCACACCTGCGTGTTATTGTGTGTTGCACCTATTGAAATCAAGGCCCACCCCTGAACTTCACAACACCGCATTACAAGTACCGTCCTGATGCCGCAACACTGAGCTGAAGCATCCGAGTGCCGTTGCTTGCCGTCTCGGCGACACGCAGGCCCACAAGCTGTCGAACACACACGATTATGAGGATACACACTAAAATGCGCACACACACACACACACACCGTATGATGTAGGAAAAATCTAGCAGGCACATAAGGGTATAACGGGTACATAAGGGCATATATTCGGTGCACATACCAAACAAGACAAAGCACTGTAGTTGCATCCCTTGAATGGGAGCTTTGGTGTGACTCGTTTCCCATCAACCCGTCAAGATTGGGTGGGCTCGTGGGTGGAAAGCAAAGCGGCTGTAAAATGTTACCAGACTTGTGTGGAACCTGCCTGCCTTCTTGAGTGTTTGGGTTTCCTTCTGTTTTCCTTTTCTTCTGATGCAAAGTGAAGGTGCTTGGGATTTGTGTGGGTGCCTTTCTTGGCCACCAACGCTCATTGCTTGATCTCCGGTGATGTTGTCGACCATGTCGCCGTGGGAAGCAGAGGCTAAGTCGGACTGACACTTCTCGAGCTTTTGCGTTTTGCCCCCGAAAAAGCCAGTTGCCCCCAGGCACTCCTTCCCCAAAGTGTATACTGTGACTTGAGGGCTGGCCCTGCGCTTGAATCCCGCTTAAGGCGAACCTGGGACGTACCACATCTGCTACTGTGCCAACATCGTGGGCTCAGAGCTCAGCATAGCCGGGACCTACACCCCAGGGAGCCCTCGTGAAAAACATCTAGTTTGCTCTAAGAACCTGTGCTGGGGTGGGGTGGCCTCCCTAGCTGCCGCACATGCTCTGGTCATCAGAAAATCTGCGAAGTGACAACTGAGTCGTATGGCTCACTGGTATCAAGGGGTATTTCCCAACTGTGAAGTCCAGCTTGAGCCAGCGACACTTCCTCTGCAGGTTATATTTTGTCGGGGTCCTTCTGGCTAGCGAGGGCGAGCGAGCAGACATGTTGACTGGTGTCAGCGACTTCCATAGGGAGTAAGCTGCTTGTTCCCCACACCTGGCCACCTTTGGTGGGTTGGTGTTCACAATGGAAAAGTTCCACGAAAGAACGCTTGTACACATACTGTGCATGTGCACATGTCAAAGAATAGGGACCGTAAATTGTGATACCTCAAAAAGATACCCTCAAAAACAAACACCCACACACGAGTATGAATATACAGATATGCATGCTCATGTTCTGGTTTCAGGTTGGTTCGCCTGAATCTCATTGCCATACATTTTGCCAAAAGGACACCTTGCCCAAAACCATTCGACCTGAACCTGTTGGATTCTCTCCCAGTTTGGATTCTCCAATTTGCGGGAACCCAAAAGGCGATCACCTTGGTTTGATAAATGGCTGTGTCTATTCTTCAGGAACCCACAACAGCGCTTCAGGTTTCCTTTTGGTTTCCCTGTTGAAACCAGGACACCCCCAAAAAAGACACACCCAAATGCCCTTACACAACTTCAGGGCGGCACTGTTTTCATGACTTCCATTGCAGTCTTTCTAATTGGCTCCAGAAAGCTAGGGGTTCAATCCCCCCAAGCACTCAGTCAGGTAGGTCCCCCAGCTAGGTGCCCTTTGACCGTTTCTTTCTTGGGGAGTGTTCCCGTACTAAAATAGACTACAGAAAAAGGTCCCTTATTCTAACCTCTCTACTGGAGGACTTAGTCAGGTTCCTGCTGCCCAAACTCGCCATTTCGGACGGCTTCAGGTGGGGGGCTTTGCGTGGACAGCGGCACCACCTACTACGAGCGCTTCCAGCACGAGCTGGGCACCGTGAGGGTGGCAAGCTGAGTCGATTTTTGGGATGCGCACAGATTGACATGGAAGCCAGCAAAAACTCACCCATTTGTAGAGTTGTTTTTTGTGTGTTTTTTTTGGTGGGGGGGAGGGGAGGGGTCCCCGGCTCCTTTTTTCTGGTTTCATAGGTTTTATGCTTGTTTGGCTCGGACAATGTGTAGAGGAAACTTCTTTTGGGGAAGGGAGGCCCCCGTTTTCTCCCTTCCTGGGTTTAGGGGCTGAAACATGTTTTTCATGGCAAGCAAGAGGTTTGGACATTTTGGTTGGCCGAATCCACTCAGGAAGTGAGTTTCAGGGATATGGAAAAACATAATTAAGGATGCACGGAGTGTCATGCACTCCTGTTGACGAAGCGTGCGGGTAGGTTTCTTTATTGCTTGAGTAAAAGCAACCGAGAAGTTTAGTCACTTTTCTGGCTGCATCGTCAACTCAGCGTGTCAGCAAATAGTCGGCAATCGTTTTGTACAGACGTGCGGCACAAATACCAGCACTAACGGACTCCTTGAGAGGGTTGGTGTCCCTTTGAAAAAACCGCTATGTAGTAATTCAGTAACATCGGGGGACTCAACCAGGCGTCAAATTTGAGACGTGCCCACTCTTGAATCCACCGCGCCGCTTGGCGCGCGATACTCCGATCGACTCGGGCCAGTGAGTCATTGCTCCTGAGAATTGTGAAGCCACAAGGGCGCCCTTTATGCGGACAGATGACTTACAACTTGGAGCCAGATTTCGGCTTGGTTTCCTTTGCTTTTTGTAGGCCTTGAGTGAACCCCAAGAAAGCGACTGTGCCAACTTTGCCTGTGAGTCGCACGTTCTCTTTGATGCGGACCTGTTCCGTTTTGAGTTAAGCCGCCCTACCTTTGGCGTGTTTGGGCTACCGTTAGCTTTGACATCTTGAGTCCTGTGGCTTACCTCTTGGCAGACCGACTAAGCCGTCTGCACTAAGCTTGTTGTTGCTAGATGTTGTTTTGGACATGGAATCGCAGCGTAGGGCATCCATTTCTCATTCAGGTTGCTGAAGTATCACGCCAGTGTTTCCGTACACCCTCGACTTACCTGCTGAGTTGATTAGTGGCTTTTCTGTTCATGGCAGGAGTTCTTTACAATAGAGGCAACTACAAATCATATGTGTCATAGGAGCCAAGAGCCACTCCAGGCCAGCCACAAAAGCACACCAATAGTGTTTAGTCATACCGGGTGGCTTCTCTTGGAGGGGCTGCTTTGACACATGTGAACACAGTCAAGTGTTTGTTCCTGGCCTCTGCTTGCCAAGTTCCAGGTCCTGGTGGTAAAACTTTTCACGTTGACGCTGCCCCAAGCCTTCAGAAAGTTCAGCGAAGGCCCTATGTTTTGATCTCTTCGACATCCTTTTTGGAAGCTAAGCCCCTTTTCTGAGGGACGTTTGGCTCCTTGGGGCAGGTGGATTGTCAGGAAATTGCAGGTAGACCGAGCAACCCTTCCCGAGTTGAAAGCCGCAAATGAGCTTGTGATTCTTTCACGGGGTAACTGGCATTCGGGATGGTCTTGGAATTCACGCCAGGCAACAAGGTCCCCTGAAATTTTAGAAGCATCTAGAAATGTGTTCCTTTCTTTGACCTTTCGGCAGGGCGCTGAGCAACTCATAGGTTTGTCATGTCCCTTCGAACTCTTTAGCACCCAGAAGGCAACCCCAGGTTGGAATCCACAAATGATTTGATCGGTGATGTCCTGGCTTACAAGGTTCTTTGGATCCAAACAGCCAGCACTTCTGTTCCCAGGGGGCGTGGTTGGAAAGGGGGCGGGGGACTCAACCAATTTGGCGGTATGGACACAGAGTGAACCCATAGCAGGGATCCAAGGCGGAAGGCTGGCCCAAAACTAAACGCAAAACTCATGGTCAGCAAACACTGGCGTATTCACACAAGGAGGTAACGGTGTTGGACCTTTTCGGGTTCCTTGAACGGGCTTTCCCCAGCAGGTCCACAGGCCGCATTTCTTGAGTTTGGGATGCAATGGGTGGCACCTTTAAGAGGGAGAGCCCTCACATGCGCCTTCATGGAAGGTTGCTAAAACTACACCAATGCGTTTCCCCCACGAGCTCACCCATCTTTCACCCACCAATTTAAAGCCTTAAAAACGCAGTACCCTTCCACCCACTACTATGGCAGCTGATACATTGGTTGTTTCAGTAGGTGGCCCGAGCCGGTTTTATGGGGCTGAAGGCCTAACATTCAGCTTGGGTTTGAGGTGCTCAACGGGTGACACGTTTTCTTTGGCTTTTCACTGCCAAAGGCACCGCAAGCTTTGACACAGCCATACCAAGTGGCTGGTTTTGGACGCTCAAACGGGTTTCCGTTTGGCGTCACCATGCGCCATTGGGCTGAGGTCACGGGGTCCATCCTTGCGGTGCGCCAGGTGGGGTTACAGGGAAGCCGATTGAAGGAGAAGTTAAAGGGAAACTGCCCATGAAGTTTGCCCCCTTGTGTTTGGTGGGTTCCCAACTGAAAACAGTCAACCCCACAATAGGTGTTCTTTTCTACCGGGCTCACTGGGCAATGGGGAAACTCAATTGAGTGTTTTTTTGGGCGGGTTGGGGTTCGCACAGTGACACCAGACTTCAGCACCCCGATCAGTAGCTTGAAGAGGCGACATCTTGTCGTTTTTGCAGGGTAGGGCCAAATTTGGGAGAGCTAGCCCTTTAAACTGGAATGGGAGGCTTACTGGGAGATTTCCATTTGGGTTTTCATTCGCTTGGGGACTAAAGGAATTGGAACTGGGTGACCTTCCCCCCTCACCTCCTTGAGATGCCCTAGGACCTAGGAGGTCTCTGACCTGTCAATGAAATAACATCCACTCTAAGTGCTTACACACGGGTGAAAGTCGTTGGCAGCGTCTCTCCATGGTTCAGCATTCTGTTTTACTCATCCACATACAAAAATTGCGCCATCTACACTTCAGCCTTGTCACGCAAAATGAGTCCCCTTTTTTCTACCACATGAACCTATGACCATTTCTAACCATTTCGGAGCCCAACCTCCCAAGTCAAGCCAGAAGTTATGCCGTTTCAAGAACTCCGGCCTTTTGAAATTTGTTTGGTCAAAACCAGGCTAATGGTAAAACCAAACATGGCTTAACAACATCCACCCAACATCAAAATCCACCAAACATGGTTCACCCGAAAAGCAGGTTGCCTTTTTGTTCAACTCGGGTCATCGAATCCCTTGAAGCGGCTGCGCTGGCCGGCGAGGTGGGGATCACGCCGACCCATTGGAAGCCCAAGCTCCCAGCGGCGCCTTATGCTGCCGGGACCTCGGATAAGTCATCCGCGAGAAGTCCAGCTCCATTCTCCCGCCTGAAACTCGCTCCCTGTGTTCCGGGGCTCCGACTTGAGTCACTTTTGGGGGGTTGCTTGGACCATGTTAGTGGTAAATCAAAGTTCCTGGACTTGTATTGGCCTATCCACTTAAGTGAGGAGATACCCTGGTTTCAGACATCACCTCCTGAAGTTGCCAACGTGAAAGTTCCATACCTTGCGCGGCGATGTTGAAAAGGGACATATCGGGAGCCCTGATAAAGGCCGATTGCATGCTGGCTTTTGTGTTTTGTGAGGCTCGGTGCCCTCTTTTTACGTGCGTTTTTCAGTCCCATTTTGGAACTCCCCCGATTTGAAAAAGCATTAGATGGTACATGATTGCTCTGGTCTTTGTTGCTTGGATGAATCCTTGGGTCTTGTAGTGGTTTGCTGGTTCGTTTACATGTTGCTTTGATAAGAACGTTGGTCTTCGTTGAATACTGGCATTCGGTTTGACATTGGGTTTTGATAGCAGCCTTGGGATTTATATGGAGCCTTAATTGGAGGTTCACTGAACCCATCTTCAACAGAAAGCAACCCCAACAATGGTATCCTCATAGAATAATATGTACGCACGGCCTGGGGCCATCGGAACAGTGGCCATTATATACCCTTAGGAATTGTGCAAGGCGATATTTGCCGCCTTATGTGTGGAGGCATGCCGGGAAACAGTGCGCAGTACAAACCCCGGGGTGAAATACAAATGTTTGCCCATTGTTCACTATGGCGTTGTACCTGGCTGTGGGTTCTCGCCAGCCCGAGCCAGGTCGGAAACGGTGTCCTAGTGCTTTCCCTTGGAAGACATCCCTAAGAGGTTCCCAATGGGCATCCGTTTCCTGTAAGATGAATCGATTTTGCAACTTTTCGGGTTTTCAGGTGATCCTGTGGACACAAGCCTCACTTTGAGGGCTCCAACTTGTGAGTCCAAATCCTCTGATCCTCTGAGACCAAGCTGGATCATTCAGCTAGGTCAGTGTGGAAGTGGACGTGCTCACCACCTTCATGCCCCTTGGCTGGGTGGTTTTACGCAGGGTTCTAGGGGTTGATTCCCTATTCTCTTCAACCATGGTTCTTTTCGAGCGCCAAGGGTGGCTTTCTTCCTTTGGCCAGGGCAGAACCTCGTTTCCCACTTAGGGCACCATGCAGAAGACGTACCGCCATGTGCCCCAGGGTTTCGTATGCTTTATGTATCCAGTAGGTATAGTATACATACTCTTGTATAGAGATGTCTTTCTCTCTCTCTCTCTCTCTGTGTCTCTCTGTGTCTTGTATGCATGTGAATATATTATATGTATACACGTGATATGTTTGTGTATTTGGGCCTTGATATGTTGCTGGGGGCACCTACCGGGGGCACATGGCTGGGACCTTGAATCGATTTACAGCCTGTAGATACTTAGAGACTGTGGAAGGCGGCTCCACCGCTGCCACCACGGTGGTTTGACCACCCGTGCCCGCCATGCCCCTTTTGGTTTCCTTTAGAGGTCGGGATGGCCTGGACGAGTTGAACATATTGACCTGGCAGCGGAAGACGCTACTCTGCGTGCTGCAGGACTACTCAAAAAGGGGCTCTCTTTTCAACAATCTCCCCAGTTTTTTTATTTTTATTTTTGGCTAGACATCCAGGGATGCAATATGACAGCTGTGTGGCAGTTGCAACAGGCGGCAGGTTGGAAGTACCTACAGTTTTCATGACTCATCGACCAATAGGAGAGGTCACGCCATTCCCGTGGGCCTCGTGCCCTACACCAGTGGGACGGAGTCCGATGGCACGAGGGAGCGAGAGAGAGAAATAGTACTCGTGAGCAACAACCCTCATTGTTCAAGAGTACTGGGGACAACTTGCAGAGATCATTTTTCGACTGAGCGAACCTTTTTGGCATGGCCTTCATGCTCCATGTGTAGCCCGGAAAGTGATCCTTTTGAGGCCTGAGATTGGCCGCGCCCCATTCCCCTCAGAGACCTTCAGAGAGTCAATCGGTCCGATGGCCTGGACGACTGCGGCCAAGGAAGTACACATGCATTGCCACGACTCGCCCAGCGCCGGAAGGCTTCGTGCCTACCAAGCCACTTGGTAAAATCGGAGTTGTCATTTTCTACCACTATCAGTAAAAAGTGCTGACTCCCTGACTTCCTCGGCAAACAAGTGTGAGGCAAAGTGTTTGTTTTTCGGGGAGGGGTAGGTTCCTCTTGCATAACACGCGGCAAAAGGCAGCCCAGAGCTGTCGTTCGCTGCCGAGGGCAGACATCCTTGATTTGGAAAGCATGGCGGTAAATTCTGGCTGGACGTGGCTCCTCGAGCAGGGCCACGTCAAGAACGATTGCTTTTTTTCTTTTGGTTTTTACCCCTTTCTGGTTCTGGGGCATGTCACAAGTCAAACCAAAGGGAAAGATGAGTTCAAAAAAAAGGAAAACCGAGGCCATTTTGGGGCCCCCTCCACAAAAAAGGCCTGCCACCCAACTCCTTTTTCAGATCCTTTTCTCAACGGCAAAGCCTTGGACCCATTCCCCGTGAGGTCTGACTTGGAGAACTGCACTGTGGACCGACTCGACTGATTCGATTCGCCGAATCGAGGGAATTGTCACATGTCTGATTTTTAGTGGCCCATATATATATATATATACATATATATTTATGTGTGTGTGTGTGTGCGTGCGTGCGTGCGTGCGTGCGGTGTGTGTGTGTGTGATCGGTGTTGTGCCCGTGTTGGTGTGGTGTGGTATGTGGTGTGTGTGTGTGTGTTTGTGGTTGTGTGTGTGTTGTGTGTTGCATGGTGTGCGTGCTGGGGTGGTGTGGTATGTGGCGTGCTGCGTGCTGTGTGTGGTGTGTCGTGTGTTGCGTGGTGTGTGTGTGTGTGTGCGTGTGTGGTGTGTGTGTGTGTGTTGCGTGCGTGTTGGTGTGGTGTGGTGTGGTGTGCGTTGTGTGTGTGTGTGGTGTGTGTGTGTGTTGTGTGTGGTGGTGGTTGTGTGTGGGTGTTGTGTTTTCTGTGGTGTGTGTGTGTGTGGGTGTGTGTTGTGTGCTTGTTGGTGTGGTGCGGTGTGTGGTGTGTGTCGGTGTGGTGTGGTGTGGTGTTGTGTGTGTGTGTGTTGTGTCGTGTGTGTGTGTGTTGTGTGTGTGTTGTGTGTGTGTTGTGTGTGTGTGTGTTGTGTGTGTGCCTGTTGGTGTGGTGTCGTGTGTGGCGTGTTGTGTGTGGTGTGGTGTGGTGTGCGTTGTGTGTTTGTGTGTTGATGTATTGTGGTGAGTGGTGTGTTGTGTGTGGTGTGTGGTGTGTGGTGTATGTGTGTGTGTGTGGTGTGTGTGTGTGGTGTGTGGTGTGGTGTGTAGCGTGTTGAGTGTGGTGTGGTGTGTGTGTGTGTGTGTTTTTTTGTGTGTGTGTGTGTGTGGTGTGGTGTGTTGTGTGGTGTGTGGCGTTTTGTGTGTGGTGTGGTGTGGTGTGCGTTGTTTGTGTGTGTTGATGTAGTGTGGTGCGAGGTGCGTTGTGTGTGGTGTGGTGTGTTGTGTGGTGTGTGTTGGTGTTGTTTGTCGTGATTGATGTAGTATGGTGCGTGGTGTGTGGTGTGTGATGTGTGTTGGTGTGTGTTGGTGTGTGGTGTGTGGCGTGTTGTGTCTTGTGTGTGTGGGTGTATTGATGTAGTGTGGTGCATGGTGTGTTGTTTGTGTTGTGTGGTATTGATTGGTGTTGGGTGGTGCGTGGGGTGTTGTGTTTGGTGTGTGGTGTGTGATGGTTGTGCGTGTGTGCTGATGTACTGTGGTGCGTTGCGTGTCTTGTGTGTGTGTTGTGTGGTGTGTGGTGTGTGTTGGTGTTGTGTGTTGTTTGTGCTGTAGGGTTGTGCGTGGGTTGTGTGTGTGTGAGTGTGGTGTGTGTGTGGTGTGTGTGGTGTGTTGTGTGTGTGTGTGTGTGTTGGCGTGGTGTTGTGTGTAGTATGTTGTGTGTTGGCATGGTGTTGTGTGTCGTATGTTGTGTGTGGTGTGGTGTGTGGTGTGTCGTGTGGGGTGGCGTGGCGTGGCGTGGCGTGGTGTGGTGTGTGGTGTGGCGTGGCGTGGCGTGGTGTGGTGTGGTGCGGTGTGTGTGTGTGTGTGTTCATTGGTGGGTGTGCGTGTGCGTGTGCGTGTGCGTGTGCGTGTGCGTGGGCGTGTAGATGTGCGTGTGCGTGTGCGTGTGCGTGTGCGTGCGCGTGCGCGTGCGCGTGCGTGCGTGCGTGCGTGCGTGCGTGCGTGCGTGCGTGTGTGTATGTGTGTGTGTGTGTGTGTGTGTTGGTGTGGCGTTGCGTGGCGTGGCGTGGCGTCGCGTGGGGTGGTGTGGTGTGGTGTGTGATGTGTGTTGGTGTGTGTTGGTGTGTGTTGGTGTGTGTTGGTGTTGGGTAGTGGTGTGTTGTGTGCGTGGAGTGTTGTGACATGTGTGTTCTTTGTGTGTTGTAATTTCTGTGTTGTGTGCATTGTAGTCCAAAAAGCCCACATCATTCTTAGAGGAACCTCCTTTTGGGAAATGAACCCCCTTGTTGGGGTTTCTTACGTTGGTTAGTAAGGAGTAGTCTTGCAGTTGCTTCGCTTGTACCTTGGGAATCCGAAGGTCCGACCTTAGACCTGCCAACGAGGCAGCATTTTTTGCTGCATTATTTATGGCGAGCTCACCGATTGGGGCCTGCACCCCTCAAGGTTTCACTCGGACTTCGCAGCGGGGGTGGGGACAAACAAACGCAGGAAATGTTCAGGTACAGCTTGGCCAACTTCATGACACAGTTCCTCAATTTTGGTTTAGTCATCCGCCGATAGAGAAAAGTCAGCCAGGTGAGTCCTCTTTCCAACAGTTCCTGCAGTACGTTCCGGGCCCGAAACCCTCGTCAGCTGCCGTTTGGGGGCTCGTCCCAGCAGGAGGTACCGGGACCCCTTCTCACTCTGGACAGGGTCACTTCCGCCCTCTGAGGCGGGCAGGTACCTATTTGCTGGGTATGTTTTTAGAGAACCCTTTTTGGGAGGCTGCGACGAAACCTAGGACCTACCATTGAGAGGTCTCTGGACCTTTCAATGGAGGCCAACCAAGCGCATGGCCATCCGCAGCGCAGGACATCGATCTCCTCACGGACCGCCAGAAGTTCTTCCCCCGGTGCTGGGGCATTGGCACCACCGTGGAGACGGCGGGGGGCGGGGGGCGGGTGGGAAGGGGAAGGAGGGAGGAGCATGGACTTGGCTATTTTATGGATGACAACCCGGAAAGGTGGACACACACTGGGCATTATGCAGGGGGAGGATTCCGAATCACCCCAGAGCTTTCAGCTGTTGAGGCAACAATGCCCTAACAGAAGGTGGCTATGACATAGACCCTGAGTGTCCATCATACCGCAGGAGGGTTGTGGAGGGGGGGGCGAAAAAAGGGGGGTGAATGAGGTCGGTTTGGGTTTGGACCATTTTAGTGGTAAACAGACGTTTTTCGGGCCAATCCGCTCAAGGCTGTAAAGAACAAGGGTAGACTAGTAGGTAGGCGTACCTGTGGAGTAGCTACAGTGGCTATGGGTAGATGCCTGCTAGAGGAACTTCTGAACATGCGCATGATGGCCAGTTTCATGGGAGTCTCCAGGCTTCCCAAAGGAAAGTTTCGACCAAAAACACTCTGCCCTTCTCCTTTTCGACTCTCTACGAAACGCGCAGGTGACAGAGATGGGGCCCAACGTCGTGTGCCTTGGCCGCACCCGACTGCCAGCTTGCGGATAAAACATTGGCGAAGCAATGGCAAACCCTCCTCTTTTGCTCAGAAACCGATGTCCAGATGTTTGTTTTGAGGTGTTTCAGGGGTTTGTTTCAAACTTTGGAACCTGAGAGTCTGAGAGCCCGAGCGCCAGATTGGCGGTTGCTTCCTCCCAACCAAGTGGGAACATGAGGCAGCCACAAGTTTGTTCTTTTCGGCTGGGTACATTCGTTACAAGTTTGTATGTGAACCTTTGCCAGGGGAGGTGATTAGTGCCAAATGAAACGGCCTCGTTCTACGTCTACGTTTTGCGAGCCCTGGCAAAACGAGCGAGAACCCAAGATGTAAGTCCTTACTTGCAGAACTGTGCACATACTTGCCTTGGTGATTTCAACATCACCTGTTGGCACTTGGACTGAGTTTCCTGTGATGTTTTCAGGGGACAAATCACGTCACCTCTGCAAGGTGAAATTCGGTTAATTTAGGTGTTCTTTTCAAGGGCGAATCTTGTGCCAATCAGGATATTGGTTGGGGCTTTGGAACTTGCAAGCAAGTTCGGAATCTTGTTGGAAAACGGAAACTTCGGATTTTGGGGCGGACCCTGTCAGAGGAGCTATTATAGATCATTTACAAGTGGAACCACCCCTGAAAAATGTACGGTCCAGATTGCTCCGAAGTTAGCATCAGTGGTCACGGGAAGTAGCTACATGTCACGTTTCGGAGCGAGGGAATTGCAGGTATATTCTCTTGGTGTTTAGCCACACTTTTCGGAAAGGCCAGTAGGGAGACAAGAGAGGAGCAAAGGGAAACACGCTGCAAATTTCCCAATTAAACCTGTGTATACGCATTGTGGCGCCCTTTTTCACGAAGGGGTCCTTCAAGTAGGTCCTGCATCCCAGGCATGTGCCGACACATGTTCCGCAGAGCAATTTGGACACCGCGGTGAACATGCATGCACCGAGCTCAGGATATGTCATGGATAGAAACTACATCCCCTTGTTACTCCATGCAAAAGAAGGGGTGTGCAAGGAATAAGTTCCTCCCTCCGGGCGTGCTCCGGTTCGGTGAGTGAGCGGCTTGATTGGTCTGTGATTTCACGAGGGCAACTTACCACCCAACCTATTGGTTGGGCAGTTTCCACATCGTGAGACAGCTATTTTCGTTGCATTGGAACCTGTTTCAGAACAACACAAGTGAGTTGGAAGCTCAGAGTCAGACTGCTTTTTCTCCCTAGTGCCTGTGATCAGCTACCCCCTGAACGTCTTGGCCACTGGCATTGCCAAGTTGGAAATCTTCGCCGAATCCAAGCTGTTTCACTGCCAATCAGCGCCCATGGCCAAATTTGAGGCCTATGACAGCCGCAGCCATAGAGCTTGCTGTTCGAAGTAGGTGGTTGCCAAAAAACACATAAAATCTAAATGTTATTGTTTGGGGTCACTGGATGGGGTAATTAGTGGACACAGCCTGGAGTGCATATTGTGACTACTTAGCAGTTGCATACAAGACATTTTGCGCTACACTGGTTTAGAGCCATAGCAAAGGGAGCAGCCTAAAAGTGACCATGAAGTGGCTAATCGAACCTGGGGGTAATGGTCATTTGGGATCTGAAGCAGTATTGGATATGTCAGAGACAGCATTTTCCTGCCATAGATGGCCATGCGTGAATGGTATGTCACCCAAAACGCAGGAACATGTCCTGGGGAAGAGATCGAATTCCTTGGGCTCTGGACCCATGTCCTGTGACACCCAATCAACCCCGGTTGATGGAACACACTGCTGCGGGTTAAGAAGGAATTCCAGAAAACCTACAATTTTAGAAAGCTTCCTCATTTAAGGACCCACCCTCCTTTTGTGGTTCCATGCGAATTTGGTGCAAGTCCGTGTCAAAAAGGACAGCTCCCGGGAAAATCACCTCATAATGCTGCCTGAGGTTTGGTGTTTCCCGCGCGATCTGTGCTCCAATGACCGCTGTGCCCACGCCTCGGCACGGGGAAAGATGGGCCGGAACAGATTTTGAATGGTTTCCTGTGCACTGACCTTGCTTTGGGATGGGCTGATTGGTTCAGGGGTACTTTAGACAGGAGAAGTCGTTCCCTTCAACCCCCCTGGGGGTGAAACGAGCCCACCCATGAAGACCATCCTTTTCTGCCTCTCGGGGCCCCAACATGTCCAGGTTCTTTGGACAAGTGAGTCAATGTGTCAGTACACGCTCGTGTGTTGGCTTTTGTGCATTGAACTGCCCAACAAATTTCATATAAATCGTTGAATTGCTCAATAGGGGGCTGTTCTGAGCCAGAAATGTACACCAGCGGGTAGGACAGTGGTTTCTATCTATCGGGCTTTCCGTGGATGCGCTTGTTGCATCCGCAATTCACAGAGACCTTTTCGAAGTCCCTGAATTTCTCAGGGTCCCTTGAGAAATAAAGACAGGCCATTAAATTACCTGCTGATTTGGTATGTTGTTTTGCAAAGGTGATTGGATGTATTTGTCCCAAACGTTCCTTGGGGCACTTGGCTGCTCTTTGGCGCTTCTTTGGCATTGCCCATCTGAGCTTGCGGTTTGCAACCGGAGAGGTTCACTGACAGCCGATTTGACATATCAGGCACTTCTTGGGAAGGGATGTGGGTATGTCTTTGATTGCATTGAAGGTAGCCTTGTCAGGGTAGTTGACTAGTTGACTGAAGGCGGCCCAAAAGTAACCCGCAAACTCCGCAGACAAGCGGTTTGGTTAAAATATGTTAAAATCATTATGATCAATTTGGAGGGACATGAGGACTCAACCACAAAAACCGTTGGTCCTTCCTCATCTGTCCATGTCCACGACAGCCGTGGCTAGCGTGAGGGTTTCACTGGCCCCACGCCACCTTCAGAAGAAAGTATGGTGTGATTTGAGGGCTGCTTTGGTTTTGGTTTCTAAAGGGAAACCCCAGGAACCCCACGATATATGGTGATTTTGTTGGGGTCCCTGAAAGTGTTTTTTGGGGCAGCTTCAATTTGGGTTAGCAGTCCCCATTGCCCAGTGGCACCCTTTAAATAAAGGGTGTCCAACTTGAAAACCAATCAAAGAGTTGATCATGGAGATCTGGGCCTCGTAGTGGAAGCCTTCAAAATTATATCAGGTGCCCTTTGCTCCTCACCCCTGTGCTTAGCAGTGGAAACTCCCGCAGGTTTCGGGACCTTCCCAGGTGATGCCGGCCAACAACGAGGGCCTCTTGGTGCCTTTGACCGGTGGCCTCGTCTCCTACTCCAATGCTTCCGCCTCAGCTCTCCAAAAGAGAAGGGAACCCTCCGCATGGAGGGCCACTGTAAAAAAGCAAGAATCCCAGGAATATCGGGACATCCTCAATGAAGTCTGACTCATAGACGACAGACAAGTTCCAAGCGGTAGATCCCTTCTCAGGTTCACACCTTGAAGCTTTGGAAAGCTGTTGCCGCTTTTCGAAGAGAAGTAAGCCACTGGATTCCGCGATCCAATACAGCTGGCTCCAGAGCCCTCATGTCCAGTTGGAGGTGGGGATCCTACGGGTGCAAGCACCGGCAACGCTCGGTTCCGGGGCGCCGGGGATGGCGGTCCTTTCTGTTCGCCACTTTGGGACCGGCCGAAACTTTTGGGGTTCAGCTTAGGGAGCAAGTTGGAAACGCGACTTGTCTGAACTGCGATCTTGGACAGAGACAACTTGATCGCTATTGGGTTGGATCTTGAGACTTTAGCTTTTTGGGAAATCCAGGGGGCTGTCCATCAAACCCACAAAGAGTTAAGCTTTTTGCAGAGGGGTCAACTCGCAACCAAGACATTGGCACCTCAACAGAAAGCTTGTTGACTGATGCCAGCATGGCGCCATGGCTCCAATCAATTCGAATCGGGTGGCGTCAACTTGCACAAAACCAATTGCGGCTTTAGATGCAGACTTACGTGACTTTGCACTTGGTATGGATCGCATTGGATCACAATCTAAATAGAGATGTTGTTCTCTAGGTTGGGGCCAAAGCTGAGGTTGGACTGGTGCCTGTTTCCGGTTTCCACAGGTGTCCCGCGATGCTTTTGCAAATTCGTGGTGAGCCCTTCAGCGTGCATTGCATAGTCTCCCACGAATGAATTCCAATGAGCTTGAGTGCACATCTCTTGGAGATGGCCATTCTAGTGGCAAACAACACGTTTGGAAACCACTCAGGAAAGTAAGATAGGAACGACAAGTGTGGGCTTTTGCTGACCACGGAACCGTGAGCGCCCAACACCCGCGGCTGTTTTACCCGGTTCTACTACCTGGTTTGGCTGGGGAAATGATAAACCCCATTCTTGCGTGCAGTATTTGTTTCACACCGTTGACATGTTCCAGCCAAGGCCGCTCAGGTGAGGGAACTGGATTGCAAAGCCCATAGAGGTCCGTCTTTTTTGAGGGTACTGAATTTGGTGGTTTATAATGAAATCAAAAGCACACCCAAGGATCTGTCTTTTTTTCTGGGTTTTGAATGAAACCAAAAGCAAAGCCACCATTCCTTTTTGTGGGGCCATTTTTTAAATTGTGTTTTTCTCCGTTTTGTTTTTTTGTAAGTTTGTTTTTAGTCTTTCAGGGTGGCTTTTTTCGGCTTTTTTTGGGGGAAGGGGCGGCTCCCCTTGGCTCCAACGGCTGAGAACTGGGCCGCCACGGTGGCGACGCCCTTCTCGCTGCGTTTGCCGTTGGCCAGCGACTTTGACCTCGGCCCGGAACCCTGGAACCCCGGAACGGCGATCTAGATCTTGTCTATACACATATTATATATATAGATGTATGTATTTATTTATGTATTTGTTTATTTATTTATTTATTTATGTATTTATTTATGTATTTGTTTATGTATGTATTTGTTTATGTATTTATTTGTTTATTTATTTGTTTGTTTGTTTGTTTTTTTAGTTATTTGTATATGATATATATATATATACATGGTCACCGCCCCCCCAGGGCCACCCTGTCTACTCTTTGCACAGAAGAGATTTATATGCGATGTATATGCATCTACACATGTAAATGTATATGCAGATGTGCGTGCACGTGTGCGTGCTTGTGCATTTAGTTAGTTAGTTAGTTAGTTAGTTTGCTCGTTAGTTAGTGAAGTTACGCATGTGTATATGTTTTTCCCATGTTGAGTTATGTCTATTTCATTTTTATTTTATTTTTAATGTGCTTGCCTGCTTGCTCGCTGGCTCGCTTGCTCGCTTGCTCGCTTACCTACGTACCTACTTATCTACTTACCTACTTGCGAGCTTAATTGCTAGCTTGCATACTTACATACTTGCTTGTTCCTTTATTAAGTTGTTAATTTGTGTGTTTACTCCTGCATCAGTTTTATTTGTTTATGTGCGTATTCATTTATTGCTGTTTATTTGTGAGCGGCTATTTATATGATATGTATGTACACGCCCCCGCTGCTATGTGGCTTCCATCTCTAGGGTGCTTGTTTGGTGGTGCCGCCAAACAAGGATGTCCTGAGTCTATCAAGGTCACTGTGTCAAAGCATCGTACATTGATAGCTTGAAACAAAATAAGTGCATCAGTTTTTGTTTTGAAATACTCATGCCCTTGTAATATACACACATGTATGTACACATATATATATATATATATATACACATTTGTATTCTGCCAGGCGACGCCAGCACGATCGAGTGATCCTGTGGGATGGACGCATCTTGCTTTCTATTATTTTTTTTGCTGGGCTTTTCCGCCTCTGCAAAGCAGTCTCCCATGTCGCCATAGATTTCTGCACTGACCGGGCACAGAGCTCCTGAATGCTGAGGATTCGATCCCATTTAGCCGGGCAAAATGGGGTTGCCCAAAAACCTCACTGCCTGACTGGACTTTGGTCACTTTTTGGGTTGGGGCCATTTTAGTGAAAAACTGACGAGTTTGGTTACCCTGTTTTGTGGCCAATCCACGGAAGTGAGAAACAGGGGACTTCCCATGTTTGCGAGTCAAGGTAAAAAAAATAGAACATCGACCCATGTGTAGAAATTTGCCCTTATCTACAGGAGCTTTGCCCGCAAAAGCGTGGTCTTCTGCAACATGTTTGGTCAAGGTTCCCCGACTGCTGCATCCAACAAATCACCTGATTCACAAGTTGTTTTTGTTGAAATCCGGTACATGCGATACGGCCAAAAGTCCGTATCCGTCCGCATCCTTTTGGCAACCCCGGTGCCAAAGTTTGCAAGTGACGCCATATTCCAGGATCGGAGGTTTTTTTTGGCCACAAAATCCAAGGGTTTTGTATTACACCCTGGGAATACACCTGTGTATTGACCCCACCGTGTTGTTTTGAACCATTCTGGGTCATTTCCCAATGTAATCCCAGGGTGTAATACCAACACCCTCAGACAAAAAGCCATACCTCCCAAATCGTCAGGCGACGAGTGGGCGCGCCTGAAGATCATCACTCACGACAGCCTATCGCTCGGCATGCCGAACCGTCGTCAGCGACCTTGAGCGGGGCATTCCTGGATTTCCATGGGGGTTCCGGTCCTTGGGTCCCCTTTCAAAGTCAACCATTAAACAAGGGTGCCCACCTCTGGTAGACAGGCGTGGCTCTGTCAGGAAGATTTCTTTGTTCCAGAGGAACCATAGCTGACAAAATGCCTAGGTATATGAATCAGATTCAAGCATATTCCTAAGTTCCGCTCGAACAAACAGTTGAAGGTCGAAACAATATAATCAAGTGCCTTATGCTGGTGACATTTCCTCACTTTGTTGGCAGCATGGGTGAAATCGGTACTTGTTGTGGCTTGACCTACTTCCTGAACCGGTCAGAGGTTTGTCTTCCGACAAATCTTCAAGAATATTTCTGCACGAGAATCTGAAACAGGGGTCAATGAAAGACCCTGTTCACAAGTCTCTGCCGTTCAAAGGGCAATCCTTGCTGTTTTTTGCCTGGTTGATGCACGTAAGGGTTCACAGTGGAACAGGGAACTCCTTGTCCTCTAGACACTGCCGGGGCCATGCGGGAAAGACCGGAGACAACCATTCTCCTCTCGGTCACAACGGTCGCATGAGATTCCTTTTTTCTTTCATTTTTTTCTTTTTTTTTGGGGGGGTAGTTATCCTTCTCCAGGTTGGTTCAATTGGAAACCAAAAGGAAACCATTTCGAAGCCCGTCCTTAAGGTGCTTGCGACACCACCCAGCTGCATCGATCTGCCCGCGCCTTTGGGCACCGCTACTGGCCTTGGGCGGATCGATCGGGGAATGCCCGAAGCGGATACTTCCCGTTTGGGGCGATTTAAGCATCACCCCTTGGCCCACTTGAAGAGTTGCGTTTTAGTGCGGTGTTCAAGTTGTGCTTTTGGTGGGGGTGTGAAACCACCTTGCCGCGAAACTTGCGGCAAACAATGGGCAGCCTTTCCTTTCAGGTGATTCAGAACATCGCCTCCTGGTTGCCATGAAGGGAGTTTTCATTTCGGGGTCATGTTCCAGGAGAAACTCACTCCCTGGATTCCTGGACTTTACACCTTTGGAGAATATAATTTGGGTGATAAATAGAAAGTTCATGGCTTTTTGGCCAAGCCAGGACGTGAGAAACTTCGGGAGTGGAGAAGGACCCCACAATTTGCAAATCAGCTGCTCAAAGGCTTTTTTTTTTTGCGGCCTCAGGTTGTGTGCCTTTGTTTTTTTTTGGGTTTGGAGTGAAGACACGAGTTCAGCTTTTCAACGCATGGCAAATGTGGGCTTTGGGCCAGCTTCCATGATATCAGCGGGAATCCCCTTAAACGTGAGGAGAAGTTGTCATGGGAGACAATTTCTGGTGTAAATTCGGTTTCAGGGGCCATCTTGACTGCTATTGGGTTGGATCTTTAGACTTTAACGTTTTGGGAAACAACGGTGTTTTCCACTAAACCATCAGAAAGTTAACCTTTTTTTTTGTAGGGGATCAACAGCAACCGAGCTTCGGAAGCGCTTCTTCAACTTGAAGTCAAAGAGTGGCCGGTGATACTTCTAGAGTTGGATGTCCCCAGCGCGTGTATGTCTCATTTAAAAATAGCACAATATTTCTTGCGGTTCATTTCCCAACTCTGAAAAACCAGCCGCTTCCCTATCAGGCCTTTGGTGGTTCCTTCTCAAAACCCCGCGATTTCCAAGGGCGCAGGGCAGAACCTGGGAACCACCCAGCGTTGCGCGCTGGCGAGAACCTTGGAAGTATGGAGGTGTTCAGCGAAAGAACTCACTCAAAGGAACAGCCATATTTTCTTGGAGTACACCAGCCTTTCATGTGATTCCCGAATTTTCAGGTTCAGGTATCCTCCGTTGGTCCTTCCTGTAAAAGGGAACTATCGCAACGGATTATGCTCATCCCCCTGACCCCAGTTGCGGAGCCTTGGCTCGCGATTTGTCCGGCACTTACCCTTGGCCTAGCAAAGTGCTACCAAAACAATCTATGTGTTCAACATGTTGGCTTTCAACCCTAGCCACACATCTTCAGTCCATGTTCTTTTGGGCAAGAGTGGTTTTGCAAAGCGGGGTGAAAACCCGGCGTTGGGGCAGGCTTTCCGTTGCCCTCCGCAGCTTGAGAGTGGAGAAAGGCTGACCAGGAGAACGCAAACCAACGACCTGGCCTGGGCTTTGCTTCCAGCGGAACTTACCGCGAAGCATCAAATTGAGCAGCATGCTGACGAGTGGCCGGCGAGAGTTCAGTTCAATCGCGGCGGCTTCACCAGAGCGCACTGAGTCCTCATCCTCGGAGGAGTGAGGCCCCGATGCGGCAGGATCCTCTTTCACATGCAAGTTGCAACTCACCGGGAAAGATGAACTGCAGTTCTGCTTGGCTTTGTGCCTTTCTGCGTGAAACTTGTGGAAATGTTCTTGTTCCGCCGGGTCAAGCGTTCTCAAAGACCAGTGACCAGCCCCATGCAAGGTCGGAAGACATTTTTTTGTATGCTGAAGGCATAGGCATGGGCCAAGAGCTTTTCATTGAAGGGAGGCCCTGCTCAAACTTTAGTATGTATGTCAGTCCATGTCCATGAACATATCTCTGTGTAGACTAATTTCATTCCAGGTTTGACTTTGCGTCAGCTGGCGTGGTGTTTACATTCAACCTGCGGATGGACAAAATCCCGCACCAGCTGGAATGGATAGCGTCCAACCATGGGTCACATGTCCCTTCAACGCCGGTTCAAACGTCGATTGGCGTGTGACTCATGTTCCTCTTAAGGCAACGGAACTTCAGGTGATGGGCATCACCTGCCTCGAGAGCGGGGCCGGGGCCCTTTCGGGGGAAAATCGTGGCGGACCTCCATTCGTGCCCAGCTTTCCACGGTTGTGTTTTCCCCTGGATTCATTATTTTGACGGTTTCTGGGGGTTATCAAGGTCAGACAATTGTGGTTGTTTCCCTTTAACCCATCACTTAGGGGGTCACTTTGATCATGGTAAAATAATGAGGCCAGTTCTTTTTGCGCGGGGGGTCGGCGGGGGGGGGGGAGTCTTCTTGTATTAGGAGGGCACTTGACTTCTGTTTCTGCCCCGACACGGGTGACCGATCCCGGAGCAGGGCGTCCGGAACCTGAGATTCCGAATTAAATGCGTGTGAGACAAGCCCAACATGTGCCGTGATTGTTTTGTTTTTGTTTTTGTTTCTTCCTTTTTTCTTTAAGAAAAGCAAGAAAAAGAAACATGTTGCTCACCGCTCACCAAGGGCCAAGCTTCGGAATTCGGACATGGTAATGGTCATCAACTCGTTCTTTCACCTTGGTGGCTTCAAGCTGCTTTTGGTTGCATCAATCTCGGACTTTGTGGGGACAAGTCATGTGTTGAACACACGGGCAAGCGTTGGGCGAGGAGCAACTCCCAGGCTTCCCAGCGAATTTCTGTGACTGGGCCATCGGAATCAGAGGAATTCCGCGAACCGAATCTGTTTTGAGGTTTCAAAGTTCTATATTTGCGATCATAGTCCGCGATCACCTTTCCAAAAGCATAAGACTTCCATCTAGGAACTTCCCTGAGGCTCAAACCGAGGCAAGTGACAACCCCCGAAACCAAGGCTTCACGCCTCATTGATCCCCAGGCTTTGAACTCGGTGTCTCGTGGCTGACCACCCAACCCCCAAAAAAAAAGAAAGAAGAGGGATAAATAAGCCGAAAAGGGGGTTGGAATCAGCGGGTTCCGATCGCCAACACCAAAGGACATTAGAGCCCATTTCAGGGCTGCCCTAGGCCGAACTTGTGGCCAACAGGCGGATTTCACGTTGAGAGGGTTTTTCGGGGGCTTTTGGGACTTGAGGGTTGTGTTTCAGGGCCCCTAGAAATATCAATCAAAGATTTGATGTGGGCCACACCCCAAAGGAGTTTGAAGAGGTGTGTGTGGTTCATGGTTTGTGGCTTGCGCCTGACAGTTTGAGGAGCTGGATGGTCCATGTGGCTTGTTCCCCCCCCCCACCATTTGAGGGCTTCAGTCGAAGGCTCGCACCTCCCAGGTGGGAAAGTGCGAGCCTGCGCCCACCTCCACCCTCTCCTCGGGCTCCTGGGGCTCCGGCAGGGAGCTGATGTGGAGCGGCACCTTGTCCGAAGGCGGAGCCCGAGCAAATGGCGGAGCCCGGGCTCCGACCCAGAGATGTTTTGGAGGGCCACTGCCAGCATATTTACGATGTTTGTTTTGGTTGGGCGGGGGCGGGAACCTGATGAAAAATCCACCTCCAAGAAAAGGCGGTGCCCATTTTTGTGCTAGCCTCAAATCTGAAAGAGCCCGGAGGGGGGCGGGAAGCAGGACCACGAAGAATTTGGGTTTGAAGCCTTAAAAGCTGTATGGCCGTGATCCTGTTGTTTCTCTTGCCAGCGCATGGCTGCATGAACGCCGCACATCCAGTTTCAACAAAAGGTGAAAAGCTGAAAGCCCAAGGACGCATGTACAGCAACATGTCCTCCATAGCGTGTTTTGTTTGGTTCATGAGGGGAGAAACGTTAGGAGGGTCTGACAGGCATCTCTGCAAAGTACGGCCATCCGTATGGCAAAGTGGCTTTGGATGTTCCTTGGAAAGGTGTGGTTAGGCGAAGTATGTGGAAACCTGCAGTACGGTGTTCTAGTTTTTGCCCCAGAGCATGGTGCGCTAAAGGCCCTCAGACATCAGATGGATACCTGAGGCAGGTGGGCGCTGGTAGCATTTGCCAGTGAAAGCTCCATAGGGTACCCATTGGACCCTTTGAGAAGCCAGAGCAGCGGCAATCCAGAGTCCGTGAATATCCCTGGAGAGAAATCCGTCGAAGGCTCCCCAAAATCTCGGCAATGTGCACCCGCCTTTCCAAGGTATTGCTGTCAACAGGGCCGGAGCCTTACTTGGTCCACGACACAGCCTGGGTAGACGACAAACCTGGTGCGGAACACTAGGAGGAGGTCAAGAAGCCTTTCTGGATCATGGTTTTGGGTAATGTGTGACCCCGGACCCCTCAAAAGTATGGACATCTCTTCATCAGCCAAGGGATTGAATTAGTTTTGGGTGTCCAGGCCCAGACCGGTTACCTTTTGGGGGCTGAAGGCTTGGAGAAGGCCGCTCGGCGCGGCAATGCCAAGGCCGACACGTTCCACGTCTGCTACTGTGACCGTCACTATGCCGGACACTTAGCGAAAGAGCGTCGCCACAAATCTGAGCGGCAAACACGGAACTTGACCAGGGTTCTGGAAGATAATTTTCCACTAGCAGCCCGTCCATACCTGACAAAAGAACACTTGATAACAGAACCAAGCTTAGACCCAAGTTGGAGCCGCTATTCGCCATATTAGTCATATTCCAACCCCCCGATTTGAGTGAAGCCCTGTGAAGCCAACCACAGATGCTAGTTCCTTGATGTAAACTTTAACTTGTTGAGACAAATGTGTCTTTCTCACTCACCGTGGGTTCGAGATTTTAGCGCTTTCTGTGGTTTCGGTGTTCCACCCGGGTTCGACCACTAGCTGCACTTTTCTGGTGTAACCAGCAGAACGTTTGTTTGTCCACAGTTGGCAGTCGCTTAGGTTTGTTGAGCGGTCAGATCACGTTGGCATACCTGAAATTGCTGCCAGCAAGAGTAGGACTCCTCAAGAGTGTTGGTCCTGTGTTGTCTTAGAACCCAGCCCAATGAACAGATTCTTGTTTAATCAGCACCATTGGGTTGGGTGTTTGTAAGGCTCCAAGTTTTAGTTTAAGTACGACACATCTTCACCATGGTTTCGTTCGCCTTTGACCCAAAATTTGGCCGCCTTGGTCGGCGGCGTGTGCGCTGGAGCCAGTGGGAAATGAGCTTCGGAAATCCCGTTTTTTGTGATACCAAGGCATGCTTCAAGCAACAAAGTTGCAGTAACGGGTCCTGCCGCCAACCTGAAAGGACAACCCAAATGTACTTGATCAATCTACCGTTGTAGTGCCCCCGTTGTAGTTCCCCCGTGTCCTTGTTTCCGGTAGCCTTTTTGTTGATAAAAAAAGGCCTTCTTTCCCCATGGCCACCGTCTATGCGGCAGAATAGGGTGCCAAAAATGGTAGTGCTCCTTATCGTTTCCCTTGAAGCCAACCCAAGGAAGAAGGGTACCCTCAAAAAGCAGAGGCTACCCTGTCAAAGGCTGGTTCTTGTAGGGAGGCCCAAGGGACACTGCAATTGTTGGGGTAGGTGATTTCCTATGGCCCTTTGAGAATCATACAAAGGAGCCCGGAAGATTTAAGATGTCTGGATTCCCCGAAGGTTTGGGCCAGAATTCGATCTGGTGATATTTGGAGAACCCCCCCTCGCCAAAAAAGCGGTTCGTGGTGTTTTGGAACGGGTTGGTGTTGACTCAGATCGCTGGCCTGAGGCAAGCATGTGCATGGCCTGGGTGAAGGTGGGTACCCTCCAGGTCAAAGGCCCCCAAGTGGCTGGCTCTATGAGGCCGAGCGGGTGGGGCGGCGGCGGGGTGGCCTTTGGTGTTTGTCTTGCTGGTTGTTCTGTTTTTTTTTGTTGTTTTTTTGTGGGTTTGCCTTGTTTCGGCTTTGGGCTGTGTTGGTGGTTTTTCGGGTTTGTGTGTTGTTGTGCTTGTTGCAGTTTGTGTTCGGCTGTTTCGAGGCGTGGTTTCTGGTTTGCTTTGTTGTGCTAACCAAGGGCATGTGGTTTGATGCTGCACCCAATGAGGCTGTGGTAGTGTCTAGGGTGTAAAAAGGAGGCGAACTGTGGCTTGTTTGCATTTGATCATGGAGACGGCGAGACGTTTTCCAGATGGAAACTCTCAGCCCACTTCCAAATTCCTATTGGCAAGTGAGTGGTTGGGGAGGTTTCATATTCGCATTCAAAAGACCTTGAGCTTAGGTGCCAAAGTTTCCCAACAGTGCATTGAAATATCGCTTCTAAAGACTTGTGCAAATCGGGGGTTGCTGATTCCCCTACTAGGATACCTCCCCAGTCAAGCGGGGGATCGTTTCTCAGTGCTATCAAGAGGGGCGCAGGCGTGTCCACTCCAGACTCTGGGTTGCTTGGAACCCTCTCATTCCAAACCTTAGGCGGGGCAGCCGGGGTACCATCCCTTGCTCTGGTCTCATGTGTGTGTTACCGAACGGTTAGGAACTGCCTTTATCATAAACCCGCAAGGACCGCTAGGGGGGGGAACTATATATGGATGAGCCTAGGACAAACCCAGGTAGGCCCCCCTCTCAGTTCGCCTCGCAGGTCCCAACGGGTAGAGTACCGCATGTAGCTTTTCACCTCGACAAACTTGCATTTGTTCCTGCAGTTCAACCAGCAGTCAGCGAACGTAACGGAACTGTTTTTGTGTTGGGACTGCGTTTGCAATGGCTTGATGGGTTTGACCAAGTGCTCTTGGTGATTGCCTCGCTCCAGTGAAGTCGCCTAGACCTTCGTAGCTCGCTTGCAGATCGGGGCCATGCTTGTGATGATAGCAAACCCAGTGGTTGAACCCGCAGTGAATTCTGTCCACCAAAGGGCCTAATGTTGACCCAGGATGAATAAACCCATCCCATTATTAGGGGGGTGTTCCCTCCAAAAGTGATGAGTCCCCACCAAACGGGAACACCCCCCCTATAAATCAACCAGGGGTTCTACTCAGATCCGGGGTTAACATCCAGGTCCAATGGGAGCGCTGCTCGGCTCGTCTTCGCAGCCGCGAGGTTCGTGGCGAACCCCGGGGAGTCCGCGCAGATCACGGTGCAGGGCGTGGGCCTCGCCTGGACCTCGGTAAAATGTTTGCCTTCGCGCCGAGTGGTCGGGCAAGGGCCTTTCATGTCGACCCTCTACTAAAAAAGGAGGTATTTACCGTAAAAACAAAAAAAAGGTTTTCCCTAAAATACCCTGAAAAAGCGGGTATTTGGAGTAGGAGGCAAGTATGCCTCCTCGATCCATGCATTTTGCCAGGTGTGGGTGATGGTAAGAATGTACTGCGCTTATCCTCCCACTAACACCCGCCAGAGAGAATGGCCCCTTCTACAGGAAAATCGTCTTGGACCCCGAAACGTGAGGTGGAGGTAAGCAGGAATCTGGGGAATCCTGTTCAGAGTGCGATACGGATAGGCGAAATCCACTTCATATTTAGGTGTTTTACTCACTTGCCTACAGCCGACCTCTTGACCTTTTGGGTTTTGGTCCATTTTCGTCATAGCCCCAAAAGGTGAATCTGTTTTTTTTGGTTAAATGATTTCTGGGCCCTTTGGGCCACTGAGTTTGTCAACCAGTATTCATAGGGTTGTTCTTTCCCAGGTGCAACATTTCTTGATTTGGTCCAGGCGCGTCAAGCTGTTGGATTTTTTTGGTGCTGTCAAGGTGCCAGATTTGGGGGGGGGGGGGGGGGCGGGGAAGATGCATTTGCACAGCCATACCCGAAACCTTCAAAGGACAGATTGTTGGCTAGAAAGAGTAGTGATTGTGGCTTTAACAACTTTGGTGCATTTTGTCAAGGGATGTTAGGACTTTAACTTTTTGCCAACTGATGGGGTTTCCATTAAACCACTAAAAGTTAAACTTTTAGCAGGGGAGCAGAAAGCAACCAAGACAAGGTCACACCCTTTGGGAACTGCATGGGAACACGATCCGCCAGATCCAACAAATCAGTTGCGGCTCCACAGGCTGCCTCGGCATTCCGAAGGGTCAGTGAATCACCCATGCCAGCCAGCGTTAGTTTTTCTTTGGGGAGGCAAGTCTGTACTTGTCGGCACAGCTTGGCTATGGAGTCGTTGAACTATGTGTTTCTTGCGTTCCTGGACTTGGTTGACATGTTTTGAGAACAATTTTAGTGGCCAAACAACAAGTTTGAACTCTTTTTTGGGCCAATCCATTCAGGAAGAGAGTTGAGCGACGACCGCCAGTGTTCACTTTGCCGGGTGGCGCGAGTTCTTGACGAATGTGTTACCTCGAACGATGAAGGCTATCAATTTCTGGGTGGCAGGGGTCATTGATCGATGTGTTACCCCTGACAAATGCTACCGATGTCAGAAGGTAAGCCCCAGTGCCTCAAACCTATTCGCCTCAGAGTTGCCAGCGTGCTCTACGAAAGTCATCGTGAAATATACATGAGGCTGGATCGTGTGGAAGTACTCGAAACCACCCGGCGACCGAATTGCGGCAGAATCAGCAACCCAGTTTTACATTGCGTCGCCCTTGGGTTGTTCAGTGAACTGTGCAAACCCTCTGACGAACCGAGGTCGCAAGATCATGCTCCTGATTTGTTATTTCTAAGGGAGTCAGGAGAACAGAATGCTTCGTTTCTTGGCATTGGGAGCCTGGGGTCCGTATGTTACGAACATCCCGGGCGATCCCGAAATTGCATCGGTGTGTCAAGGGTAGCAGTTACATTCTCAGGCTTGAATATTCCACTTGTGGTGTTAGGAGCGTAGATGCTTCATGCTACAGCATGAGCCCCTCATGTTACCCGACATGATCAACACATACCCCCGTCCATGCCCAACTGGGGCTTGTGGAGTTTCTCCTGGCCAGGAACTCGAAGAGAAGCCGAGAAAAACATGGTCATGGGCCCGGTTGAAACGAAAGGAACCCAAACCCTATCGAAACCGTAACCCGTAGGAACCAGAGCTCCAAGGCGCGGGTTTTTCCGGAGAGTTGGCGCCGAAATGAAACCAGCTGGCAGGCGACCGAAGACAGGCAGGGAGCTTCGATCGAGATGACTACCTGTTGAGAGCATGGGACAAGCATAGCAGGCATCAAGAAACAAACCTGGCAACTGTTTAAGAGCTCTTGCCCAGTCATAAAATTGCAGGCGTGCACATGACATTTGGCACGTTTCCCCAGACCATTCTGTACGTTTGGCTTGGCACCCTCAACCGAATTCTGGGGCAAGTATGCGTTGTTGCATTATGCTGGTATTGTTTGGTGATAAAAGCATTTGCTTCCTAAACGGGCCACACTCCAGCCGCAATTGCTCCCGTTGTGTGCCTGAAAAGAAATTGCAGTTTGCCCGTGCTTTCCGTTTGGGGGCACGTGGCCACCCAAACAGGGTAGCAACTCTAAAGTAGTAGGGGTAGATTTCCAGAAAGCCACGAAGAATCTGTGGAAAAGCAACATCTTGCATGCTTTCGGCTGCGGCCAGGACCGACTGGACGTTTCAAGCTCCAACAGCGCCTTTGCCATCTCACCATCACGCCCCAATCAAGGGAAACTTGTTTTTTGGGGTCCCTGCTTGTTGGGGGGGCGGCAAGGGGGGGGGGTTGCGAGGGGCGGTAAGGGCCGTAAATCTCCGGGCTCTCCATCCAACCCGTTTTCGGGTCGCGGTGGTTGGGAGTGGGGCAGCAGGGTGGGGTGGGGTGGGAGAGATGATGAGATGCGACGACTAAACCTCGTGTTACTTTCCCTGTTCTTTCTAGGGATCCTTCTTTGCCAAAGATTGCCTCGAACCAAGAAAGGAATGGAGGGAAAGGAGTGGGGGAGCAACCAATGCACAAAACGAGGGCAGCGTACCCCGTGACACGTGCGTCGAGAAGAGTAAGACCTACCCTTTGGTACCAAGCCGGGGACAGCCATGCGGGCCAGGCGATGCTTGGAAGTGGGGTCCTGGTACCTTCCTGCACAAGTGGCTCTGGGTCAGAAAGAGGCACCCATATTGGCTTGCCCTGATAGGTGGCATGGACCAAAACCAGCGGTCCCCGGGTGGTTGAACATTTTGACCCACACCCAAATGGAGAAGGTGCCAGCTTCCCTCGTTGAAAGAAAGGTGCGCAGAGGAGAGCGATTGAATTGCGCCTCCGTGGCAGCTGGAGGAAGCTTTGGTACTCTGTTTGATTGACTGCAACAGCAATTCAGTCTGTGGAACATGGTTAGATCGCCAGGCCACCAGGTTTTACATGTTGCAGTGGATCCAACAAGGTACCTTCCTTCGCTCTAAAAAAGCCTGAGAGTTGCCAGTCGAGGCATGTTGAGGGGTCTCATTCGTAAGTCTTCAGGTATGGGGACTGATTAGGTTCTTGTTGGTCCCTCCCGGTCCCTCCCCCCAATAGAGCAAAGAGACCCAGAACAATAGTACAATAGCGATCTAAGAAACTACGCCCATAGGACTCAGACAATGACTCGATCTTTCCCTCTGTGGCTTCCTATTGTACCTTGCAAGCAGATTGGGTACAACAAAGGCGTGTAAAGCAGATCCCCTTGCCTGATCGTTTTTTTTCTTATTTTTGTTGCGGGGGCCTCCTAGCCAGCAGGAGGGTGCCACACACAAACAGAACATGCTTATTCAACAGAACACGTGCCCAAGGCTCGGACATTGGAGACTTGGGTGGAATCTAGCTGGATCTCTCAGTTGGAGAGTTGTGACCATGGCACACATAAATAGCCGTTTGGCGGTTTGGAGGTGTTCTGAGGGCCGGTTTCCTATGAACCCATGAACCCCCCGCAGTTCCCAAATCCCCAAACCACAAACCCAAACACCTCCAAACCACCAATCCAAGCGGTTTCCCATTGAGCCTCGATGGTTTCAATTCCCTAAGCAGCCAACCGAAACAAGCCAAGCAATCCAAGCCGCCAATCTAAGCACCAAACCACCAATCAAAGGTTTTTTTGAGTTTTTCATGCGCTCGGCCCAACAGACGAACAATCAGATGTTCTATTTTGCCAGGCTCCGCATCATCCCGCAGACCGTGGGCTGTATGGCGGTTCAGGAGGCTCCTTCAACACTGGGATTTGCTTGGGTGCCCTCCCTTTTCCCTTTTTTTGCCGGATGTACCAACTTATGTACACGGGTTTGCGTCAAAATGGGGAACCCCACCAAATAGGATAAATAAATGTGTTTTCCCCCTGGCTCTTCTTTTTGAACCAAGCTAACAATCTTACCCTCAAACAACGCACACACACACAAACACACCCATGTACAAACTCGGCGTTTGAACCTGTTTGACCATTTGCTTGTCCCAGTTTGATCCAGATTTGGAAGCCTGGAACGTGTTCCCCCCTTTTTTATCACTTTCTTTGTGAAAGCGACACCTCTGAGAAGTACCGAAGATGCCTCACGCACACACACACACACACACACACACACACACACACACACACACACACACACACACACACACACACACACACACACACACACACACACACACACACACACACACACACACACACACACACACACACACACACACACACACACACACACACACACACACACACACACACACACACACACACACACACACACACACACTCATGTTTGCTTGAATGGGCCCGTTTTTTGCATAGGTTACGCCACATGGGAGGCATGGATGTCGACCAGATCTGACCTTTCGCCCCCCACGAATCCGGCCAAGTGTCCAACACAATTAGGGAGCCCTTGTCGAAGCTGTTCCAGACCCGACCCATTTGTCGGAAGCTTTTGAAGGGGAACACTCTTACTACAGGAAAGGCCCTGTGTTCAAAGGGAGATATTTGAACGGTTCCTTTTTTGTGAGCACGCCATATTCTATTCATGTCCTAAAAGGTGCTCAATCTGTCCAATGTACTTCCAAGTCCTTAGGATTCAAGTGAGTTACATCTGCCATAGGCAAACATGCTCGCCTAGGTATACAGCAAATGAAGATCAGTGTTGCCAAGCTTTTTCGCAACGCCCTGGTGTTGCTTTTCCACGGATCCCATGCAGCCACTTGGGTTTCTGAGGTTCCCGACTTGCGGCTGGAGGTTTGGGGTCCCCAATTAGACTTTGGGAGGCCTCCATCGGAGATTCCCCAAGTGCTGGGCTCCATGTTGATCGGAAGGAGTGAAAAGTGAGGACATTTTATAACGCCACACTTAGCCTCGCCTCGAAAAGGGAAGGTTTGGCTGGGTAGGAAAAAGTGGGGCAGCCCCTGCTCCAAATACCCACTGTTTTAAGGGTATATTTTGAACAACCTGGGTTTCCATGGTAAAAACCCTTCTCTTCGTACAGGGTCGACATGATACCCTGAAAAAAGCCGGGTATTGGGTGTACGGGGTATGCCGAATGCCGTTGGGTAGCCTCAGGGTCAGCTGGCATCCGGGTGCGAAGCCCTTGGGGTTTTCCGGTCACCGAGAGCCAGAGCTAGGCTTCCACCACCATGGCTGCCGCCACCACGCGGCGGCCTAGGAGAGCAACCTCACCCGGCCAGTGATGTCTGAGCCTAGTCTAGGTCCCCCAGTAGTGCCCTTTTACCGTTTCTTTTTTGGGGGAGGGTTCCCCTACTGAAACAGACTACAGAAAAGGGTGCCCTTATTCTAACCTGTCTAATCGAGGACCTAGTAGCAGAAAATGCAGGACCCTACTGGGGGTTTGCCATGTTTGAGTGGGAACCTAACATGGCTAAACTGGGTGAAGAGATCTGAGCTGGCAGCCTCAACTGTTTCAACATGCCGATAAGAGGGCTTCTTAAAAGATACATTTTGCCCATATGAAACATGGCTTTTTCCACCGAAATAAGGGGACACCGCCATTTACAAGGCAATGTTCAGGTGTATAATGTAAGGATCCCTGTTTCGCTTGGTTGCTTTGCTAAGCAACGCGCATCCTTTCCCGCCACATAAAAGCTGCGTCCCTGGAGGTCACTCCAGAGGTTTTTGACTCGGCGAGCTTGCCAGCCTTGAAATTGGGATGCTTCGAGTCGACGTTGCAGCTTCTTAACATAGGCAAGGTGTCCTTGCAGAAGGGGGTGGTTGCAACATCTTGTGATCTTGTGTCACAACAAGGAATTGACCCTCTGACTTTCACCATTTGCATGAGACTTGCATTGTTATGGGGGGTTGAGGATCCTTTACCCCATACTGTGTTTTATGTCAATTGGTATCCATGTTGGCCAACTACGGTGGCCTTGCAATTGTTTTGATTTGCGACCTCGCGCCCCATGATCTTCCAGCTTGATTGTTGCTTGATTCTCCCAGCACCCGGGTAGATGATGAAGGTTAGTAAGGGCAGTCCCAGCTTAAATAGGTGCAACCATTTGGGTAGACCATTTTACTACCAGCGTTTGATTGTGACTCACTCGGCCAAGGGCCTCCTCTTTTTCTTTACCATTGTTCTGCTTGCCCTTCTGAGGCCGATCTCTCCCAGCTCCCCAAATGGTGGTGGGGTTCTTCTTGCTTTTCCATTGACACCATCCCAAGCAGGGCATTCTGACCCATTGACAAACCGATGTTCATACCCTGGCTGCACGTGTTCTGTGCATTGGCCGAGGTCCGCTCGCCGTCTGCAGGCGTGATGTTGCGTGCCTGCGGATCGTTTTGTTGCTCGATAGGGAGGTTATGAAGCCAGATCCCCGGGAGATCTTCCGAATCAGTGCCTTCGACTTAAGGGCCTCGTTTTCAGAGATGTTGGTGTTGTTTGGAAGTTATACACAGGTCCTGGGGATTTCGTGGGAGGTCAGAAGCTTGTCAATTCTCAGTCCCGAAAGTTGTTTTTGTTGTCTTTTTCTGGCTCTTGCTCTTCCCCCGCTTTTTGTTCGGCCGTAAGCAAGTTACAGCCGAATCGAGCAAGAACTCGCTTTCGCCGTTTGCCTTTGCAGACGATGCCATGATTTTCCGTAAGCCAAGAGGTTTTGATGGCAACTTGTGGAACCCAGGCCTCGGGCTCCCCACAGTTTTCTCGTGCTCCGAAAGCGACAGGGACACTTTTGCTTGGTACAGGTTCCTTCAGAAGTTACCTGGAGTCTCCATGACCCTTCCAAAATGGTTTCATGACCCTATTATTTTGGGTAACGCCCCCATTTTTTAAGGGTCATGGAGATTCCAGGTACAAGTTTTCTAGTTGCGAGTTTTGTACACTTAGCTTTGTCGGGTGTTTTGCCGAACTGCTGCGGAAGATGGTGCCAGCCGAGTTCTTCCACAAATGACGGCCGACTAGCCGCCCAGAAAATTACGGCCGTCTCCTCCAAGATGCGCTTGAAGCCCAGCAAGCCTGCAGAATCGCTGCCAACCCATTGAGAATCTCCAAAATGGCGGTCAACTCCACGGTGATTTACATTTCGCCCTTCACAACCAGAAATGCTTGCGTTTTTTACTCCGAGGAAGCAACTTCTGCGCTAACATGCGACAACAGACGTGTTGGTTGGGCAGTGACCTGAACATGTTGTTCTTGCTTCGGGCTTCTAAATTGGCAACGTTTGCCACGAACAAATCAGCATCACTGCGTTGGACATTACGACATGTTACGACCGCACCTTCGAGAATTGCGTCCGTCCTAGTACTACACATTCCGGCCAAGGGCAAAACATGTGTTTGTGAACCACCCAAACAAGCAGCTCCTTGAGGTACCGGGTTATGAAGTGAATGATGTTCATGTTCAACTTTGCAGTGAGTTGTATACGAAGGGAGGTTTTAGTAGACCTGATTGTGTCACTTCTCTGGTTTGGGCGAATGGTGGCCACCCACAGTGGCTTGATTGCGACTTCACGATATTTGTTGCGCAGTCAAGTTCATTTCCTGCGGGTCCCTTAGAATTAGGTTGAACCATGGAGACTACCTTCCGTTCAAAAGGAACATTGACTTCCAGTACCCCCCGCCTGTCGGAAAGAATCATAATATTGACACTTGAGCACTTCACTGATGGATTTGATTCACTAAGATTCATCATCACATTTAGGTATGTATCAGAGTAGGGTTGCCCTCCCCCCCAAAGAAAAAAACAAAGAAGCGAACAAACACAAACACAACTTGTTTGGTTGCCATCCTGCAGCAAGCAATCGCCACCAAACCTCTATTCATCACCCAAAGAAAGCAAGTCTCTTTGGCCCCAATTACGGCCAAACAAAAAACGGGCACCGAGCCTCGAAGAAGCGGCCCCCAGTTTTGGCATCAGATGTGACGCAGACTCTGCCAGTTCACCAGCGTCTTCGACTTCCGGTCTGGGGCGGCCGCGGCGCGCCGGGCTCGGGAAAGAGGAAGCCCAGGGACACCGCTGCGAGACGCGTCAAGAGGTATAGACGAAATATGACGAACTATTCATCAGAATCGTTATATATATATATATATTGATTAAGTGTACTGGAGAGTTGGGCCAATGTTTGAGGGAGAGACTGGGAGGACAACCCAAAGATCCGCCGAACTTTGGATGAAACATGTCACATCTGCACTTTGGGTTGCCTGGGCAGACGACTTCAGCTCTATGCATTGCACACGGTGTGTGTTTCTCCTCAGGGGCGTTTTTTCAAGAGGTCGCAGGTTGAACAAGAAAATCAGGGGTCATGGGGCTTTCAAGCGGCTTGCAGCCAGCCCCTCATGAGGGTGCCCTCTTGGCTGAGTGCCAAGTCTCAATAGCGAGCCGCCAAAATGGTGATATTCCCTTTGGTGTCCCCACAAAACACCCTCACATTGGAACAGAAAGACGGTCCCACTGAGATGTTTTCGTTGGCCAGTACCAAAGCGAATGATTCGACCGGATCTGACCTTGCCGTGGCCACCATTCTTGGTCATGGATGTCCCAGGACATGACTATCTGTTTTTTTTTTGGGGGGGTCGCACCCGGAACATTGCGCCTTTGCAACCAGCAAGTCATGCCACCTCTAGGGGTAACTTCCCCATTCCAGGGATCCTTCGTTCTAGAAAACCCCCAAACACCCTGGGGCAATGGCGATCGGTTTTTGAGAAAAACGATGGCTGAAAAGAATGGAAAGGAATCAACCCCTAGAATCACCGCATGCGGGAATCACGCCGAACCAAGAAAAACTCGGCCGAGCTGCGGCTTTTTTGGGTTTCCTTCACTTGTCCTTTGCAACCAGCATGTCATGCCACCGACCCCGCTGCATGGAAGCAGCCGAACCAAAACTCGGCCGAGGAACGGCACGGAGGCCTCCTGGGAGATTCTCATCAGCGTGGAGGGCACCTACAACGCCCGGGCGCCCACGCGACGTGGGCCCCACGCGACGTGGGCCCCAAACCGGTGGGGTGGATGGGTTTGGTGGTGTTCGGGGGTGGGGGGCTTTCCCAGAAAATCCCTCTACAGCAGACAGGGGTGCGTGGTTCTGGGACGGGAAGTTCTGTTGGGCCAGCCAGAAAAACACACATGCTCGGATTTAGAGGAACCAGTGGGAAAGCAGGTGGTTTTTCGATGTGTCCTTTGACGAACTCTGTGACTCACGATTGTTTCTCGATGAAGAGAACTTCGGGAAGCCTGGAAGTACCTCTGAGCAAGCATGATCCGCCCGAGAAAGCCCCCATGAAAAAAAACGACATTAGATATTTGTCCCAATTTTATGGCCGGCATGGGTTTAGGATGGTTTAGGTCGATTGCCTTGACCAACATGAAACCTGGGGGAACGCACTTGGGCACCAGGTTCCTTTTAGGCCATCTGCTCAAAGGCGTTGAGGGGCCACATGGGACGAAGAACCAACCGGTTAGAGCACTTACGGGCGATGCCTGGAAAGAGATTTTGGGCCTACCCTTGGTTTACAAACGGGTTGCACTCTTTTTTTGGGGGTTTGAAGCAGAAATGCCCCAAAAACAGAGTGCTGCCCTTTGTCTTTCTCTTTTGAGGGGTTTCTTCGTTTGAAGTTCCCTGCGTTTTGGGGGGGCTTTCCCATTTGGTCCTTTTTGCGCTCCGAATTTTGGGTTTGAACGCCCGAGCCCTTGGGAGTCCCAGGTCTGTTGGTGCGGAGGCCTGGAGAACAGTTGCACCGCGCCCGGAAGCCCAGCGCAACCGGGACGAGAGGCTGGTGCACTCGGCTTGGTGAGGTTTGTTCCCTAAAGGGTCCCTTACCCTTTAGGGTCTACCAGGGTCCTTAAGTTTAGTACCAACAGAGACGGCTTTGCTGACTTTCCATGATGGAGCAGACGTTGAGGAATCCAAGGTTTAGGTATTAGGGTGTCGAATGTTGGCGGCTTGAAGTTGCGGTTAGTTGGGCGGTTCTCAAAATTAGTTTCCTTGGGCTAATTGCAGACGTAGATTTCAGGGACCCTTGGCCGGATTTGTGGATTCAAGAATGGGTCGAAACAGTCCAGGGGAATTCCTGAAAAGGGAAGTGAGTGCCGCTTGATGGGTTGCACGCTCCCCTTGGGTTTCAACAGCTTAACTGCCCGGCGCAATCAACAGATCTGACCTGAGTTTCCCATGTCCAAAGGGGTCAACCCGTTGGCCAAACCCTTTTTGGGGGGATTTACTCGCCAGACGAACCAGAACCCCCAAAACCATCATCTCTAGTCTCTAGCTGACTCATTGGGTTCCAGTCGAGCTCAAATCTCCAGGTCGCCCGCGTGGCAAGGGGGTTTGAGTTTTCATGGTTCGTGGGCTATTGCTTTTTGGGACCAGGTGCAGGGGGTCTCCAAGTCTTCACAGCGTTTCGTCCGTCCCAACTCGTGCAAAATGGATTTTGTCCGTCCAATGGTGTGAGTTCCAAAAGCTGAGCGCTCTGTTTTTTTTTTTTTGGGGGGGGGGATATTTTTTTTGTTCCTGCACATTGAAAACTTCACGGTTCCAGCTGAATAGCGCATTGTTATGTGCTGCCATTGTCCTGATTGAAAGTCCTGGTGGGAGGGTAGCTTTTTCGTTTATGATTGGAGCAAAGACGATGAAGGTTGCTGCTATCCTCGAAATGTCCATGTTTGCGAATGGCAAAATTTGTGCAGATACCCTTCCTCCCACTAACATCTCACCATTTTACAGTCAGGTGCCATGGCAATATGGGGGGACAACAGTTTCAGGAGGCCCCTGTACCCTCCTTTCGCCCAGAGCCCCCCTGCCAAAAGGCCAATGTTTATTTGACCAAAAAGGGACATGGGGAAACCAACAGCCTGTTTAATGTCCATGCCAACAAACCGCAGTAGGTCTGGATGTAGGTACGTCTTTTGTTAGGGCACCCCCGAAAATTGTGGTTTTCCCTTTGGTGTTGCTTTAACTTTAACACCACGCAAACAAGGGCTACCCCGAAAGGAAGACACACCCATGTGTTCTACAAAACTCACAGGGACATCGGAGAAGAAAATTGATACAATAACAACAGCCTATATGTCCAAGCCAAACCATAGACCTCGATGTATTATTTACATATACCATAGCTCTGGATGTCTCATTGTTACTTTTGTTCTGTCGAGGTTTGGGGTTGACATAGCCTTAAAAATCTGTCGGCTGGCAGCTGCCAAAGCTACTCTTTTTTTTAAACCATAGGTCTGGATGCATTATTAACATATGGCTGTGGCTCAAAAAACCGGTACCAAAATGGAACCCTGGTAAGTGGAAACTTGGACCAACACCTGCGTAACCCCTCCTGTTTAATATGAGCCACGCCCATATGCCAAACAAACCGACGTGATTTTTTCGCGCCGAGGTGCCTGGCCAAAACCCAAAAACCCAAACAGCTTGCCGACGAGTTGTCCGAGGCCCGACGAGTTCCAAGTGCCGCTGGGCACTCTGCAGGTGGCCCAGAAGCGCGACTGCCAGGCGCGGCCACGCGCGGCCACGCGGCGTTTTCACCCGCGCGGAAGCGGCACGTGGGACCAGAGGCCGTCCCGAGTTCCTGGGCTTTTGGTTCGCTTGGGAAGACCATGTTAGTGGCCAACAGTTCAGACTTGTTTTGTTTGCCAAGCCACTCAGGAAGTGAGAAGTAGAACCTGGGGTTCAGGGTCAGGTTTGTTTTGGCGCGCCGAAGGATAGTTTGGGCCAGCCAAGAAATCTAGCCAAATACCAGCTGATTTAAGGGAGCCCCGTTATAAAGCAGGGGGGATTGGACGCAAGTTCAGGAATCATTTTAGGCCCCAAAAGTGAGGGGTTCCCTCTTGAACTTGCTATCAAGCAACCAGAAGTGTATTCCCCTGGATTCTGTGATTGTTGCACTTCCTCAAGGGTAGAACTTATTGTCCTGTGTCTACTTTGCGAAGCCAAACCTGGATCACGATATAGCGTCTCGAGGGAATTGCCAGGTCTCGTAACAAGCCAAACTGTTTCTGGACAACTTGGAAAGCAACATAATTGATCTTACCCAAAATTCCTTTCTTTTCAATTTGAGGATTATAGTACTTTGCACCGGTCCACCTGTGCGGGAACCCTCCTCAAAGCATACTTAAACATCTTAAACCCACTGGAACAGGGTTTCAGTCAGCTGCATGTCGTGTTTTGGACTGGTAAAGTGCCCAGATGATTTCTGAGGTTGGCGAGGGTTGTTTCTCAGAATCCGTGTGGTACTGTTTGTGTGTGTGTGTGCATCTCTCTCTCCTCTCTCCCTCTCTCTGTTTGTGTGTCTGCGTATATGTGTGTGTGTGGGTGTGTGTAAAGGGTTGCCATATCATGTGTTGACACATTTCCACGTTTGTCCATGCTGGGAATACGTTTGAAGGGGTCACGCACGCTGGTCTTCTGATGGCCCCAGCCGCGGAAATTGCGCCGCGGATATCGCGATATCAGGCCCTCCGTGCCTTGGCGATTGGCCGTGGGCGTGTCATGGGGGGTGGCTTAGGGAAACCCAAAGGAACCCATCTACGAGTCTCCAGTTTTGAGAAGCATCACTATTGGTTTGGGAATATGGTAAAGCTTGCAGAGCGGTGCCTGGGTGAAGGCTTTGTGTTGGTTCGGTTGCTTTCTGCTTTACCACAGTTGCACCCGTTGTCTCTCCTTGTTTAGGTGCTCCCGAGTTCGGTTGGCCGCGAAAATGGTTCTCTAACCACAGCGCTCAAGCCTTGCTCCTACCGTCAGTCAGGTTCCATGTTGAACCGGAAGGCAAGTCAGTTGTGAGCCGTTCCAGCGTATTCAAGTCTTGGGGTTTCCTTTTTGCGGGAATGACTCGCTGAATGAGCAAAACCCCCTACTCAAAATACCCGCTTTTTTCGATACCCTGAAAAAATCCAGGTATTTGGAGTAGGGGGAATACTTCAGTTTGCACTGTGGACGGATGAAACCCTATGAGTGCGGGGCTGAGCCACCCAACAACTGCTGTAGAAGTTTGTCCACGAACAGTGTTTTGGGGGATACTCTCTGGGATCTAAGGAGGGAGCCCCCCAAATTTTGAAGTACTAGATCCCTCCTTTTAAGGCAGGTCAAGGCCAAAACAGGCCAAATCGGTTGGGCTCTTTGCAGTACGGGGGCTTATCAGAGTTTCGTGTTTCTCAAAATTAGGTTCTGGTTCATTTCCCTTTCAACCGTCTAAAAGGGTGTATGTCTGTTTTTGAGGGTGCCCATTTTGGGGTTGGTCCTGGGGAGCCAACAGAAGAGGGGGGCCTATTTTGACACATACCCATTTGGCTCGCGTGCCGAGGTAGAAATGCGCCCATGCTTCCTATCGTCTTGCTGCTGAGCCATGCCCTCATAGGACCGTCCGGGAAGGCCGAATGTTCCGAAAGAAACTCTTGGCTGGATTTATATGGCGAGAAGGTACTGGGACTGACATTTGAAATGGAACCCAACCCATGGTTTGTAGAGGAATCCTACGCGCAGTTTGTGCGTGCTGGCGCTGGCTGGCCTTGTGTCACCGAGCTCGCTTGGTCAGTGGCGCCTTTTGGGTTTGTTCCCCACTGGGAAAACTCGCCAACATCGGGGTTCTTGTTGCTGGGAGCGTATTTCCTAATGTGGCTGTTTACGTGCTTTGTTTTTTGAGAAACCAACAGGAGGCCAATAATTTTGCCTCCCCCCTTGACACATTTTGACACGCATCCAATATCAACACCAAAAAGGTGAAAGGGGAGCAGCGGGGCAAGTGGGCAAGGACATGGGTCAGCACTGGTTCTTGTCAGGAGCAGCTGTAGAGGCCCCACGCCTGGTCCGGCGGCAAATCAGCAACCAGACAACCACACTCGAGTGCCGGGGGGAGGAGGAACAGAACTTCTCTCAGCTGGAAATGCGGCGTGTGTTCTCACTGATGCCAACTCCAGACTGCCCTGACAGTGAAGGCTCCCTTATCAATCAACGAGGTTCCCAGCACATCCGAGGGTTTAACGATGTCTAACCCCAAGTTTTAATGCCATCTCACGCAGCCCTGCTCGCATGAGCTGGTCAACAAATCGCAAGGAGCAAGTCTGACAATTTTACTTCAAAATGGGAACAACTGGTTTTGGCATGTTTGCCTTGGGATTTGGCGGAGACGCAAAAGGAGTGGTACGAGGTTCGCTATGCACTGCGGGAGTTTGTTTGCGCTGGAAGATTGTGAAGAGGTATTCAGAAAGTGCACGTTCAATTAGCGAACTGCTCGTGGCAAGGGTGCTGTGAGTTGCCCAAATCATATCGACATTTTGACCCTTCTGTTTGCTCAACTTTGGCCTATTTCAAGTGGTCACACGAAAGGATGCGAAAGGTTAAGGTTCGGTGGGGGCGACTTGCTTTCCCTTTGTGATCCAGTTGCTTCCCTACTGAAACCACACATTTTGAGTGTTGGGTGTCAAAATGCTGGCACCCCCACACATATCGCCAGTTGTCCATGTTTGTCTTCTCAGGTGTGTGTTTAGGGGTGCGACATGTTTGGGCAGACCACCCGCAGGTCCAACAGTTTTCTGCGGGATTGGGGGGGGTGCCCAGAGGTGTGTAACGCCGACCTTTCCGCTTCGACCCAGGCAGCTTGGCAGAGGTGCTACCCGCGCGACCTGGATCAGTTGGCGAGCGCATCCCCCCAAAAGGTTTGAACACTTTGTGCCACAGATGGTTGGGCTTGGACCATTTTAGAGACAAACAAGAGTTCAGAACTTCAAAGAGTTTTTTGCCAATCCACCTGGGAAGTGAGGGCTTGTTCGCCGAAATCGAGCCGAGGCCATCTGCAAGCAAGTCGGTGCAATGCAAAGAGCGGCTGGAGTCGAGTTATGAGTGCAAGGCGGGCTATTGACAAAGGGAATCAAACAGAAGGTGCCCAAACGAACTCCCCATGTGCGGTTTTCCAGCAACCTGTCTATTTGGGGGTGACACGGGGAGACTCACTAAATGTTTGATGTCCTTTTGGGGGGCACAAATGCTGACATCACATATTCTCCAGGGACTTGTCATCCAAGGGTTTTGGAGGTATGGAGATTATATGTTGCTTATGTGAGGTTCAGAGAATACGGCCTTTCCAACTTCTATTGGTGGTAGATTAGCCTCCATGCCTCCTTGAAATGCCCTGATACTTGTACAAGGTGTCACATTTGTAGAGAGAAACGGTCAGGCAAGGTGGCGATTATTTGGTGAATTGCCAACTCACAGGCACCACATTTTCTCACTACCTAATTTCCGATGTTTGGTAACTTTTTAGGAAGACCAGTTGTGTGGTAAACAGCAAGTGGCCAAGCAAATGCACTCGGGAATTGACATTTGGCAAGGGACCATTTCAGTGGTTGTTACTCAGCATGTGTGTCATTCGCGCCTGCTGTGGGTGGGGCCATGGTCCAAGCTGCGAACCTTAAGCATCCAGTTGCTCTGCGTATTCGTTGAGTGGGAACAACGAAAGCGCAAGGGTACCAGACAAAGGCTGCAGCTTGCTTAGGGTGAATCTTTCAACCTTGTGTTGGGTCCATACGTTCTTCCCTCGAACCCTGAACTGTGTTTGTGAAACAAGGTATGTTTCTCTTGCAGAACCTTTGCACGTTGGTGTCACTGCGGGGGGCATTCCTCATCACAACTCTGACCTTGAATGACAAACGCCCCAGTTGTAACCTGCTTGCCTTGGCTTGGGTCGCGCCAATCAGAACAGCCCTCGTTTTGGAAGACCATTTTAGGGGTAGTCTAAAGATCCTTCACTGTTTGTGGTCCGGCATGCAAATAACCCTCACATTACTTACTGTGGATCGACGAAAACCGTTCGCACCACCTAACAAACCCTGGAATGATGATTCCCCTCTAAATACCAACGAACAATGTTTCTGAAAGTGGTGCAGGATGTTATCCATCCACAGTGTGAAGGTATACCCTAATCAACTTCAGAGCTCCCGATTCCATGTATGCTATCGATGGCGCATGCTAATGAATGACTGCATTTCCAATAAGGCCAAAAACGCGATTGGCAATACGGCCCGTTCTTTTGGGTTCCTTTTCTCGCTTGCCCAAGGCAACCTTTTGACCATTTGATTTCCGCCCTGCTTGGTCCATTTTAAGTCATGGCCCCAAAAGGTTAACCTTTTCCTTCTGGCTACTTTGGGCAATTCTGGGTCCTTTGGGCAACCGAGTTTGAGGTGCTCTTTCGTTTGTTTTTGGGGTGGGTGGGTCCCTTCTTGGGCACATTTGTTGCAGCCAACCTGAGCCTCCCCCTTTGCGAGGGCACCCGCGGCTATGACCAATCCTGCATCTTCCACTGTGCCTACCTGACGCCCGCGGAGGATGGATGGGCCACTGTGGCCGCAAATCGAAGATCAACCAAGCCTTGTGAATCACCTGCCAGCATTCCACTTGTCCAAAGCTGAAATACGGGACAAGCAATACAGACCTACATGAGAAGTTCTGAAATTGCGGAAAATGGTGCCAGCTTTTCAATGTGGATGTGGGTCAAAACCAGTGGTACCCATTTGGGGTAGGTGAGTTCACCACCCATTTTAGAACCTATTTTAGTGGTTGGATTAGGTCCCGTTCACTGGGGGCTAACCGGGCTTTGGATTTTGACCCATGGCCATGTGACTCAAAGGTCATCAACTTGCTCATGCTGGAGAAGTCGCCTTCGGACCCGGCCATCAGCTCCTCGATTTACATCTCGCTCGAGGTGAGGTGTAGTGAATTATGCCACTTGGGTCTCCAGTATTCTGTAAAACAAATTATTACTTCAAAGAAGTACCATATAAACATCGGGTCGAGGAGGCTCCAGGTAGTGCGGTTTGTGCGGTCATTTTGCGAGATATTTGCTCTCGGTATTTTTTATCGCATCCTGCGACTGGGGATTGCCGCACGTTTCAGGCCAATTTCCCGAGGGTTGACATTGACCTGCTGAGTTACCACAGGACATAAATTCCAGCCTGGAGGATGTCCACCAAATGGGTATGGCTCAAGATTAAAGAACTTTTGGAGGAGGCCACGTTGGTGGGAAATTGCGACCAATCTGGGAACAAGTTGGCAACATCTTGGACTTTTTGTTGCACCATGCACTCAGGAAGCACGTCAATCGCTTCTTACCAGGGACCCGCTACCTTTCTTGACGTGAATCAGTTTTTGGGAAGGCGAATCGTATCAGAGTTCGTTCAACTGGGTACAACACACACACACAAGAAAGGTGGGTAGTTGCCAAGGCTCCTTTGATTTCCCTTTTCTCTTTTTTAGGGAGCCTTCGGGACCCGCCCCCTTCAACCACCCCTTTTGGCTTTACTCCTTGACACAGGCGATTGGGACATGCCTGCGATCCGGGTGGAGAACCCGGTGACCGTCAAGGTCAGGCGCTTCGAGTCCCGGGCGGAGCTGGAAGGCGTTGTCCGCCCCTTGGCAAGTTGCGAAGCGGCACTCCCCGAGTTCCTGGACTCTAGGGGGTTGTTGGGAAGACCAGTTCAGTGGTACAAAGGCTGTTTGGACGTGTTTGGGCGAATCCGCCTGGGAAGTGGGAATGGAATTGGGTGGTTGTCAAGAATATGGCCCCATGTTGCATGGCTGGTCTTTGGTGTGACCGAATTGCCCCTAAGACCTTTTGAGAACCAATGGCTTTCCCAGTAAACCACGTTAGACGTTTTTGCTCAGGGGTACAGAGCCACCCAATGTTGAGGTGGCTGGGCGACAGAGCACCACCCTGGATTGAGCGTTCTATTTCGTGCACTATGGCAAGACCGCTGGGCGCATGCCATGTTCGACGGGCTCTATCCGGCCTTCGTTTCACTTGCCAGGCGCGAAGGATTTGCGGCGTGAGTTGATCCCGTTCACAACCATGTGGGGCCCTCCAAGTTTGGTCGCTTGTCTTAGCAAACAGGAGGAGCCTCAATGAGGCACCCTTGAGGATCCCTTTGACCTTACCAGTTCGGTTACTCATTCGGAGAAACAGGGGGAACCATTGCAGCCCAAATGCGTGACGCAGAGGGCAATGAAGCAGTATTCAGGCCATGACTTTTCCACGGCTCCCCTTGTTATTGAATCCGTATTTTTCTACCTGGTGAATTACCGAGGAGTGTCTCTTTGAACAAAGTTCTCCGGGTCTCAAATCCAATCGGACACTGCCGACTTTTTGGGAATCAACCAGGGGTTGAGCTTGAAACCCTGCGAATCAACCCGCCAACAGCGCAGGTTCGGATTGGAGAAGCACTCCTTTACCCCGCTGGTCTTGCTCTCCAACTACACCGCCGGACTCGATTGCGGGAGCCTTTGGCCGCATCACAACCCCCCAAACTGAATCGACTCGCCCGCTCCCCGAGCTCCTCTGATGGACATTCGGCGCCGGGAGTCCTGATATTTCTGCTTGTGAACGATGAAACGACGTGCACAGATAGCCGGCAATTGCTCAGATAGGGAACCAACATGGGATGGGTATTTTGTTGATACCATCGGGGATGGGACCCTTCTAACTGACAAGTATTTTCGGCTCACCTTGACCGAAGCTTGTTTGGTGGGGATTCCCCAGTCCAAATAACATGATTGTGTCTCCTGCGAATGGAACCACGTGGCTGCACAATTTACTTTTCCAGGCCCCCTCTTCAATCGCCAGCTTGAGAACTCCTCCATTCGCATCAGTGCAGTGCAAGAACGGGTAAAGCAAAGTTATCTAGGTCCCCCAGCTAGGTGCCCTTTCTCACCCTTTTGGTTGGGAGGGTTCCCCTGCTAAAAAGACGACAGAAAACAAGTTGGTACCCTTATTCTAACCTCTCTACTGGAGGACCTAGTTGTTTGTGCTGCGGTGGGCCAGACGATCAAACAAAGACTTGCCAGACGATTGCATTGGCGTTTCCAAACAAAAAGCTCCACCGAAACGTCGGCCCGCCCGCATCTTGGGGAGCACGAACGTCCTCCGTAAGGATTGTCGTGGATCCCACTTTGGGCGGCTTAAAGACCGTCCTCAAAATACGACAGCCACAAGTGTCAGGAATATATGTCATATTCAGAGACACCATCGATTCGGATGTTCTTCGAGACAAATCGAGTTGCTTGATGAATTCAAGGGCAGGGACCAGGGAAGAATGAACCCTGACTGAATAGCCTGCTTTTGCCTTCATTCGGCTTCTGGAGTTTGACACCGGCCTTTTTTTTTTCCTACCAAGAGTCAGTTCAAGGGTTTCTCACAATCTTAGGTCACCCATTGTAATAGCCAGCTTCAGCTGGGCCTCCTCCAAAGCTATAGGTCTATTTTAAGGGTAGGCTAAAAGTGTTGTTTGGAGTATCCCAGACGTGGGCCAAGTCGGAGACATGGCAAACCGAGTCATGGGATGCTGTTGGAGCCAGGGAGCTGAACCTCCATGGAAACCACAGCTCAGGCACCACCTGCAAACTAACATGGAACCAAAAGAGAGGTCCCCCCAAAAGGAGTGTCTAAGAATGGTTTTGTGGGTTCCATGTTAATCAGTAGGAAGACTGGGCAAAAACTATCAGGCGGATAAACTGAGCAAATCTAACTACACGCGCCCAAGCAGAAGCCAAGGACGTTGGAGTCACAGAGGATGGGCCTCTCAGGCGATCGATTTTTGGGGGAATCGGGGCGGTCCATAGATTTCCATCCACTTTTGGACCAACTGCTGCGTTTCCCCGGTGATGGTTTTGGGGACTTGTTTCGGAACGCTGTGCAGGAATTTCCCCACAGGGTTTGACTCTGCCTACGAGCTGAGCTCACCCATGAAGACGCTTTGCTTGGGGATTTCTTACTTCAGGTGATGGAATTGTTGCCAAACACATGCAGATTTCAAGTTATTTGGCTGATCGTTCTTTCAAATTGAACCTGCAAAAGTGCTGGGGTGTTTGCTCAGAATGGTTCTTCCTTTGTGGGCAGGACTGTGCACATGGAAGGGCTCCCTCTACTTCCGGGTAAAACATCTCCCCAAGATGAAGCACCGCGAAATGCTGGCCACCAAAAGCATCCACCTCTTCAAAGTTCTGTGAAGTTTTTGGCACCTTGAGATCTGAGAAATCCCAAGAACCAGGCGGCCCCCGGTTTTTGCGGGCGGCCCTTGTGGTCGAAACCGGGCTCGGTTTCGGCCTTAGGCGCCGGGATCTACACGGGCACGGCCTGCCAAATGGAGAACGCCATTCGGCTCTTCGGAGCCCAAGGCGAACCGGCGGAAAGCCTTCGGACGCCATGGGTGTTTTGGTTTCCGGCGGGCGGTGTGGTTCGTCCCCCCCTTAAACCAGCCATAAACCCTACAAATTGTGGTGTGCTCGTGGTTTGCCCTGAAAACCACCTCAAACATGCTATTATCCTGAAAGGGTACCATCCTAAAAGGGTACCATCCTAATAGGGTACCACGATGGTTGGTGAAATCAAATGGCGCAACTTTCTCCACGGCACAGAAAAGAATACCCTCAAAAAAAGACACCCAAATGAATGTGGTTTTTGAGTACTTCCCCTTGTGTCAAGGCAAGAGGTAATCGTCACCTTTCAGTTCTGCCTCATCGGTTCTGTTCACCAGGTCTCAACAGCCCTAAGGGAAGATGTTCAATTCATGGTTGTGAAACGACCTTTCAATGATACCAAAGTGGTTGACTCCGATGATTGCTCCATCAGTTTGAGTAGTGTTCCCCTGGTATGACCTACGCAAACCATCTTTTCACACATGAGATTTAATCTAACCCGTGGTTTAAACAATTGCCTTGGCGCAGCCCGAAGGAGAAAACTTTTCCGGAGCTCTGCAGTGACGAGTGATAAGGTAAGGGGGGAAAGATGGGAGATCATGCAAAATCAGCCAGCCATTGTTAGCTGAAACCTGCACATGGATGGATTACATGTATAAGATATAAAATTCCTTGCACGTGCATTGCTGTTCCATGGGCGTGTGGCAACTATTGCGGGCCACCCACCAGGCCAAGTTGGAACATGGTGGATGGAGCTTTCCGCTTTGGGAACGCCTGTTGGTTGCTACACAAGGGAAGCCACAGCAACACCCACCATTTGGAGCCTGACCAGCTTTAGATGTTGGAGCACACGAATGTATATGTATACCCATAGAGAGAGAGAAAGACGGGAGCGAGTCTGAGTTTGCCAGCATGTAGGCGGTTTGTTGCCCTCGCTGGAGCGCGCGTCACGCATCAGTTTGGCCCAGGCGAGTCCAGAAACTTGATCCGTGTCAACGCGCTTTGGGCGCCTCGGACCGAAAGAGGAATGGTAGTCGCCGACTCGCATGGAGGGCTAAATATTTTACGGCGGCCTCTCCTCCCTTGATGAGTTCCTGGACTTTAGGCACTTTTGGGGAAGACCATTTTAGTGGCACACAATTTTTTTGGACCCTTTTTGGCCAACCCACGCAGGAAGAGAGTCTTAAGGGTGTCTCAATGGATGGGTATTCTTATTTTGCTCCAGAGCGCCTCATTTCACACCCAGTGGTTTTATACTCTGGTTCTTCGCAGACCTTTCGCACGCCTAGAGCCTCTCTGGGGTTGAATCTGGGAGCCACGGAAACTTTCCTTGATCGCCTGAATTGGTTCAGATTTTTTGCAACCAACATGGAAGTGCCCAGATCTTGTACCAAAGTTGTTTGACAAAAGATTCGTTCAGCTAGCTGTGGGTTGGTGGCAGGGGAACCGGTTCCTGATCATCTTTGCTGGAGGGAGAGCTTCCGTCGTCTTCCATTTGCTTAAGAATATGTTTTACTTTCCCCTGTTGGTTTTATCGGGAATCTATCACTACTGGAAATATTGTTTTTTGTGTTTTTTTCGAGGGGTTTTAACCAAATGGAAGTCTTGGTTCATCCCCCTCGGCCGATTGCATTTGGACTCTGGCGAGGCTCATGGAGGAGCCTCCCACAAATCAATGCTCGTGAGACCCGGGGCGACCCAGCGCCCAGCGAAATACTTGACTGCTAGTTCCATGAGAAACCCACAATGTATTTTTTCTTGCAGAAGGGGTGAACGGCAACCAAGATTTAAGCAACCCTAGGCTTGACTGCTATTGGGCAACGGATCTTTAGACTTTAACTTTTTGGTTGAAATCAAGTTGGGTTTTCCACTAAACCCCCAACAAGTTGTCAACTTGTTGCAGGGGGGTCGTACACACAACCCATAGACATGCCCAGCCTATCGCTCGGCTGGTTTCCAAGGCAACCTCCAAAGGCTTGAGGGTTGAGTAGGCAAACTTTAAGCATTGCGCTGGCGGTTTTGCGCTGCAGTCAAGGCTCACAAGTTGCTTTGTGCCAGTCAGCTCAGAAGGTCAGCCAACTTTGCATCCTTAACACCAGATACTCAACCAGCAACTGTAAGGGCCTAAAAGAACTAGAAGGGGGTTGCACGGTATTCTACAGCCACATGATCACAAGTGAATTATGTTATGGCTGTTTGATTGGACCTTTGGAGTTTAGCTTGTTGGTTGAAACAGGAAGAAGATTGGCCATACCCACAAGAGATTAAACTTGCAGAGGTGTCAACAGCAACCAAGACTAAATTTGAAATTTGCCGGCGCCTTGAAACGAAATAACTAGTAGACTAGAATGGGGTTGTAGGCTGTTCTCAAGCCTCGTAAGATAATATAATGTCCAATTCTTCCGAAGACTACCTTAGCTCCCACGTTGCCATGGCACCTGACGGGGCTTCCAGGTGCCCTCTCGCAGGTGCATTTTCGCAAAAGAGAGCAGGTGCATGGTATTCCCAAGCCGCATGATCATAAGAGGATTAATCCAATATGAAGTCTATAATTTTGTCCGCCCCTTGAAAGCTAGGTCCTTGAAACAAAAAACAAGACATTTTCTGCGGCTGAGGAGCGGCTGAGAGCCTCGAAGGGCGCATTGTTCTTCGAGCATTTGGTGAGCGGCAGTGGGCATTTGGGGGAGTACGCCTCCGTGACCGCGCTGCCCGGAACGGAGGCAGGCTGCGTTTTTCTCTTCTTCTTTTTTTTTGGGGGGGGGGTGAGTTCTGGTGGATCTTTATGTGGCCATGGGTCAAAAGCCAAATCGTACCCCCAGTGAACATCCCAGTCCCCACTAAAATAGACTAAAATGGGTGGTGGACCTACAAAGTGGTACCATTGGCCTTGACCCACAGCCATGTTTATTTTAGTGTGTGTTTCTTTTTGGGCGGAGAGACTGGGTTTTGTTTGTCGTTTGTTCCAGGGTCATTGGGGCAGGAACCCAACCAGTCTGACTCCGATTTGTTGGTCAGAAAGTGAGACACTCCCTGAATCCCGGGACTCGGACGTTAATCACTTGGCTGGACCGTTTTAGTGGCCACCAAAAAGGTTAAACTTGTTTCAGCCAATCCACTCGGGAAGTGAGAACCGGATGTGTTCTTCTCAGGCTCACCAAATACTGACCAGAATCCAGCTTAGATGACAGCATAAAAATGAGGCAGTATCACTGAATCATGCATGTTTCAGCACATGGGCGTTTCCAAGGCCTGGCATGCAGCCGATCCTGCTGGAAGTTTCGGAGCGTGCTTTCTTTCTCCCGCCCAGTAGACCTCCACCATGTGCTTTACCACCATGAGTAAAATGTAGCGAACATTGCCAGACTAGGTTTACCTTTTCGACATGTTGCCTTTGCGTGCTTTGGTCCAATCCTCATCTCTCGCTCGCTCGACATTTGTCCGGTGACGTTGCGAACCATGATGCGGGGCTCGAAGTCTGACCCAGAAGAGTTTGAGAGCCATTCTGTCTGAACCGATAGTATTGAGCGCCATCATGGTAAACTGGCTGGTCGGAGGTTTCACCTCCCGTTTCCCCTTCTAATAAATAGAGTAAGCAGGTGTCCTGTGCCTTCAAACCGACATGGGTCTTCTTTTTTTGGTTGGGTACCCCTTTTGAATTGGTTTGAAAGGAAACCGAAGGAACACCGAAGCCATTTTTGGGGGGTCGGATCCCTAAAAAATAAATCATACCCAAATGAATCCCTCCTAAAAAAGGAAATAACCGCCAATTTTTTGTGCCCAACCAGTCGGCGTCTGGGGACCTCCTGGGCTCTTTCGCCGACCGCCTCTACGCCGCCCACGGCCTCCGTCCGCCCCAACAACGCGGAGTTCGCGCCGAGCCGCTGCGGGCCTGGGTCTCAGGGGCAAGTCGAGGCGTTTCCCGTGTTTGCGGGTGCCCCCTTTGGAGTGTTTCGAAGGGGAAACCAAAGGGAAAGCCACTTCTTCTTCTTCTTCTTCTTCTTCTTCTTCTTCTCCTCCTCCTTCTTCTTCTTCTTTTTTGGGGGAGGGTCCCCGAAAAAAGAGGCACACCAAGATGTCGTTCAAAGAAGTACGTGCCCAGGGCATGCCCCTACAGCAAACATATGGGGTACCTGGGGCACGTAGTTTTGACCGATTCGGCCTTTCTCTAAGATTTCCTTTGCACTTTCCAGGTAAACCATGTTTTGACCATGGCCATGTGGTGAGGGGCACCGGGTGCTGGACCAGGTGAGCGGAGTTGGGTGCGCTCCATCCAAAAAGGAAGGTTGTCACGGGCCCGGATCTGCAAACCTTGCGGATTATTCGGGGTTCCTGTCTTAAACGGGACATCCTCTATCAACCAATGACCAACTTGTGTTGTTTGAGAGTGTTTTGTTGTAGCTTTGTTAAAGCACAAGGAAAGACGGAACCCACAGCCCAATACATCCCATGTATGACTCTGTTCTTTCCCTTTACGATAAAAGGGACCGTACCCTCACCGCCCTCCCCGTGTTTTTCGCCAACAGCTGATCCGGAGGTTCGTTCCGCGGGCGGTTAGGGATGCCACCTTCTTTTGTTTTTCCCAGTCGAGTTCTCAAATTGCTCCCTATGCTGGGGTTCCCTTCAGCTTCCCTATCCAAAAAGTGAGTACCTAAGACCCCCTGTCAAATAGAATGAGGGATAGCATCCCAAACGAGTGGACATACATCCCCTAGAGGAGGTCCACAGGGTCCCCAATGTAAATTCATACCCTTTCTAGATGGGTCGAATCCCCATTTAAAACCAGGTGCTGATCACCGCGAACAAGCGCATGTCCTCAGAAGAGGTGGCCGTCATGTCCCAACTCGCGGCAGAGGGCCTCGATACCGTGGAGATGACAGGGGAGGATACCGAAACACTGCAGACTGAATTCCTGGATGGTCACTTGGGTGTTTTGTTTGAGGGGGCACCCCTTGTTCGGTTGTTTTAAAGGGAAACCAAAAGGCAAGCCAGCCTTGGGGGCGTCCGATTGGTATTGGAGCATTTGCGTGGATGTAGAAACTTGCTCTTGGGGTTGCTCCAAGCCTTGAAGCATGCCTGAGTATAGAAGATGGCTTTCGGCTTCATGTATCCTTCATGTCCACTCGCCACAACTCAACGCTCTAAGACGGCGTGTCAAGGGTTTAATGGGATATATAACCACTAAACAAAGGCTATATGCCCCGCTTTCCCATCAAGGCAGTTGTTCGGGGGAAGGGGCCACCATCTAAAAAGCCTGGTTTCGGAGCCGTTGCAATTTTGAACAGCACGGATCCTTCACGGATGGAGTTAGGTGAATAAGTGCATGGGTGACTTAACCCTGAACTGACCTTTTCATTTTTGTGCTTTTGGTGTTCCATCATGGCAGGTAACCCTTGATGGTTTGGATTGGTGGCTTCAAAGCACTGGTTCTTGTAGAGGGCGGGGACACCCAAACCACGGGGCTCCAACTAGAGGGAAGCTGACATGGCCCCCTGTCGACTTCTGGGGGTCGAGGCCTGCGGGGGGGGGCTTGGATTGAGGAGCCCAGCCTGAACATCAGCTTCGTGGATTGGTCCACCGTGCAGCCCTTTAGCTCCTTGGATTTGAATTGCTGTGCCAATGCCTGGAATCCGTGGTAATCTGTCCAACTGTGCATGAAGACGTTCTTCTGGTTTCAAAGGAAAAACAAGACGAGACAATTCGAACATTGAGCAGCAAGGCTCTCTAAATCAGCCCGTCCCCTCTGGTACAGTATGCAGACTACATTTTAGATGCTGCAACTGTGGATCGCACCACTTGCTGCGCTCTATTAGCACTCTTTTGGCATTTTCCAAGAGCGAATCCACCGGTGGATTCGGCATCAAAGCCAAACCCTAGATGGTAGTCGTTCCAGACACGCAAGCCTTTGCAACCACCCGTGCCAAGGCCAACAGCTGCAGATGCTGAGGGAGAGCAACTGGGCCTTGCGGTATGGTCTACCGGACAAGTAAGCAGTTTGATGGGTTCTCCAATCGCTTTTGTGGAAAACATGTGGTTCAGCTTCCCCTTGGTGGTTTTGTAGATCAGGTTTTCCTTGGTGGTTTTGGTGGGAGCACCCCGTATCAATAGGACATGTCTTTTTGAATCTGAGGTCAGGACTGCAGTACTCCTATTTTATTGCAGGGGTTCTTTTCATTTCTCTTTTTGGAACCTCCAAAAGTCGCAGTTTTCAATGGACACCACACCTCACATCGCAACTTTTAAACGCGAAGTGCCGTGACCCCAGAGGCGACGTCATGATCTCGGGCATCGGCACAGCGCTGTTCTACTCCGCCTTCCTTCCGCCGGGGTCGGTCGCTTGAATGCCAAATTGCCTTTCGGTGTATGGGCCCATGTGGCCCATGTTCTCCGAGTTGTCTTCTTTTCTTCTTTTTTTGTGCGAGGGGGGATATGTTGTGTGTGTGTCATTTTGTTCGTTGTATGTTGCTTTTCTTTTCTTTTGTTTCTGCCGGGGGGGAAGGGGGGGGGGAAGGGGTGATATAAACAGGCCTGCTCAAACCATGATCAAATCACGCTTGCGTAGAAAAGCGCATTGATTCCCCTTTACCATCCCCAATCAACTTGTTGCAACAACCCTGGTTCGATCATTGTGTGTTTTTCGTTCGGTTTTGTTCTGCTTTGGGAGCCGTTTCATGGGCAGGTCATGACCCATGGTCTGTGGCACCGGGTGGCTTTTCTTGCCATGGCTCCAAGATCGGCTTCAAACTTCCGAAAGGTATTGGTGCTTTGCTGATGTCCTCGTCCGTAGCAAAGGTGTGCATCAACACCGGCTGGAAGGATGCCACCATCCCGACCTACGGGGAAGACATCCTGGGCATGTCCAACCACCGAAGCTGGTCGCAACAGGGGCGTCTCCTTTGAGTTTGTTTTGCGCATGATGAGGTGCACTAAATATTGGCCAGAAACAAATATCCATTTTTTCTGGTTGGGAAATATCCATTTTTTCTGGTTGGGTCAACGGCTGAGGTAGGATGATTAAGAACTGACCCAACCACTGAGACTGAGCCAAGAGATGGGGCTATGGCGTTGTTTCTAACAAACCTTGAGAAGTCGTGGCTCGTAGCAAAGGTCCGTGCTCCCCTGCACTTCAAAACAGGATGCTTCAGGTCCCACATTCATTTGCAGGAGGTTTTTTGCTTCGCTTTGCCAGACATCGAAGGAACGCGCTTCCTCTACATGCCCCTGGAAAGGGTGAAGAGAGGCATCTCCAGACACGACGTGGAGCAACAGATTCTCATGGCCGCCTCTCTGATTGCAAAAGGCTTCCCTTTGCCCGTGGACCCGGAGGAGAATCTTGGAGTGACAAAGTGACTTCTTGGACTTTTGCCTTGTTGCCAGCTTCTTTTTACTGCCCTTGATTCATGTTTTGGGTGCTATGATCCATTTTGACAATAAGGTCGCTTCATTGAAGGGCACTAAACACATTCTGGTGTTTTGTCTTTCTTCAATAGCCCTTTTGAGCCCCTTTCCACGCGAGCCGCCCCATGACAGGAGTGGGTATAGACTCAGGGGCGTCCTCCCATCTCAAGGAGTCCCATCGACGCGCCGCCCGAAAGCCCGCCTGTTCGCCCGCCCGAAAGCCCGAAAGCCCGAAAGCCCAATCCGGGCACAAACAACTACAAGTACTTGAATTTGAGTTTTCAAAATGGAGTGCGATCACGACAATGAGAGTATAATTTGAACTTTAGAACTTGGTCCATTGTTGTTGTTGCAAGCAGGTCCAGCCACGCTCCAGTTTGGCCAAGCCGTGATTGATCAGAGGTTCGCCGCAGGGCCCTGCTTTTCAAGTTTGCCGGGGGGGGGGGGGCCGATTCGACCATTCCTAATGCAAGGTCACCCAAAATATCGTCAGTATACCAACAATAGCGTTGCCCTCCCCCCCCAAAAGACAAGGAAAGAAAGACGGAAAGACAGAAAGAAGGAAGGAAGGAAGGAAAGAAAGAAAGAAAGAAAGAGCAAAACACAAAGCAGCGTAGGCGAAACTTGTCCAGCACAGGAACGCAGGGCAAAAGGATCACCGTGGGACCACCCTGTAGAACGGTTCCATTTCCCATGGGATGCGCCCATCGGCCAACTGAATCATCCCCCTCATTGGTGGTTTGGATTGGTGGGAGTTGAACGCCTAGCTCCTGTAGAGGGTAACTGGGAAACCCCTACCCCCCTCCGAACATCTAAACCGCAAATGAGCGGGGAAGCTGCTGGAAACGGAATACTAGGAGGATGTGTCTTTTTGTTGAGGGTGCCCCTTTTCACTGGCGTTATGAGGAAACCAACCGGAAAACCACCAATTTGGAGGGAGCCCCGTGATTTACTGTCCGTGGTCATAAGGAACCTGTCCATCTTCGGGCGTATCATCCGCGAGCTGGGCGCTACATCTGAAAGCTCACGAAAGGGACTGCAGGGCCGAGAGCCTTGCCCAAGGACCTGGCGGCGATTTTTTTGCTTGGACTGGGGTCCTTCTGGCGAGTTGATGGGATCTTTGGACTTTTAACCTTTTGGTTGAAACAGCTCGGATTTTCCATTGGACCCATAAAAAGTTGAACTTGTTGCAGAGGGGTCAACAGCAACCCGCAACCAAGTTATGTTGTTTGTTGGGGGGTGAAAGTTAGAAAATGGGCCTGCTTCCCTTTAATCTAGAGGCCAGTTGGATTGACCTTAAGCTTGAAAGGTTTCAAGACTTTGGTGCGGGGTCGAGATGGCCAAGCCATCTGACCGTCTGGTTGCCCATTGTTGCTTCTTTCTTTTTGATGCGTTGCTTCGGAGTCTGTTCGGTTTGACAATTGGGTTTGGAAGTCTTGTTTGTTTTTCGTCTAGGCCCGGTGAGAAATATGAGAAACATGGCATGAATGCACACCCTTCCTGGAGTTCTTAGTTTCTGCTTGGTCGTAGTTTGTCTTTCGTTTCACCTTTTTCATGCTTGCCTTTGCATCCTTTTCCGTGGCTCTTCCCTTTTGGTCGGTTTGATCTTTTTTAGTCAGACGTGGTTCCTGGTTCCGGAATTCCTCCATGGGTTTCGGTCCAGGAGAGTCGGGTGACAGCACGTTGGTTTTCACAACGAACACCCTGCAAATAGAGTATCAACTCCAAAAGAAACGCAGACGTCTCGGTGGTTACATGTTACTCTGCACGGTGAGGTCTGATTGAAAAAAGCGACTCATCGCTTGAGTGCTGCACGAGTCTCCCAAAGCCGACCTTTTGACCGTTTGGTTTTCGCCTTTCGGCCTATAAAGGTTCCAAAAGGTGATCTTGGTTGGAAGTTATGGGCCGTTTGGGCAAGTGAGATTTGGCTTAGAGCTTCGATTCCTCAATTGGATGGAACACCGGTTTCTGTTTGGATGAACGGGCGTTGACTAAGATTATAGGTTTGAGGATTCGTTCAGTTTTTCTTCGCATGTAGAATTTCGATGCGCCTGGGGCTGGGGATGCAGAGCACTGAGCAAAAAATGTTTGCAGCTCAGGAGCAGACGGACGGAGGTTTCCTGTGCCATCAGCGGCCCACTGGTCAGACCTCCCTCTCTGCCACTTGGGCCTTGGAGTGCCTGGAAGTTGGTGTCCAAAATCGTTGTTAAACTAGGTTTTCCAGTAGTGCCCTTTTGCCGTTTCTTTTTTTTGAGTGGGAGGGTTCCCCTACTAAAAATAGACTAAACCGAAAAAAGAAACGGCACCCTTATTCTAACCTCTCTACTGGATGACCTAGTGAAGGTCCCTGGCAAAACTCGGCATACGGCTCTGGCTGGCTCGATCCAACGGGACAATGGACCCAAATTGTTTATGGCCCGAACGGTCTGCCCGTTTGCCCATGTTTCCGTTCAACTAGCAACAAGTTGTTTTGTGTTTTGCCGGGGTCTGAGTCTAAGTTTGGCCAAGTGTTGGGAGGGACAAGTGCGAATTGTCTGCAAACCTGTACCAAAGAGCATTTTTCAAGGGAGATCTGGGGTTGGTGCCCCTTGATTGCTTGGGATGCAAATCTTGGGGGTAGTTGGCCAAGCCAGAGTTCAACCTGTTGAGCTTAGATTTCTTCAACATGTTATGGTCCAGTAGAAGCCATCAGTCCATCGCCTTTGCGAGATCCAGTGATTCCGCAAGGCTTTGTGTGAGAATACCTTTCAGGAAATGTGAGTGATGTTTGAACAGGACACGCAAGAAACTACAACCTGAGTCCCTACTGACGCCTACGCCGGTGTAATCTATTTTGGTTTTGCATACCTTCTCCTCCTCCTCCTCCTCCTCCTCCTCCTCCTCCTCCTCCTCCTACCGGTTGCTTGTGATCCCCAGGGCAACACATGCCAACACAAGTAACTTTCCATGTTTGACGGTGTACTCTACTTGTTGAGAAGATCAGTGCCTCCAAAAGCCGACCAAACCACTGAAGTAAACAAGTTATGTGTTCGAATTCAATTCTGAATCCTTAATTATCCCAGATGGTACCTACGGATTATGCACCAGGATCAGCAAAGACCCTTTGAACAGCTTGTATTCACAGGGCTGCCATGCCTGCTGCTTCAATTCCGGATTTTCTTCGTCAGCGATGTGGTGCTGAGGACTTGGTCTTCGAGCGCACGCTGCAAGCCAAGAACCTCCTCTTCCAGCTGCCCCGTTCCATTCCTTTGACGGAGGCCTGCCAGATCGACCTCACGCTGCTCCGCCCGGGGCCCCGGAAATCGGAACTCCAATCACTTCGCTGCATTTTGCCAAGGGATGTTAGGACTTTAACTTTTTGCCAACTAAGGGGGATTTTCCATTAAACCACTAAAAGTTAAACTTTTAGCAGGGGAGCAGAAAGCAACCGAGATCAGATCTCCAATCAGAATTCGAAAAGTGGATTAGGGGTCTGGGGTCTTCATGGGTGTCGGGAGACCGCCTTTTGGCGGGCCTTCTGACCAAAAGGGTATCGACCATTTTTGGGGGCCCAGTTTTGAGAGAAACCCTTGCAGTTCATCCTTCGGGTGGAAAACGGCACCCCCCGTTATTTTTCAGCTTTTCCAAAGGTCAAAAAGGGGTGGGTCATGTTTATCATTCCAGACCCCCGGGTTAGCACCTAATTGGGGGGGCATTGAACAGCTCTGGAAGGTCCAGGGTATGTGACAAGTGAGCCATATCATATAAGGGGCAAAATAATTGGAATTGGGCTTTGGGGTGGAGTGTAGCCACATTTAGTCATGTTTCTAGAAGTCAACTCTGAGTAATTATTCCGGCCCTTGCATTCTTTGAGCGATGCCTAAGTGGCTCCAACTTAAGCGCTTGGTTTTAGGATTGACCTGGTCGAAGTCTGGGCCCTAGGCAGACTGAAGCGGAAGCACAACCTCACGGCGGTTCTGAATTTGGAGGAGTCGAGCTGCGAGTGCGTCGCCTGTGAAGCCTGTGGCCTCCTTTAGTCGGCATGCAGACGTCTTCTCCTGTGAGTGGAAAACATCCGCAAACCCATGCGAGTTTGAGGGAGGGCAAAAAGAGCGAGCGCGCGAGAGAGAGAGAGAGAGAAAGAAAGAAAGAAAGAAAGCCCAACTTCCCAGACCTGGCTGCCTTTGATTCTTTAGGCCTGCAACAACGCGTGGACAAAATGAACGAGAACTAGTCAAACAGTTGGAGTGTTCCGAAGGGAGCGATAGAACATATTCACGGCTTAGCCTAAGAAGCCTCACGGTTCTGGGTTACCAGCCGGTCCCCTTTGCCTGGATGCTGTCGGTTACTGCACGCCCTGAAAAGCGTGGCGAAACAGAGTGCCACCCGGCCATCCCACCAACAAACATGGGTGCACAGACCCATGTTGCAAGACCCTTTGTGAAGGCACTACAATGACTACTTAGAATGGGGGTCGGGTGCTACAAGACCTGGCTAAGTCAATAGACACCTCCTGTTCCCCACCTAAAAGACTGAAATATGCAAATGGCCGCAAAAAAGAAGCTTGCACCAACGACTCGACCCGCAGGTGACCGACTGGTGGGTGGTGGATGAGTGCAACAAGGTCTGCGGCGGAGGGGAGGCGCGAGCCCGAAGAACGGGGATTACTGAGTGCCTTGAGGTGAACATGGGGTTCTCAACATGTCTATTCAAATGCACCAGGAACTAACGCCAATTTATGGATTTTGTTTGCCCTTCAACAGTTCGGTCCGTCTGCCAAAAGTTTTAGGGGAGAAGCTGGAAATATGGGTTGGAGATATGGAGTAGCCTGTGCCCAAAAACAGGTTGGTTGCCTTTCGGGCGATTTGCTATGGCTTGGTGGTTTCCAATAGTCCCCTTGGTTGTTCTGGTTTTTCTCTCTCTGTTTTTTTGCTTTTAGGGTTTTAGTGTTTTTAGGGCTTAGTGGTAACTTCCAGCCAACCCTAGAAGTTAGACTTTTAGCGGGGATCTGAGGACCTTTAGACTCCTCCCGAGTTGCCTTGGCCCCATGGGTTTGGGTCAAATCGGGGATCGCAAGCCTGGCCTTTCGAGTTGCAGACCCGCGTTTTCGGCAGGTGAATATGAGGCGCGCCATCACGCAGGAGGCGGGTTCCAATCCCCTTGCGCCGATGTAGCATGGACCCAGAACCCATACGGGTCACATGGTGTGGGAATGGTTCCTGAGATGCCATGCTTGTCCCCATTTGGGGGAAAGAAGCACACGCAGCTTCCATTCATTCTGCATTCGATGTTTGCCACTTAAGGGAACCCCTTGTTTTCGGAGCATTGACCTCTCAAGCCCGAATAAGAGTTGATGAGCAAACGCACGCATGGCTTCCTAAACAAAGAAGCCTCTTCATGGGTAGAGCACATATGGCGTCCCCTAGCTATGTCTTATGTTTAACGAAGAGCGAAGATGCCTTTTTCCAAAGAGCCCGGACTAGACAGGTTCCAATCAACGGGTTCCGATCACTCGCAAAGGACAATGTGTAGCATCTGACCACACACATTGGTTTGCCTTTGGTTACCTTTAAACTTGGGCAACTTTGGTGAACACCTGACTGGGGTTTTGAGGGTACCACTTTTGCCATGGCTTTGGGAAGCCAAGAGGACAACCGTTTTGAGGGTCCCTATTTTGAGACAAAGCCGACTGTTACCATGGACGAAATCCTGCACTTGGGGCAAATGGAAGCTTGCAAGTAGCTAACATTGGTGCACAATGCAACCTATAAGGTACAAACTTTCCGTAGTAATCTTTGTTTTTCGAAATAGCGTTAGGTAGATGGGTGAATGAAACCGCCAACCTGGCGCAAACTGGGGTTCTGTTCACGCGAGGCCACCGGAGGCGGCGAGGCATGCCCCAGCCAGTCAGAGCTCTACAAGGCGACGGACAGGGGTGGTTCGCCTTTCGACTTCCGTCCCGGCGCCTTAGTTTTTTTGTTTTCCTGTTTAATATATTATATATATATATATTATTTTCGCGGGAATCAATTGGAATTATGGGGTTGGGAATATGGAGGAACCCTTCCCCCCACAACAGGTTGACGACCTTTCGTTTGAGTTGTTTTTGCTTGTTCCCGGTGGTCCGTTTTTAGGGTCCAGTGGGGGCTGTCCATTTAACCCGCAAAAACTAAGGGCAGCCCAGCTTTGTCAAGGAAACCAAGGAATCCAGATGGGTGTGTTTGTTATTGTTTGAACTCTTTGTCGGGGAGTTGTTGGACAACCACCATTTTGTGGTTCCCCAAATGAAAAAAGACACACCCGGATCAGGACGCGGAAGAAACTACAACAAACACAAAAAACACAAGGAAACACCAGGAACCCACAACAAGATTTCAGGATACAGAAAGGGAATGAAAAGTACATTTGCAGGAAACCACAAAGCAAGAAGCCGCACAAAGAACACAAGAACAAGCAGGCAACCGCAAGAACAGCAAGGAAACGAAGGAACGCACAGAGAGCGGGAGCAACCATCGAACTTGGGGGTGATTCCCGGAATTAGCGTTTCCTACACGTTCTTCTCAGATGTTTGCAACCTCCCGCTACGTTGTCACGTGGAAAGATATGGAACATATGTATTGCCACCGCGGCTGCGCCCTGGCAAACCGATTGAAAGTCGAGCTTTCCGAACCCAGAATGACTCTAGATGGCAAAAAGCCACCGGTCCCAGGACCCTGGGAAGCAAAGGAAGCTGCTTTCGAAGGAATTCGGGGTTTGTGTGTTGCACTGGAGCCGGAGATTGAAGATTGCCCATTCCCAAGCAAACGATCTTGGGTATTGGAGCTTTCTAAAGAGTAGCGACCTCCTTCAGGCGAGTTTCCATTTTGAGTTTCCCTCGCAGCCATCCAGGACTTCTACTTTGAGAAACACCAATTTTGCTGGCTGCTTTGAGACCCTTGATCCAAACATATCGGCTACTCCCGGGAAAATTTTCGGAAGCCCTTGACCCCTGGGGAATGTCAACCGTTTCAGCGTTTCTCCTGGCGATTATCCCGCAGCCCATTTTTGTGAGCAACCCGCACAAAGGCAACCGTGCTTGGATTGCTTGCTTTTTTGGTGAGTTCTGTGCGGGTTCCTGTTAAGGTGGTGAAAGGGTGCGGATTTGTTGCGCACAGTCATAGGATCCAATTCCCGTGGTCGCCCCCCGGGTTTGTGCGAAACAAAGGCTTCTGAATGAGATGGTAGCTGGTTCATCACAGTGTTCATAGAGTTACATCCATCCCAACTGGTAGGCCTCAATCGAATCTAGTTTTGGGACGTTTTGGGAAGAGTCGGGGGAAGGCAGGCGGTTAGGGGACGGATGGCGACCCCACGGCCCGCAACGTTGGCAGGTGGAGCAGTGTAACATGAACCCTTGCCCTTTGGCGCGCCTGGATCGCCCTTCGGCAAGGAGATGCCGAAGTCTTTTTTGTCGCTATTGTGGCTGCACGGAATCCCTTCGCACCGCCTAAAACACCCTGGAATGATGATCCCCCGGCAAATTAAAATACCAACAAACTCTGGTTTCCCTTCGGTTTCAAAGTGGTGCAGGATTTCGTTCATCCACAGTATGAGTTTGCATCGGGAACCTCCCTCAAACGTTGGTGGGCGTGAATCCCCGCCATGACTTGCGGCTGGATGGGGTTGTGTCACAACATCCCCAGTTCAGGGGATGTCCGCGAAATCCTTTTTGTTGAACTCCGCCCGTAAAATACATGTTTGTTCTTTGGGTTACCCCACTTGAGGATCGAGACCAGGATGGGTTGACTTTGCTCTCCCAGGGTCATTGTACAGTGTGCTTCCCAACCATTCTGACTCCAGGGTGTGTTTTTTGCAGAAAATCCGACTTCCTGAGTTTCTGGACTTTAAACTTGTTGGGGAGACCGTTTTAGTGGTGAACAAAAAGTTGACTTTTTCTGGCCAATGCACTTAGGACGTGAGAACTGCATTCAAAAGGCCCAGAAGCTGGATGGTTGGTCCAAGAGGGATGGCTGCGCGAAAGAAAAACTCGTTCATTCAGGCTTCTTAGCGCCAGTCAAAACCTGGACAGATACCATAGTTACCTTGGTTGCTTGAGGTCGAGTTTCAAGAAACTTATTCGTAGGTGTCCTTTGAGCACCATGCGTAAACCAGGGCTTCCCCGTTTTCTGTCACCGGCGTCCAAAGAAAGGAAGCTAAGAATCCTGTCGGGCGAGCAGGCAACCACTTCTGTGATGAAATCTGCCTTCCGCACCTGCTTTGTAGCACGCGGCCCTGAGAGACGCGCTGTGGTTGTCCCTCCAAATCCTCAAGTCTTGGCTTCAGGAGACGCCAACAGACATGGAACCCAAAGCACCATGGAGCCTCATGCTGATCCGACCTGTTTGAGATAGGTGAAGCATTCTCCCAGCTGTTCAGTGGCACCCTTGAAATCCTTGCTTGGTTCCCTCGGAATGAGTCAACCCCCAACAACGGTTCACTCAACTGCCGCACTTGTTGCAACTGAAGGAACGTAACTTGTCTTCAACATTCTGAGTCAGCAAGGTCGAAGAACCATTTGCCTTAAGGTCGAAGAACGAATGCGGCGTCCAGTTCTTGCGACCCTTTCGGCTTAGGTGTGGTTGTGGAGCCGGCCAAGCTCTACGCGGGCCAAAAGCTCGGCCAGTGGGGGGAAAAAGGATCAGGGCTGGGCGTCCCTTTGTGGGTTTTCCCCCAATGGTCAAGGCCTTGGTCCTTATTAACAACATGGGGTGGGGGGGGGGGCAAACAAAGAACGTGTTTATTCCCTTATCATGACGAACTATGGTTTAATGTACCCATCCCCGTTCTTTGAGGCAGCCCCTTCCAGCTCACCATCGAGGGCGAGTGGCTGGATCCGGACAGCGACCGCCCTGCACTGAGCCATGCTACAGATGCCGGGTTGGCCAATTGGCCTCGGCCCTGCTGTGGACGGACAATCCTGCACCACCTAAAAACCCTGAAATGATGATTCCCCGTAAATGCCAACCAACAATGGTTTCTCATGGTTTCCAAGCGGTGCAGGATTTCGTCCATCCACAGAATGATAATGACCTTTTTTGGTTTCAAAGCACCCTGTTCTCGTTCTCAAGCCCTTAGTTCCAATGTTTGGAACCAGCTGGTGGACTTGAGTCCTTTTGTAAGGCATTTACACTAATCCAACCGCTAAAGCAGCATACTCACGAGCACGGCTCCCAACCCTCCATTTGCTCAAGGACGTGGTGTAAACGCAATTTATAGCATCAGCCGAGCACAATTACGTTTTGAATTGTGTAGTCCCCTATGATAATGACAAAGTACGCCGCTCATTTGGCTGCTTTGTGCGTAGGTCGGATCCCCAGGCTAGCGAGACATGGCAACTATCACAATGGTGAAGGTACCGTTGAGCGCCACGGGGATGCCAGCGGTTCATCCGGAAGGATACCAAGGGTTGTCAAGGAGAAAGAAAGTGTCTGAAGCCCTTCCTGAGCCACGTGGCGGTGGACACGGATGTAAAGATCAGCGTTTGCAAGCCCCCTTCAGAAGCTCCACGTGCCTTAGACACTTCGACCAATGTTCAGTGCAGATGGCCATCCATGAACGGCCATTCTTTTGTGTCAGGAGTCCAAGGGCAAGGCAAAGTTCATCTCAACTTGAGCTGCTGGCTCAAGGATGTCGATCTGCCAGACACCCTCATCATTTCCGGGTGCCACGTCACCCCTAGTTGACTTTGGGTTTTCGTGTTTTCAAGGTATGCGGGGCTGCTCTGTTTTGAAGAAAAGCACACACACAAAAAGAGAAAAAGAAGAAACAAAAAAAACACCCAACTTGGGGGTGTCCTGGATGCGCCTTTCGGGCTCGGGCACGAGGAATCGTTCTGGTGGACAAGGACCAAGTCTGCGGCGCCACTCAGGCTCGAAATCCCCGGCCGCTAACGCGCCGCCCTGTGAAGGGCTTCGGTTTTTCCCCCACAAGGTGGGGACACTGCAAACATGGGTGTCTTTCTTAGGCTGGTCTGATTAGAAGTCGATCGCACTGGTTCAGATTGGGAAGATTCCGTCAGGGCCATCTATTTTGCCAAAAGGTCGCTGACCCTATGGCTGCAAAGCCAGGAGGAATTGCGCCAACCCGACAAGAGCAAGTTCCGCACGTTCAAAGGATTTTGGCGAATTCACCCTAGGGCTGCGATGGGCTTTACGGCTCTGAACACCTGATTTCTTAGAGGGGCCCGAAAGGAGATGCCTGCCAAATATCCAGTTGAGTTTGTGGTTTTCAGATGCAAGGTTGCCATTCCGAATTGGCAAAGGGGCATTGCCGCAAATGCTCTCTTATTCAGAGATCAGGGGATGCTGCACAGGTTGATCTCCATTGTTTTAGCTTCGCCTTCTTTCTGAGAACCACGGGGCTTTGCCTTTGTCAGTTTCCCACACTCTTGAGCCGAGCTATCGTTCCTTATTGAACAGGTGGCCGGCCCGGCCGCTCGCTTAGCTGATTCACCCATAATTTCTCACTTTCTTTCAGAGTTTGGTCCTAGGTTGACCTTTCAAGATCCTAGCGAATCTGTTCTTCTATTTTTGGGTCTGTCCTTTTGCTTGGGGGCGGGGACGAAAGCGCCAGTTTGCAAATATTTGGCAGGCCTTGGAAAGGCGTCCAGAAAAAGAAGTCTCCTTCCGAACCTTTCCATTCCTGTAGGGTGAATGGGGACCTTAGGCTCTCTCCCTAAACATTTTGAAGCTCACCTCCCCGAATAGCATTCCCTCCAAAATCGGCGGCCAGAAACCAGCCTGGCTACTTGGATGGGAGGACACTTTTTCCAACTTTGCAGCCCATATTCCCCCGCGGTGTGCGGATGTGTTGTAGAACATGCTTGCTTTATGTTGGAACTCCTTCTTTCAGAGCGGCTTCCACGGATAAATCATCCCAAGCAATGGGTGATATTTTACAGTCACTCTTCACCAGAGGCAGAGATGCGTGCATTCAAGCTTCTTTTCTGGATACTTTTTAAGCGGCAACTTCACTCAACACTCACCAATTATGACTCAATCTAGTGTTCAAGCACCCCGCCAGCCGACTCTATGTTTGCAGGTCTTTCTAGTAGGCATCGCCATAGAGGGTGTATACATGTCTAAGCATCTTCAGTTTGCCCTTGGGAAGCGGTTTGAGGGTGGAACCCCCGTATGATTCTTGCGCGCCTGGCCCAAGAGGCCATGGGAAGCTCGGAGTTTGAGGGGCCAAAGAATCACCTTAAATACTTTCCCGTGCCGGTGACCACCCAATTCTAGCCATTGAATTCAAAGGCTGAATGAAAACGTCCAGAAATGAATCCCGTGGTATGAGTTCCTAGTGAATGGTTTAACTAGTCGTTAGTCATGGCTTAATCGATTTAGGAATCAGCCCTTTTAAAGGGTCCAAAATGGCCATGGATCATGGGTTTATACGCGGAGCTAGGCAATCAGACTGCCAAGTGTCTCCAGGCCCCGAGAAAATAAAACGTCAGGTGCACCACGGGGGCGCCGCGTGTGATCAGTACAGCTCCAGCAACTATCGCCTGGTCTGCGGCAATGGCCTGGCGCCCGAACCGGTTGCCCTGGGAAAATGCGTCGCTTTTTTGTGGAATCCAGATTTGGTGTTGGGGGCAACCTCCTCCAACACGTAAGCCCGTGGGATGGACTCCACTGGCCGCACTTCATAATCAGTGTTCGATACTCGCGATTTTTCCAAACAGGGCCTCCAGGAGCTTCCTTACGTGCGTGTTCCACAACTCGCTCCGTGAGTTCCTCAACTTGAGTAACTTTTGGGGAAGAGACCAGATGGGCAAATTGCCGTGGGGTTCGCCCTTGCTGTGCAAACCATCCCCCCAAAAACAAGCGGGGCTTCCAACTGTTGCGTGAACATGAGCAGTTTGACCCAATGAAGAGCCAATGGATTCAGTTGCCGTTCGTGCACTATGTTGCCGTCCCCATGTTCCAGAATGCATTCTGGTTTGGACTCCACCTGTTACAGACGGCGCCCGTGTCAGGTTGCCGAATTAATCTAAGGTTTTCACCGTAGCACTGTTGTAACACGGATCCACAGCTTGATTCGGCATCCAAAAGGAAAACCAACATGCTGTTGTTCCGACATTTGTTTGGCCTCAGTGTTGACTCCAATGACTCCAAGAAACAGAAAGTCAGGCAGCCATATTTTCCTGATTTCTCTTCAATTGACATGGGACCCCAAACTGGGATCCAAAAAGAAGAGAGATTCCTCCAAAATAAGCTCAGGTGATATCCCCAACAGCATGCAGTGCTCTTTTTAGTGCTCACACCTCACAGCCCTCGTAAAACCCTCGTGGAACCTTGGTGGAACCTTGGTGGAACCCTGGTGGAACCCTGGTGCAACTCTGGTGGAACTCTGGTGGAACCCTGGTAAAACCCTGGTTGAACCCTCGTGGAACTCTGGTGGAACCCTGGTAAAACCCTGGTGGAACCCTGGTGGAACCCTCGTGGAACCTTACCTCAGGGCCACCCCGGACCACCCCGGAGCCTATCTGGGCTGAAACCCCAAAGCTTTCAGCTGTTGGGGAAAAATCTAAAGATCGTGTTTGTTTCTTTGTCTGTAAATCTTGGACTATAGGCAGGACCCCCGCTCAATATCTCGCAAGACAGACCTGATGGGGCCCACGCCTTTCCTCTCGTGACAGGCTCACGGAAACTCAGCAATGACTCCCCCACAAAAGGCCCAAATCATGGCTTGGATCAGTGCTCTTTGGTGGTGAGTCTTCAGGCACTGATCTACATTCACAGTTGTTTGGTAACAAGTGCGCAAAACAAGACCTGGATAAAATCTGATAGATGGCAATGTGCAGTCTCAGATTTGCTTGCTTCCGATCGTGAGGTGCCCCTTCACATTTTTGTCTTGACGACGCACGTGATGACAAGCCCACCATTTCTGGGGCGTGCGAGGAAAGACGTCAAAACACCAGATTGGCAATGCTTGGCGTTGCGCCTCGCCTTGTTAGTTTGTTGTGTTTGCAAAAAGGGTCATTACCATTTTAAACATCATAAGGCTTTGACTCCATTGACCATGGCTCAAATGAGAACACCCACGTGTGACATCGTGTGACCGGCCGGAATGACGCAGAACGCGCGCAATTGAATCGGAATGTGTTGCCCACTTCATGGCTGCGGGGGCCTTCTCCTGAATTTCCGAGACCTTGTCAACCTAAAAAGGGTACACCCTTGATGTCAAGCCCAAGGCCCTTTAACCCCCTTGTGCGTTGGATTAACATGGTTGTTGGGACACATTTTACATTTTGCTTTTTGTGGTTTAGTGGGAAACCCCACTTAACTGCTAAGATGTATTTTGTTTCTCCCTTTCAACGTCAACCAAGTTAAGTTTGGACCCATATTTTTTCGCCCTCTAACATACCTAGCCCTTGGCTCTTTACTCAACCCTAGATGCAACGTGGGTATACATGACTCTGTGAATCTATGACCCCAGCAGCATGGGCACAAGGGCGCATGTCTCTCGTTGAGGGCACCCTCTTCAAGTTGGCTTGTAGGGGAATCGCAAATCATAGGAAAACCACTTTTTTTGGGAGGCTCCCCCTGTTTTAACACACCCACATGGCTCTTACGGATCCGCCACTCAGTGTCCCACAGCGAATCGACCTCATGACCTTTTGCTTTTTCCAATTTGGCTGCAGCGTTCGTCCAGGTGCCAAACCCTTCGCCTTTCTATTTCCGGGCTGAGACTCAAGGCTTCCTGGGCTCCATTCGGCCGGAAGTTCGCATGGCACGGCTCCCATGGCGACTCCGGCGGAGCCAGCGGCGCCCTCGGCGGTGTGCGTCTTCGGGGCGGCGGCATGGAGCTCCTCCATCAACGGCGCGCCGCGGTGAGAAAAAAAGAAGAGCCAGGTTTTGTGAGTGGCGTCGATCCTAGACCTCCAGTGGGTTGCTTCCTTCTTGTCCTCTTCGTGAGGCGGGATTCCCTTTTTTTTTTTGCAGCATTGCTGGTGTTGTTTTGCCGACTTGAAGTGGGCTTCCTTTTTGGGGCCACGTTGAAGCCAAAGATATAGGGAACCCAGGTTTTGAATTGAACGAGTTCTGATCGGTTGTGCGAAGGACAACCATGTAGCATCCGACTTTGGAACTGATGTGTTCGAACACATTTAGTCACCCAAAATGTTTTGGTGACGCCCAGGGAGTGGGAGGTTCTAGGGAATCAACCACACCTGGTCTTACGTCTCCCATTGACTGGGCTTGCATCTACCTTGGGTAATCCAACAATGGAACTCGGGTTGAATGATTCCAGGGTGCCCCCCCCTTGCTTTCATGTTCTAAACCGCCAACTGGTTTCAGCCTTGTTTGTCTCTAGGATGAGGCCCTGATTGTATCGATTTTGCTCCGAGTCAATGCCAGGGAAATGTTTTTGTTCTTTCTTGGGCCTGTTTCAGTTCCCAGCAGTTCACTCCCCAATTCTTCCCAGAGTCACCCCACCAACTCCCCAGCAGATAAGACCCCCCCACGAAAGGGCCTTGACCTTTACGAAGGCCATTGGATGGAAATGAGGTTTTTCAACAGCGATTTGAGAGGCTAAAATTGGAGAACAGTGGGGGACCACCCAAAAGTCAATTGGGTTGACAACCGTTTTGTCCATGCCCCCTTGGAAAACACACATGGTTGTCCATGAGTCATGTGTTTCATGCTCGACGCGGCTTTCCTTCACCGACAAGCCTGTTGGATTTTGGTTGTTGGGAATCGTGGAATCCACTCATTTTCCCATGGAATCCGTTCATTTTCCCACGCATCCACTTGATCCTTGGATTATACTGGTTGTAATTGAACCGGGTGCCATGTTAGGAAAGTCTGCTTTAACTCTCAGTTTTGCACTTGGGGTTGCGGCAGCTTACCCTTAATTTGTGGTTTGGATGAGGCACCACCATTTTAGCCGGGGAATCATCGAAATTTCTCTCTGAATGATGGATCAAATCCGCAAACCACCCAACATAATTTGGCAAACCCTCCAAATACAGCCGCTTTCAGGGACCCAGTTAGCAGGACTAACCAACCTCTGGTTTAATAATGGGGGAGTGTCCCGTTCAAGGATAAATGATTGATCAAGGGACCCAGCTTAAGCGCAATCGGAATTTGAAAACCACTTTTCAAAATAAGGAATCACGCCAACTTTTGAGAGACGGATCCAATTGGAGGCAATATTAAAAAGGGGAAGTTTGAGGATGCGGGGGAACGCCTAAAAAATCAGCAGCCGCTCTGCAGCTGAGGAGTACCTACGCACAGAGCAGGATGGCCGGCCCGCAGCGACTTGATCCTTTTGCTTGGGGACTGGGGTCATTTTGACCGTTTCTAGGGGTTATCAAAGTCAGAAATGGGGGTTGTTTCCTTTACCACTTAGGGGGTGACTTTGACAATGGTAAAATAATGGGGCCAGGGGGGATCCTGGTGGACCATCTGCATTCATTTTTTGTATCTTCAGGTTATGGAATTTTGTTGTAAAGATTGCAGGGCCTTTGTTCGTGGCAGTTTGCTTGGCGGTGGGAGGCATTCTAAGAGCATTGATCTCACCGCTTATTTTGTGGATTGAATTGGCGGTTGGAAGGTGGGGGGGCGGCCTTCCCTTTTAATTTTCAATAGACGGGTTTCAGATCCCCAGTTCCCTCTTGCCAGATTGGTTGCTTGCGTTCGTTCCCTAGGTTTTTGGCTCTCTGTTTTTGTTTTGTTTTGCTCATTTTGGGCGGGATTAAGCCCCATCCCATGCCAGGTGTATCAGAAGCCGATGGGAAGCTGAGCTGGTTACGTATTGAGATCAGGAACCTCTCCAAATGGATCCCTTTGTGCATTTCCTGGGTCAGAATGACCTCCCTATAGATCGCTGTTTTCAATGGTGAGTTGGGGGTCACGCCTCAGGTCGGGGCACCCAAGTTGTAGAAAACATGTTTTTTGTAGACTCGTGTATTGGGCCTTGTAAATTGCAATAACACGGGTTCAGCAATTGGTCAATCATTTTGTAGAGGCTACATGTCTCGTGTTTTCTCTGAGGGCCATGTTGAGGTGTTGGGCCTGGTCATGTCAGCATTAGGCATGAGATACTGTTGAGTTGTGTAGAGATTTGGCTTGGTTGAAGCAATTGTTGCCATTTTGCTTTATTTTGTGCGTAGTTGTGCAGCCTTTGCACTCCCCTTATGTTTGCCCGCGCGCTTCGCATGCTCCTGAACTCCTTGATGAATTGACTAGGCGGACTGGGAGGGATTGAATTAACTAACACCCGCACAAATGCTGCGTTCGAGGCCACCGGGTTGGGGTAGTGTTGTTCTGCAGCATTGAATGCCAGATACTGTAGGGGTGTCCAGCTCATCTGAGGGAAAGACAAATGGAAGGGAGAAAGTTAAGGACAGTGGGTGGGTATGTGTGTGCGAGCCTTGTTGAAGCTATCTTCACGCATTTTCCCCACACGATGGGTCTCCAGGTGTTGCACCAAATTATATCAGTTGACCACTTGGTTTTGGAACAAATATTTCGCGAATTCAGCGAGTTGCCCGCAAAATCGTAGACTCCTTTGGCATTTGTTGTAAGGGGTTACAAAAAGCATAAGAAGCCTGTTGCTACCATACCAAGGGTTGTAAAGTAGGTTTCCCCAACAGGGCTCTCTCGGGAAGTCTGCTGGGTGAATTAAAACGCCCTCACACGACCTCACCCCAAATGGTGGTTTATGTGGGGAATCTCCCCCCAACCACCTTATTCCAGGTTGGTGAAACATGATGAAAAATACCTTGGTGCGTCTGAGCGGTTTCAGTGTGGTACGACGTACATCAGCGTACAAGTGTGAAGTTGTGGCGGAACACATTGTGCCTGGCATTGCACAGAGTTCGGGGCGAGCTGAGATCATGGCCGGTCTTGTTGCTCTTGAACTTTACATGAAGGTGCATATTTTCTCTGACTACGACATTTTTGTCAAAAGGCTGCGCTTGCTTCTTCGAGGGTGTCATGTCAATCTCAATTAGTCGAATGCGGACTGGTGGAGAAGGATTGCTCTCTTGATTGCGCAGCCGGGCTCCGCTGTCGAGGTCTCAAAAACCAAGGCCCATGGACAGTGGCAGGGCCTTGCAGAGCCACAACGTGAGCATGGGTGGCTAAACGGGGTTGCCGATTCAAACGTGCAGTCCACGAGGCAAGACCTAGCCTTGTGAAGCGCATGCAGCGTGCGTTCAAGGCGCAAGCTGGCAAGCGCGCCCTCGTGGAAACTTATCAAAGGTACATTCCTCAGGTTGCAGAAAAGCGTTTCAATGTGCAGGTAAAAGTGGTGGACCCATAGGAGGCGTATGATCTTCAGCCGCTGCATGCGGAAGGTCCTGGGATTTTCTTGCCCATTGATCGTGACAGGCTGACTCAGGTTTGCATTGCTTTGCTGCAGTGGAATCTCGCTCGCCCTGCTGGATGCAATCATGTCAGCTGGGTGGAGCTGTACCTTGATTTTTTGATGTGGGGTCGAACTCTTTCATCGGCCTCTCCTGCTTCACGGCATCCGGGGTCCTCGCTGGCTCCAACATAGGCTGAGGGGCACCAGTTCCACTCAGCGGACTTTGAAGTTTCCCCTGCTTGTGATTCCAGAATCTGACTAGGGCTCTTTTCGATGGTGCTTTCGGCACCGCTATGCGCGGCCGGGAGACACTGATGGTGGCAAGGCAGAACACAAAGGTTGGTGAAACATTATAGTTCACCCAGGTTCTGAGGGACACACCATGTCAAGGGTTGTAAGGTTGGTCTCCCCAGCAGGTCTCCGGGAAGTCTGGGGGACAGGTGTATCAGAAGCCGGACGCCTCGAAGTTCCTGGCCTACAACTCCCAGCGCCGCAGCTGGCAGTTCTCCAGATCCCTGCAGCGGGGCGGCTCCTACGCCACCTGCCCCGGCAAGGCGCGGGGAAAAACGGCTGCGATGGACGAAGCGTTTTCGCGGGGCCTTGAAGTTCCTCCGTTTCGAAAGTTTTGTTTTCGCATTTTTGGCGTTGGAAGACCAGGACACCAGGTTTGCCTCTGGGTTGGTTCGCTTATTGTTTCAACCGCCTCCCTTTGAGACAGGCCCAAAAATGACTTGGGCTCCACCTTCCTTCCGAGAGATTGCAGTGTCGGGCCATGCCTGAGCTCCCAGAACCTGCCATTCGAACACTGGCCCGCCACTGCTTCGAAATACACTCATCAAACAGTCAAACAGTAGGTTCACGCGCAAGAAGCCAGAAGGCACGCCCACAAGACGCGATGGCGTGTGTGTGTGTGCGCGCGCAAAGTGCCGACACACCGTCCAAAACGGCTGTTGGTCTTGTTGGTGTTGACGGCTTCAAGGGTTTTAAGGGCGGACTTCGTCGTTTTCAGGATCGATTTTGGCAGGGTGGGCAAGGTGTTTCTTGTGTTGTTGTGTTTTTGGTGGTGGGGGTGTTGCGTGGTGTTTGAATTGTTTTTTTTGCATTCCCAAGCTATCATACCACTTTCACATAGCCCACAGCTGAGCATTGCCATCTTTGGCCATGGCTGCTATATTTGCTCGATCTTTCGACTTTGCCTTTTTGGAAAACGATCTTTTTCCTCCCCACACACAGCCAAAAAAGTCACATCCAGAAGGAATATGTTTGGCCCCGGAAAGCTGAGCCACCCAGAAGCCCAAGTCTAAAGCGGCTCAGGAGGCCTTGGACCCCACGGCTCTGAACTCCTGCACCATGGGCATGCACACCAACCATCCCATTCACATCCTGGAGCGAGGGAGGGTACCCAGTGGCTCCCTGTGAAAGGGGGGAGTGACCACCCAAGTCAAACGGGAAGTATCATCAAAATGGTTGATGGTTTTTTGACTTTCCCTTGGATTTTGATCTGAAAGGGGGGGAATGACCCCCCAAGTCAGGGGTTAAAAGGGAATTGCCCTCATTTTCTGACTTGGCTGCGGATCAAAAATAGGTACCCCAAACGGAACCCTAGTAAGTGGAAACATGGACCAAAACCTGCGTGACCCCTCCTGTTTATTTTGGACCCATACCCACTTTCACAACGACACGCTGCACGTGATTTGTGTATACCTGCGCAGCATTTTCGTGGGCGGGGGCTGAAAGTCCCATATGTGTGGCGCATGTCTACGAAACGAAACAGACCGCAAATCGACATGCTGTAGAGTTTTTTCCCAGGCCCCCATGCCAGCCAGTGGTCAAGCCATGCCTGACATGCGTGACATGCTCCTCTGAAATGAGTTGCACCGTTGATTTGACAAACTAATCATGTGCAATTTGGCTGCTGTTCATCACCTTACGCCTTGGTTGGCTATATGCGGGTTGGAAGGTAGTACCTTGCCCATGGGTCTTCCCTTGAAAAGGTCGGCCCCCCAAATCAGTTGAATTTAGCTGAATGCCATAGGCCGCTATCTGGACGATTCTGACGTCCAGTTAAATGGTTCCGTTGCGCAAGGAGTTCTGTCGTTTCAGTTAATCCTACAATTTGGAGGCCCCCGAAAACCCCTCAAACTGTCGCAAATCGAGGAAATTTCGCGCTGTTGTGAGGTAATATCTCGGTAGTTTGGAGGAAACCTATCATGGAAACGAAAGGGACGCCCAACACATTTATGGAAACCATCCCGCGAAATGGTGGCTTTCCTTTGGGAAGCCAACTCAAGTGACCTCCTTAGACTTATACAAGGTGATTTTAATGGAAACTGTAGTTTGCAACGTGATGTATTTATCAACCATGTAAAACCCCAATGCATGAATGTCTCACTTGCGCAGTCTCATCATTACGACTGCGCGTGGCTCAAGTAAAAAGCGCGCTGTAGGCAGGGTTCATTGTTGACCCTTCCCGGTTGCTTAACCCGTTCTATAGGTTATCAGCCGTAAGCGGCTCTTTGTACAGAGTTGTACGCCATGGATGGCGATCCTGGACTACCCCATACTGAGGTGCGTCCCATACCTGATGAGCCCGCAGGCGATGAAGACGCCTCGCAATACGAACCGACTAGTCGCGCGAATTCCCAAGTGGCCAGGGAGCTCATCAGGAAGGGACAGGCTTTGAGCAGTCAGGGCCCCGAATCGCTTCGATCTCGAAGTGACCGTGGGAGGACTGGGCGGTCTGGTGCTCGATCTCCTTCACCTGTTGGATCAGATCGGCATCGGCACGGTGACATCGTCATGTACGACCCCCAGACCGATCTCGCAAGGGGAAACCCTATGCCACAGTCTATGAATCAGTTCAATCAACATGTTGCAAACGTCCACCTCGATCCTTCGATGACGATCTACCAGGAGGTGACGAACTATCAGCAGGTCAACGCTACTCAGAACAATGCCCAGTTCAACCAGTTCGTGAATCAGGACACCGGCCCCATGGTCGCCCAGATGGCGGAGGCAAGGCATGGTGAGATCATTGCCGGACTCCAAAGCCAATCGGAGGCCATGAGACGCGAGATTCAGATGAATGCGGAGCAGCGTGTGAACACCATGAAATCGGAAAGAGAAGCCGAGATGAAGTACCAAAACGCCATGAATACGATCAGCGAGCAGGAGAGACAGATCAGGGAGCTGAGGGCTATGGTCGAGCAAATGATGCAGAATCAACAGCAACCGCCCGCTCAACCTGCTCCGGCTCCTGCACCTCCCGTTCAGCAGGCACCAGCTACCCCCTTGGCTATCCCAACAATTCCTTTGGCCGCATCTCCACCCGGACTTTCGAATGCTTCCTCGCACAGTTGGACGAAGGTCGGGAGCGACCCCTACGGCAAAGACGGATCCGTTCCCGCCGGGGCCGTGGACGATGCTGCTACCGGAGACGGTTGGCGTGGCGATGATGGTGATGGTGGAAATGACAAGGACAAGAAAAAGAAAAAGAAGAACAAGAAGAAGAAGGACCGTAGCCGACGCCGGCGACGAGATCCGTCATCTTCTCCCTCGTCATCTTCATCATCAACTTCGACTGCATCGGATGAATCCTTTCGACGAAAGCTACTGAAGCACTTAGGTAATTCGAGCGATCCGACAACGGAACGCGTTCGTGTAAAGGAGGGTGACAGAATTCAGATTCCCCGATTCCCGAAGCCCGAACAGTACCGTAATTGGAGGATGAAGGTTAGGGATGCTGTTGTTGCTACTTCCGATCAACCCGAGAAGGCATTTGAGTGGATTGAGGCAACTTGGATCCCAGGTCAAACTGTTGAAGTCCTTCGTGATTCAGGAGTGTTTGTCCATCTTGACGCAAAGCTGGCATCGGCGTTGACGAACATCTTGGAGGGCGACCTCGCGCGGCAAGTCGACATTTTCAAAGAACAAGAAGCAAAGGAGAAACGCTACGCGAGGGGACGTCAAATTCTTTTGATGGTTCACAAGCACTTCAGCACGAACATTAAACATGGTGCAATTTACGACTTTGAGGACCTGCTCTCTGTCCAGCTCATCAACGAGGACCTCAAGAACTTCATGACGAGATGGGACACGGTCATCGCTGGAATGGGCAATGAGCAGAACGAGAAGACCCTCGAAGCGCTCTTCCACCGCCAGATGCGAAAGTTTCGGCCTCTCAGTCACGACCTCAATGGATATGAGCGGGCTGAGGAAGGGACGGAAAAGCACTCCTATAAATTCTTGATTGACGCATCGAGGAATTATTTGGAGCGGAAGCGGCTTGTTCACATGCGGGATGCTATGTCGAGCAACACGACAGGACGTGGCAGGACTCCATCGAACAACCCTGCTGTTCCTGGAATCCCCAAGGGTGTATGTGTGAAATTTCAATCTGGCCAGTGCACCTATGGTTCAGACTGCCGATTCGAACATGTTAAGGCACCGAAAGGTAAGGGGAAAGGCAAGAAGGGCGGATCAAGGTCTCAGACGCCATTCGCAGAGCCCCCCTGGTTCAAAGCCCCAGGTGTGCAAGTTCTTCAAAGCGAACAGATGTGAGAGAGGGAAAGACTGCCCATGGCAGCACCCCGCAACTTCCAAGCTCCAGCCCCAAAGGCCGACAAGAACACTAGTGGAGACACCCCCAAGACATCGCCGAGAGACAAAAAGAAGAAGAAGAAGGGTAGCAGGCCTTCTTCTCAGGATTCGAAAGATTCGAAGGGTTCTCAGTCCCTCAAGTCTCCGCGATCGTCAAAAGGCAGCAATGCCGCGGTGTGCCTCCTCCAGGCGATGGTGTGCGCCGCGACCCTCGACTCGGTCGCCTCGTATCCTTGCTTGCCTAGTGTGAGTCACGATGTTTTTCAGGGTATGCCATGTATTAAGAAGTGTGTGCAATTCTCAGACTACCCATCTATTGCGAACTATGAGACTGACGGCGAGCTTTGGCCCTACACTGCCTCGTCGAGAAGGTTTGCACAAGAGTTTCCTGTGGATTACATTCCAAAGTTCGATGAGAGAGCTGTTTCAGACGCAACTCTTGTCGGTGCTATGCATGAAGCAATGGTGAAGGACTTGCTCAATGGCACGAAGACTTCTTGCAAGTTTGAATGCGACTCTGATTTCGGCTGTGATTCCTGCATCCCCGCAGGCCTAACGGCCGAGCCAGAGAAGCCGGAGACTTCCCCCAAAAGGGGGAACGCTGCTGTTGCTTATCTACCAATGGATTCTTCTCACATTCCGTGGATCGCGGACACAGGAGCTGCTCAGGATTTGCTGTCGAGAACGGATGCGGAGATGGGGAGTATTTACGAATCGTCTCAACCACTGAAGTTTTCCACAGCCAATGGGAATATTTTCGGTACTGAGCAGGCCAATGTCAAGATCAAACAGACCGATAGTGTTGTTCGGCCGTATGTTCTTGACAAAGCTCCATCCGTGTTGTCCGTGGGTATGAGATGCCTCAAGGACGGATATGATTTCGCTTGGAGAGCCCACAGCAGACCTTATTTCCGACTTCCGGATGGTTCACGCATCAAGCTCGAGGTCAAAGACAATGTTCCATTCATTTCCCCAGCGACTCAAAATGCTGTTCCAGCTTTGTCACAGAGCATTCCAAAGGTTACATCATTACCATTAGCTCCCATTGAAATTGAGGATGAAGTTCTAGTCATTGACGAGGAACCAGAAGCTGTGGAAGAGGTGCTTGTGACTAATGAGGATGATGGGGATGAATTGGGGAACGATGATTTCTTGCGTGAAGACACTATAAGCCAACCGGAAGGTGCTTGATGGATATTTGTACATCTTCGCCCTGTTACAAGTCTCGCAAAAGGGGTTCTTGGGAGTGTGACACATCAAGTGCTGGAGTGAGGTCGCCTCATCACGCAAAGCTGCTTCACCGCGTTCGCGAGGAGCATCCTTCAAAATGGGCTTAATTCCACCCAAGTCGAGGCCAAGAAGTTTGGTGATCACCTTACGGCGGACCATCTCATTACCTCAGATGATCGTGAAATCGGCATTGACCAATCTAGAGTTGCACTTGTGGTTCGAGATGTTGCCACCGATTTCCGTTATGTTTATCCAGCAGCACGGAAAACCTCTCATCAGTGTGTGATGGCTTTCAAGCACTTTGTCCGCACCGGGGAAACCGTGAACATATTTTACAGTGATCGGGCTCCTGAACTTGTGAAAGCTGCGGATCAATTTGAATGGAAGCATGTTCAAAGTACAAACTACATTTCCAAAACGAATGCCATTGCTGAGAGGAACGTCAGGGCAATTATCGAGGGCACGAGGACCAACCTGGAACAAGCTGGTTTGCATCATTTGTATTGGCCACATGCGGCCAAACACTATTGCATGGCGCATAACATCACGGATCACCCAGATTATCATTCACCATGGAAGGCACGTTTTGGAGAAGATTTTCCCGGACCATATTTGCCTTTTGGTTGTCAAGTCAACTTTTGGACTGGCCCGAGGAATCGACCCAACAAACCTTTGAAGTTTGAACCTACTTCCAGGGCTGGAATATTTCTGGGGTATCCCATCCATCCTGACTTTCTTTGGCGTCACGAATTTCTTGTTATTCCTTTGCGAGATTTGATGGAGAAGGACTATGATCAACCTATTGCTCCGCTGAGAGTAAATCAGATCAAATGTCCGGATGGTGAATTCTCCTTTCCAATGGTCGAACGGCACTTATTGCACGTGAATGGCGTAATGCCAGGGCTTGAATACGCTCCTGAAACGCCTGATCCAGCTGCATTAGATGCGCCGCTCTTGGAAGAGGATTTGCCGGCAGAGATGCCAGGCCAGGATGACATTGACGATCAGGAACTCGCTGAAAACCTCGGAAAGCTGATCAAAGTTTCCCCCGAGAAGGGACCCGCATCGGAAGAAGTGGTCAAAGTCATCGACTTGAAGACCAGCAAGGACACCTTTGTTCCCAAAGATGGAGGTGCTCATTACGATGCGGGGGGTGTGAAAGCTCGGAGGTATTCGGGATCAAGCAAACCCGACAGTATTCCACCTTCTCTTTGGAAAACAATGTCAACAAAGCAAAGGAGACTCGCTATCATCAAAGAAGAACGAGAGAAGGCTCGCAAGGCTTTCCCCGATGAGCCCGTCTCCGAGGACCCGGAAGCTTCTTCCTCCAAGGCTAGGCCGGCGACCACTGCAGTTAACAATGGATTGGAGGATGAGTTTACAAGCATTCCTCTTATGCCTGTTGCACCTTGCGTTGGGAACCACTCTAAAGAGAAGACTGTTGAGGACGCGCTGGATGTTGTGGTTTTGCCTGCACTTTCTGCGAATCCCGAAATTGGGCAACATCGTTGCAAAGTTCTTCAAGCTCACCTGCACCCCGTTATTCATGCTATGGTTGCTAGACCGGTGGGGCGGAAGGAGATTGAAAGCAATGCTGATGCCCAAAAGTCTATTGATGTGGAGTGGCACAACCTTGAGAGCAAGGGCGCATGGGATTACAACACTGTGCGTGAGTGGTCGCAAGTGGTCAAAGAAGCCAAGGGGAGAAGTGAAAAGGTCCATGTTGGCAAAATGTTTGAAATCTGTGTTGAGAAAGGGAGTGAACTTCAAAAGGGAAACCCTCTTCGCAAGTTTAAGGGAAGGACTGTTTTTCAGGGGAACAACGTAAAAGACGAAAATGCTGAGCAAGCTTTATTCGCTGAACTTGGATCGGCCCCTTCCACCATGGAAGCTGCCAAAGCCATCGATGCTTATGGAGCTATGCCTGGTAACTGCACCCAACAATCCGATGGGCGACAGGCATATACGCAGGCATTATACAAGGGAATCAAAACATGGGTACGCCTCCCAAAATATCGCTGGCCGAAAGGTTGGGCCTCGAAGTACAGCGATCCGGTGGTGCAACCCATTCTTGCTCTTTACGGCCACCCGGATTCGGGGAGTCTGTGGGAGAAGCACTGTGAAGACATTCTCTTGTCCCTTGGTTTCCGTCTTGTTTACCCTGGAGCCTGGCCTTCAGTTTTCTGGCATCCGAAACTTCGACTCCTGCTCGCAGTGTACGTCGACGACTTCAAGATGTCGGGACCGGTTCAGAATGTTGCAAAAGGTTGGGAACTCATTTCTTGGATGTGAACATGTTGTCACAGAGAAGGTTCAACTTTCGCCTGAACATCATCCTTTCGCTCATGTTTTCAATCATGACCTGGAGGATCCATCCGACAAGACTGCAGCCGCAGCTCGCCGAACTCAGGATTACTGGGAACACTATCCAGAACATGGCGAGGTTGTTTGTCAACACGAGCAGCCAAGGCGCAAATTTCGCCGCACGCCTAACGGTGTTGCCAAAGAGATTGGGTTGGGCGGGACGCGGTACACAGAGTGCAGTCCATGTTTTGATAAAGATGGTGCTGCTCAACAGTATTGGCATTTCGATGAAGACGATGATCAGATTCAGACTGTCCCTTTTCTTTGGGTTGGAACCACGTATTTCTTTCATGAAAGCGTTGGCAATGCCCGCCTAGCGGCTGCGGCCGTGAAAAAGCTCAGGGACAAGACGTCCGCCAAGAACGCCAATCGAGCCAAAGGTTTTTCATATCTCGATGAACTGTTTCAGCACCAACCTTGCATGGACAAACCCGTCACGCTGGTTACCTACGACATGACCGGATTCCTTAAACAATGCCTTGACAGATATGTTGAGCTTGCGGGGGGCAATGTTCAGTTCAAGAAGGTTTCCACTCCATTTCAGGATGACCGCATTGCAAGACCCACCAAGGATGATACGGAGAAGAAGGGTATTCTTCAACCCATCGCCTCCAAAATCCTCATGAAGGTTTTGTTTGCTGCGCGGATGGCCCGTTTTGATCTCTTGAGAGCGACCCAGGGGCTGGCTTCTCGCGTCACCAAGTGGTCCGTCGATTGCGACCAAGCGCTCTTCCGGTTAATGTGCTATATTCATACCACTGTCGATCGGAAGATGCACGGTTTCGTTGGTGATCCCTCATCGCGAACCCGACTTTGGTTGTTTGCGGACTCAGATCATGCTGGCGAACATGATTCCCGCAGTACATCAGGGTGCTTTCTTGCATTGATTGGTCCTAATACATTCTATCCTCTGACTGCATTTTCCAAAAAGCAGACTTCCACTGCGATGTCGTCCACTGAAGCCGAGGTGATTGCAGCTAATGTTGCATTGCGTGCTGTTGGACTTCCGTCTTCCTGCCTCTGGGAGATCATACAGTCGGCGGGGGGTGGTACAGAAAACCCAACATGCACTCTCACCCCATCAAGAACTTCCGATTATTGGATCAACGACACAGTCAATGGATACATAGTCAGAGTCCATAATAAAAGAAGAACCCAGTTGTTTGTTCCATCGAACGATGACTGCCCGGTTAGGACCGAGGCCTTGTCCAGCACAAGATACACGGTTCAACTCTTCAGTGATGGCAACATCGACCTCAAAGTGTCCCGAATTTGCCCAAATGATCCAGAACGCCAAACCGACTCCGCATGGACAGACGTATTTCTTCATGCGGGGGGCCGGTGAGGCCGATCTCGAAATCGAGGCCAAAGAGATCAGGGACAACCTCACGGACTTTGATTATGTTGGGGATGAACGTATTGGTAGCAAGAGTGTGACTCTTGTCAACAACGGTTCTTTCGAAGGCGTTTTCCTCGAGGACAACGAGGCCACTATCCGTATTCTTGAAAGTGGTAGATCTCCGGCCTTTCGCCATACTGACAAGACCCAACGTGTTAATCTTGCTTGATCAGCGGAACAATTCAGGCGGAAACACTATAAGCTTACACACGTGTCCACTGAACTTCAGGCAGCAGATATACTTACGAAGCCTTTCACAAATGCTGAGAAGTGGCAGGGAGGGCTCAAACTCATGAATATTGCTAGCAAAGTTGATGTCTCAGGTATGCCGGCTGCTGTGTCGCCACGCCTGGAGAAATCCGAGGCCAGGAATACGGGGGGGTGCCCCTAATCGTATTCTGGTAGAAGTTTGCTGTTCACACGAGTCCAAGCTTGGCGATACTTCGCGCCGCCCCGCCGTTGGCTGCCATGTGATTCGGATTACCCAGGACAATGATATTCTTTCTCATGCCACTCGAAAACGTGTCGTTGACGAGGTGAAGCATATCCGCTCTATTGGCAACAAGGGCTCCATTCCCGTTTTATTATGGGCAAGTATCCCTTGCACTGGCGGAACTGCTTGGCCTCATATTAACATGAATCATGACACGGCGAAAGGGAAGGTGAAGCGACATCGATCCATTTACAAAAGAATTTGGTCTGCCTTCGTTGACCTCGTGAACTCCATGGAATTTGCCAAACCGTTGATTGCTATTGAATGGCCCAGGAGTTGCACTTATTGGGATGATAAGGCTGTTGACAAGTTCATTATCCGAAACAACATGACTTCTGTTAAGTTTGATGGTTGTGCTGTTGGTGTCAAAACTACGGATGGGATTCCTATGAAGAAACCATGGACTGTTAAGACCAACATGCATTGCCTCCACAATTACCTTGATGGAAGAGTGTGTTCTTGCACTATCCAACATGCTGAAGGTAGGGGACGGAATCTTAAAAATACCGAATCCTACACGTACATCATGACTGACTTGATTCACAAGGCTTTTGCTTATGAAGTGTCGGTTCAAGAAAAGGTTGCTGAAACACGTGCACTAGTTGCGACCATGGCTGAAGAAATGCCTGTCGAGAATAAGGCCTTGAAGACGGTGCGCTCGACATTCTCCGCGAGGCACTGCAAAGATGTGCCGCTTGCTCGGGTTGACTATGGCTCGGACTACATCCTGCACGATGGGAAGGTGAAGGCCGAGGTCATCCCCGACGAGCTGCGCGTCGCCAACCGAGAGGCTTGGTCAGACATGTTCCGCGATGCGGCAACTCAATCATTCATCGTCAAGGACGTGAACTCCGGTGTCGATCTTGCAAAGATGAGTGAACGAACCGATGCGCTGGCTCCCGCCAAGAAAGCGCCATGACATCATTGACAGGTGCTCGGGTATTCTCAAGGAGGCTCCGGTTGAGGCTTTCGATATCCTCTTCTGCCCGGGGAAACCCGCGGTCAACTATCTGTTTTTCGGCGATTCCTTCAATGCGTTGGTCAAAGATGGAACAAAGACAGATGTTGGCACCATCATCAAGGAGAACAAGAGGACCCTCTTCGGGCACAAGCATGAGGTGTGGTCTGAGATGACGTGGGGAAAAGGGCTCTCAGAGTCGCTTGACGCTGCCGAGCGAGCCATGATCAAGCTCGCCGAAAGGCCTGAGCCCCGACCATACGTCATTGTCATTTCGTGGTCCGGGAACGACGTTGTCGGTCGCAATGGCTACATCGACAACCCCGCTGCCCTAGCGGGCTGGGCCACGGATTCCGAAGCAAAACGGAAAGCGGCAATGGACATCATCGAAAGGAATGCCAGGGCGGTGATGACAGTTCGCGATCGACTTCGCCACATCGCCTACAGAGATGATGTCGTCCAGATTGTCCTCATCGTGCCGAGAGACTACGAGACCTACGGGCTGAGTGAGTCATACAAAGTCCAGATGGACGGGCACGCTCGATTGCTGCATGGATCCGCAGGAATCACCGTGCTAGACCCTCAGACCCTTATTTCCAACACGTCTCGAGCTGACCGCATTCACACGGATGACAATGAGCGGAACAGGAAGCACTACATTAGTTATTTTGTAGCTGCCGCCAAGCTCGGTTACTCCATCGGGCAGATCAATCGGTTTGAGGGTGCCATGAACTGGTATCGCCTCGAGAGGGAGTATCTGGACATCGACACGTCCATCCCGATTGTTGGCGCTTCACCCCAGGAAACTGGCGGTCCGGCAATCCCGAGGATCCGTTCGACAACGAGGTCCGCGAAAGGGAGTTGGAGGCGATCGACGAAATCGCCGCGCAAGAGCCGAAGCGCGAGATCTTCCTGGAGGCTGAAAAGGAGGCAAACCCCCTCTACCCCCTTGACACCGTCAAGGAGGAAGCAAAGATCTTGTACATGATGCAACCTGACATTCACGCGGCGACCGTCAGCGGCCTCAACGATGTGATCGATTGGTCTTCTTCTTCGGATGAGGAGGATCAGGTGATCAGCTTCGACCTGCCCCCTGGCTCTCAGCCTAAGGTCAGCCGGCCGAAAGGCCAGGCCGTTGAGGTTGCCGCAGTGGATCCGAACGATGTTGGTGAGGACGGTCAAATCAAGCTCATCCTCACTTCCAAGCGGAAAAGTCACAACAAGATGACTGCAGCCCTCAGTGCTGCGACACCGAAGGTGAAGGCAAAAGCCATGCCGAAGCAGGCTGCCTCGTCCAGTGATCAGGCGTCCGTGGCTGGGAGCAGCAAGACTCAGCCCGGAGAGATCCGTGGCCCGGAGATTATCCCCAAGGCAAAGGCAGTTCCCAAAGCTGCTGGAAAGCCCGGGGAGACCCGTGGCCAGGCTGCGGAACCAAAGAGGGAGTCGATCAAATGCTCAGGAATCAAGATTCCCCAGATTGAGAACTATGGCAGAAGAACGTTCTTGAGCAAGAAGGTGTCGTATTTGGTTCGTGGACACGCACACGAACATGCAACGCGATCTATCCCTGAGATCAATCTCAGGGACAACTCCTTCGACTACGCAGCCGTCGCCAAGTGGATCCAACGTCGATATGACTGGACCACGAGCACATCGAACCGGTTCGAGGTCTATGTCGAGTACGCGCCGGCCGGGCAGCAATGGAACGGGCTCAGGTTTCATGCCGCTACGGATCCGCGCGTTCACCGGCCACAACGATTGGGTGACCGAGGCCAGCGGCTTTGACAATATTCCAGGAGATCCCATTGCGATGTATGTCAACTACACCATTGAGCACGCAAAGAAGGGGGTGCGACCGGGCTTTTGCAAAGATTTCTCGGACGCACGTCGAAAGGCGCTGCCCAAAATCGCCTACCACACGTGCAACATGCAGAATTTCTTTGACATCATTTACATGGGCATCTTTCCTGGGGGAATGGGCGACCGACAATCCTCACGGTAGTGCCTCCTTGGGACAGGCATGGCCGGAAGGCGGGGGGTGCGCGGGCTGATCGGCCTATCAACATCGCCGTCGATGTCGAGATGTTGATCCAATTGGGCTGTCGGCTGTACGCACCCGGAGACGGGGAAGCCCTGGTGACCGAGGATTGGATCACGAACAAGGTCCTCATTTATGCCTATGATGCTGAGTGCGCGAAGTTCATCTGGTCCAATCGCATGTATGTCAGCGTCAGAAGGAATTACCAGGACAGCATCAAGAAGTATCGTGAGGAGACTCAGAAAGGCGTTGTCGGGACCCCGGTGCTTGAGTCATTCATGGCAAAGGCTGACAAAGAGTGCAAGCTCTACTACAAGCAATGGGCCCCGACTGCTTGCCGCGACATGATGAGGCCTCACCGAATTGGGAATGTGACGAAGGTCAGGGACGTCTACGACGAGAACCTCTCCAAGGAGGAACAGGTCGCCCTTGAGTTTGAGACTGCTCGGTATGGTCTTTACAGGAACTGGGCTCGTGCTGTGAAGCCGCAGCCCGGGGAGACCCGTGGCCGGAGCGGATTGTGGCAAGACCTGGACCCCAACAAGCAGAAGTCGACCAATTGGCGCTTCGCGGAGGTCATGCACATCCCCGACGTCGAATGCCCGCGCTGCAAGATCGTTATCCCTGTGGGTACAATCAACTGCTATCAATGTGACAACCTCATGGAGCGCATGCCCGATATCAAAAAGATTGCAAGAGTTGTCCGATTGCAAGAGATGGCCAACAGCTTGGGCGTGCCGCTTTCAATGGACCAGGTTGAGACCCAGATCTTGACGCAGAGGAAGGACGCGAGAGGGGATCGAAGCGCAAGAGGGGGGCTCGGGATCATGAAGGACATTGCAAGAAAGCCGTCCTTCGCAACAAAGAGTACAACACCTTGTACGAGAGGCTGATCAACGACCCCTTCTACGCCTACACTGCCGCGCGGGGAGACCTGACGCCCTCCGCCCTCGAATTTATCGAGAAGGTGGCACGATGCATTATTCCGAGTTTCGAAAGAACAAAGGAAATGATCCAAGGAAGCGTTGCTGTGCCAAAATATCACGCACGGCTAACGCTGGCGCCGCCTAGCGAGGACGTGCAGGAGGTTGATCCCAAAGACGTGTATGTGGTGCATGGTGGCAGATTTTTGGAAACCGAACAATTTGCCGCGTTGTATGGAAGCCTTGACAAGACCAACCGCTATCCCGTGATGGGCTGGAGTCGGGATTTCTCATCGGTGGGAGATTTCGAAACTGTCTTGGTTGAGTTGCTTTGCTTCGTCGAAGAGGAGATCCCCGGCATCCAAATCCCTGGACGAGCCACCCCTCTCCCTGCAGTTGTCGGAGTGACGCGCAAGCCCATTCCACAGCTCCGGGAGACCGGTGGCCAATGGCAAGATCGTCAATGGAGCCAGTCGTACTGGGGAAGCTGGGGCCAATCCTGGGACTCGTGGTGGTCTGATGATCAGCGCCCGTGGAAGAGCTCCCGCAATTGGGATTGGCGGTGAATGAGCGGTCTCTTCAACAATCTTTTCAATCTTCGGCTGACATCCAATTACACTTCAAATTCAATATTCATTGTACTTGTCAATCTATGTTGGCCGAAGATCAATGTACAGGCACGAGCACGCCTCGCGAGAGCGACGGTCAGTGGAGGCGGAAGACCTTAACGGCCAGTTGCTCGTATCCAAGTGCTTGTGTGCTGCAAAAGACTTCATGCCGATCGGGTTTCTTTGGTTGTTTCATCCCTTTCATTTGTCCTCCTGTTTCACATTCGGGCACAGGGGGTGTAGTTTGCAACGTGATGTATTTATCAACCATGTAAAACCCCAATGCATGAATGTCTCACTTGCGCAGTCTCATCATTACGACTGCGCGTGGCTCAAGTAAAAAGCGCGCTGTAGGCAGGGTTCATTGTTGACCCTTCCCGGTTGTTTAACCCGTTCTATAGAAACACCGGTCGCCAACATATTTTTGGAGCGATCCCCCCACTTCTCAATTTTTGAGGTGCCCTTGTTTGTAATTCAGAGGGAAGCCAACAAGACGAGGCCACATTTGCTTTGTGATTATTATTATTATTATTTTTAAAAAAGGAAAAAGAACAACACCACACATTTTGTGGCTAAACCCGTTTCGCAAGAAAACATAAGATACCCCCTACCCAAAATACCCGCTTTTTACGCGTTGTTTTGGCGGGAAAACCATATTTTCCATTGTAAATATCTCCTTTTTCCAGTAGAGGTTCGACATACCCTCAAAAAAGGCCGGGTCTTTGGAGGGGGTAGTTTCCCTGTCATTTTTTTGCCGAAGTTCCGCAGGAGCTGCCTCTGCCCGGAGAGCTCCTGGTGCAGGGCGCAGCCGCCCGTGGCTTGGGCATCCAGGGCCTCTTCTGCGCCTCGACAGAAAACCGACTAATCTGCGGTGGTTTCAGCAACCAAGCAACCAAACAAACAAACCAAACCAATGGAATGACCACCCCTCCTGTGGTCCGTCGTAGTTAAGGCAGTAGCAGGCCGTCAATCTGTAGCTCCCAGTATCATGTCGACCCACTGAGAAAGGAGGTAGTACCGTGGAAAACCAGGTTTTCCACAAAAATAATTACCCTGAAAGAAGAAAGCGTGTTTCGAGTAGGGGGTCCAACCCATGAAACAAGGGGCCCGAAGTTCCAAAACCATTAAACCACCCGTGCTTGAGCGTAAAATTAGGGGCCCGAAGTTCCAAAACCATTCAACCACCCGTGCTTGAGCGTAAAATTAGGGGCCCGAAGTTCCAAAACCATTAAACCACCCGTGCTTGAGCGTAAAATTAGGGGCCCGAAGTTCCAAAACCATTAAACCACCCGTGCGTGCTTGAGCGTAAAATTAGGGGCCCGAAGTTCCAAAACCATTAAACCACCCGTGCTTGAAAATTAGGGGCCCGATTTTCCAAAACCATTAAACCACCCGTGCTTGAGCGTAAAATTAGGGGCCCGAAGTTCCAAAACCATTAAACCACCCGTGCTTGAGCGTAAAATTAGGGGCCCGAAGTTCCAAAACCATTAAACCACCCGTGCGTGCTTGAGCGTAAAATTAGGGGCCCGAAGTTCCAAAACCATTAAACCACCCGTGCTTGAGCGTAAAATTAGGGGCCCGAAGTTCCAAAACCATTAAACCACCCGTGCTTGAGCGTAAAATTAGGGGCCCGAAGCTCCAAAACCATTAAACCACCCGTGCTTGAGCGTAAAATTAGGGGCCCGAAGTTCCAAAACCATTAAACCACCCGTGCTTGAGCGTAAAATTAGGGGCCCGAAGTTCCAAAACCATTCAACCACCCGTGCTTGAGCGTAAAATTAGGGGCCCGAAGTTCCAAAACCATTAAACCGCCACCCGTGCTTGAGCGTAAAATTAGGGGCCCGAAGTTCCAAAACCATTAAACCCACCCGTGCTTGAGCGTAAAATTAGGGTCCCGAAGTTCCAAAACCATTAAACCACCCGTGCTTGAGCGTAAAATTAGGGGCCCGAAGTTCCAAAACCATTAAACCACCCGTGCTTGAGCGTAAAATTAGGGGCCCGAAGTTCCAAAATCATGAAACCACCCGTGCTTGAGCGTAAAATTAGGGGCCCGAAGCTCCAAAACCATTAAACCACCCGTGCTTGAGCGTAACATTAGGGGCCCGAAGTTCCAAAATCATGAAACAACCCGTGCTTGAGCGTAAAATTAGGGGCCCGAAGTTCCAAAACCATAAAACCATCCGTGTTTGAGCGTAAAATTAGGGGCCCAAAGTTCCAAAACCATTAAACCACCCGTACCCGTGCACCCGTGCTTGAGCGTAAAATTAGGGGCCCGATTTTTGCAAAACCATTAAACCACCCGTGCTTGAGCGTAAAATTAGGGGCCCGAAGTTCCAAAACCATAAAACCATCCGTGTTTGAGCGTAAAATTAGGGGCCCGAAGTTCCAAAACCATTCAACCACCCGTGCTTGAGCGTAAAATTAGGGGCCCGAAGTTCCAAAACCATAAAACCACCCGTGTTTGAGCGTAAAATTAGGGGCCCAAAGTTCCAAATCCATTCAACAACCCGTGTAGCGTAAAATCAGGGGCCCGAATTGTCAATTCCATTAAACAACCCGTGTAGCGTAAAATTAGGGGCCTGAAATTCCAAATCCGTTAAACATTTGCTTGGCACAATCGTTTAAAGTTTAGATTTTCTTCGGCTCGCCAGGTTTGCACTCCGATCTCAGCTTCCGCCTGGCAAGCCGGCCCTGTCATTTGGGGCCCGCAGAGGGTGCCGCTTGGTGAGTGGTTTGAGTGACTGGCAAGTCACCTGTTTTGGGTGCAGGTTCTGACTTTTGGTTAACAATTGCCTTGGATTCCTTGGCCCTAAAAAACTCGTTTCGGTTCACAGGGTTCAAATTGCATGGGAGGGCAACTTCTGACCCAACCTGAGGGCACGGCGGGGCACAGTCCCAATTGTCGTCCGGATGCTGCTGGGTTCAATATGTGTTGAGTCCAAGGGCCACACCAGGTCTTTGCGGTTGGAATGGCCGATTGTTTTGTGGATGCCTTGATGTTCTCGCTGTTCACATATCTAGGCATCTTCAATTGGCATTCAACCCATGCTGCTTGATGTCTCTTAGGGGGCCTCGAAGCCGCTTGAGGGCTTCGGACACTGAGTTCGGTAGGGGTCAGAACCCGATTTGGTCCGCAGCGATTCTCTAAAGTTCCAGCCTGAAACCATCCCGAGGTGAAGCCGAACATTCTTGGTTAAGGTTCAGAATCAGGACATCTTCAAACAGGCCGTCAGACAGGATTCCACCAGATTTGAGAATCCCTAAGGCAGGCGGATGCGTTCCTTCTCCCGAATTTCTGCGGGTATTTCTCGATATGGCCAAAGTTCAACATCAATGGTACCATTTTGGGATAGGTGCACCACCCATTTCAGAACCTAATTTCGTGGAGATTGGGATGTTTTCACCCGCAGCCATATCAACGAGCCCAGGACGTCTTCCTGAGCCACAGCCACGGCTTCTGGAACTTCACGTCCAACTCAACGAGGAGTGGGGGTCGACTGGGCAACTAAGGGCACTGTTTGAGCGCCTGATCCACTTGCCAGACAAACAAAGCACAATTGGTGCATTTTCTCACTTCCTCAGTTCATGAACTTTAAACTTTTGGGAATACCATTTTAGTGCTAAATATAAAGTTTGAACTTTGTTTGGGCCATCCACTCAGCAAGTGAGTTTTGCTTGGATTGTTAGGACTTTAATTTTTGCCAACTAATGGGTTTTCCATTAAACCACAAAAAGTTAAACTTTCAGCAGGCGAGCAGAAAGCAACCAAGAAAAGAAAAGAAAGACAGCGCCGTTTCCAGCCTGGACTTGGAGACAAGGGCTCAGCTTGACATATATCCCACCAGGATTGAAAAAGCAAAAGCCTGCCAAGGCCTGCCCTTCCGAAAGGTGACGTTCAACTTTGCGTTCCGACCTGAGTGAACTGGCGATGTCATTGGGCTCACTTTCCCGCTGACATACTGGGGGCTCGTCATTAGTCGCAGAAACCTTAGTTGGTAGTTTGGATGGTTTGGATAATTTTAGCCCTGGTGTTGTATCATGGGAGCCCCCAAGCTTCAAACCATCCAAACCGATTCGAGGCAACCTGGCCTTCCTACCGGTTTCTGGCCCACCTTAGGGCTCCTTTCTGCGGGTCCCCAAAGATGGGCGGGCCGTGACCGAGAAACTACGTACTCAAAAAGTACCCGCTTCTTTTTCAGGGCATTTTTTTTTTAAACCTGGGTGTTCTATGGTAAACACCTCCCTTTTTTAGTGGGTCGACCTGATACCCTGAAAAAAGGCCGGGTATTTGGAGTAGGCTGAGATACACTGTTTCACCCAGGGCGACCATGGATTGGGGTCGGGGTCACTTTTCGGACAACCTTCGATCTCGCTTGCGAATGTGTGGAGGGGGCACCAGACCCGGAGGACCTCGCTGGCCTCCTGCCGCAGCAACTTGCTGCGCCCGGATCGCCTGGCCGCCGAATGCTTCGGCTTCAGCGACGAGGAGCGGCCGCGGGTGGGTCGGTTTCGGTGGTAAGCCGAGAAGGGCCGAAATGCGAAGACTCACTTCCTGAGTTGATGGACTTGAGTCACTTTTTTGGTTTGGACCTTTTTAGTGGTAAATGAAAAGTTCGGACTTTTTTGGGCCAGTCAACTTGAAAAGTGAGTATAAGATTCGCCTGCAATTCTGACCAAAGTGGGTTCTTTCGTGTGCCCCAAGCCCATTCTATGTAGTTGGCCCCTTTGTATCTGGTGGTTGACCTAGCTCGCATGGAGCTAGTGGTTGGGCAACCTGAGTGGCTGGTTGGTGTCCCCAGTTCGCCCATGTAAAAGCTGACGAGTCTTTGCCTCGATCCGAGAGTCTCTACTTGACTGTGGCCCAAAACCATTTTGGGATCCCAGTTTTGGGTAGGTGAATTCACCACCCATTTTAGGCTTTTTTTAGTGGGGATTGAGATGTTCACTGGGGGTACGATTTGGGTTTTGACCCATGGCCACTTAAACTAGTTCACCCAGGCCATCTAAGCAAAACTGGGTCCAAAGTGACATCCTCAAACGACCCCGGCAGTGCACCGCAAGCAATCCCCGGGGAAGCAGAAATGTTTGGGCCAGAGCCAAGGTTTCAACTTTTGAGCTTCTATGTTCAGGGTTCTGGCGTCAGGCAGGCGTTGCTGTGAGGCTTCCTTTTAAGCTGGTCAGGGGTGGGTTCTTTTGCAGCACCCTTGGGAGTTAAGAGTTGGATTTATGCCACCTCCCACGAAGTAACTTTTAGAAATCAAGGAGCTAAGTCTTGGACAAGTACTTTCCTTTTGGAGAAGGGTGCGCCAAACTTTGAGTGATTGTATTGTTCCTATTAGGTCCTACAGGACAGGTTCTTGTCCTTTCTCTGGGGGAACTCTGACTGGGGGAATGGCATGAAACCGAGGACGTTTGCCTCAAGATGACTACCCCCAGAAAGAGGTTGCATGGGCTTAAAGAAGCAGGGGAGCCTCCTTCTTCCTTGCAGGTTGGAGAACCATTTGAACTTGACCTTTTGAGTGGGAAAAAAGTCGAGAGTTGCATGGCCTCGCAGCCGGCCGTGAGATGTTGAGGACTCTTGTGGACACAAGTGGCAACCAGCCCACTTTCAATTCGGGCAGCGAAAGCAAGAGAGGTATGGAGAGGAGTGCCCTTTCTGGGGGAACCTTTGGTCCAATTTGAGACTTACCGTGGCCATCCCAAGGGACAAATCTTTTTGGACGTGCGCCACTTGGGGGCTCCAATTTTTATAGATTTGGGGAACGCCTTTCTGCGGGAACCTTTGGTCAAACCACCCAACTTGAGACTTTATTTGGAACTTACAGGTCCAATTCTTATAGATTTGGGGGACCAAGCCTTGTGGTTTCGTGTATCCTTGGGTAAGACTAATTCCGATTTGGGGAATCACGCCTGGTTTCGTGTCGGGGATCCTTGTCTTCTTGGGCAAGACTTGTGCTAGGAGCTGAGTGTGGCACCAGGCTGCGTGCGCCAGGCACCTCTCTCCCTGGAGGCGGGTCTGGGGGTTCGGGCCGGAGATCTGGAAGGAGCGTCCTATTGACATGTTCCATGAAGCGGTGAATAGCCCAAACAACATGTTGAAGTACTTGGGGTCTCCATGACCCTTTCAAAAGGGGTCTATGACCCCACTATGTTCAATAATGACCCCAATTTTCAAGGGTCATGGAGACTCCAGGTACCTCTTAAAGTGCCAATGTCCAAAACATAATGCGAAATAAATAGTTCTTGTCATTAACAAGTGCTCGAATCAGACTATGTGACCCATGCGGTGAAAGCAGGGGCTCACAGCAATGAAGAACCCCTGTGGACCCCGGATGATTCAGCCGGAGAGTGCGACTCAGCACGTGATCCAGACTCCTTACATGTGGCACGCCCCCATAAATCAACCAGGAGTTTCGTATTGCTGGGTTCCAATTATTCCTGACTCCAGGATTCTTCTTTTGCCTCCTTGCTTGGGAGTCTGGAAATAATTTTGGCGATGCATTTTGTTCCAGAAGGTCTGAAAAGCAACACCCTGACATACCAAGTAAGGTCTTTGGCAGGTGGCTTTTTCCCCAGACCGAAGTAGCCCGTATCCAAGACCACTCAAGTAGATCATGTGAGCGACAGACAAACACGTCAACTTGTTGGAAGAGCTCTTGACTTCGGGACCTTGAAAGGACCGCGTCAGCATGCAGTTGGGATGGCACAACCCCAACCATGCTGTATCATTGTCGGTACAAACGGGCAGAAGGGGAACAGTGCCATCTACTGCTACCCTGGTGTAGATTCAAATTATGGACAAAACCTGAAGGGTATTGCTTGGCCACGCTTGAGGCCTTGTTACATTGTTGTGGTTATTTGGGGTAGGGGTGTGGCCTAGGAGCATGTTTATACACATGCCAACCAAGCTTGTGGATGCTTGGAAGGAACCCTGCCAAGACTACCTTTGGGCCAAAAAGCTCCATTTCCGATTTTCCCCTGATGTGGAGGACATTGTAAGCTTTTCCCCCCCACCCCAAACCACCAATGTAAGGGAACCTTTGACAACAGCTTCCTTTCCTATTGGTTTGGTTTGGCAGTTTGCCAGCTTCCCATTGCACTTCAAGGCACCAATTCAGACCACCGCCGCTTCCAACCCGTCCGCTTCGGAGAGCTGGCTTCGCTCGATCCGAGGTGGGGGGCCCCAACGGCCCGGCCGGGCACCTGCGGGGGGAGTACCGCCGCGCCGCGGATCACTTGGGACGGCCCAGCTACGTGAAGCCCGGCGCCTCCATGGCGTTGTGCCTTCGGCCGGTTTTCTCGGTGGCCCCCGAAACGGCCGGGTTTTCTCGGTGGCTTGCCATTAGAAGCAGTTAAAAAGTGGGGGGTACCCCTCAGAAATGGATATGTCTTCGGTTGTGTTTGCCCCAAAACGGCCGGTTTTCTGTGTGGCTTTCATTAAAACCCATTCAAAGAGTGGGGGGTAGCTTCGGTGGCATCCGGTTTTTTGCACCAAAACGGTGTAGAAGCATTTAAAAAGGGGGTACCCCTCAGAAGTGTTCTTTTTTTGATCGCACCCCAGTTGGGGTGGTTAAACGAGGAAAACAGGATTTCAATCATTTTGGGAACCGCAACTTTTCTACGCATGTTCATTGAATCAAAGAAAATCTTAGAGGACACTCCTTTGGGGTTCCATGTTAATTTGTAAGGGTGGAAATCGTTTCTTCCTTTGCTTTGACGAAAACTCGAGATGTTCTTGCCATGATGTGGTTTTCCTTTCAATATTTGTGGGCGCTGAGACGCGGTGGTCCTTTGGATTTTCCTGTGACATTCCTTGTCTTGATGTGTTTTTATCCCTCTGACTCAAAGAGATGCACGCGTTGTTGTTGGCTTGCCTTCTGGCCAATAAGTGGTCGGTTTCCGGGCCAAAAGTCCAAACTTATGTGAGGCTGGGCCTCGGCGCCGTTCATGGACCTTGGGGGCACTCCGCATACCCTCAACCCCCAACCCGAGACATTGCCGAACAGCTTGCGTTTGAACATGCAAAGGAAGTCGTTGATCGCCCACTTCTGCCCATCCGGCAGATATAGGTTTTATCCAGGCAAAGCTTTTGGGCCATGCTAGTTGCCTTCCAAGGGTCCAACGTCGCCATAAAACTCAGAAAGGACCCCCTCCACAGATGGTTTGGTTGACGCAAATCCCAAGGCGAAGGATGTTCAATGGAGTTGGGGAACTCCCCCCCCCCACCCCCTTAGGGTTTTGGGAATGAACCGTTTGCGGATTCGCTTGGGGAAACAATAAGGAATGGTTAATTAAGTTGGTTATTCCATCTCGTTTGCTCAGATCCAGCAAGTTGTCCTGTCCATATTTCTTGATTGCTGGGTTGGATCTTAGGCTTGTTGGTTGAAATCATCTGTATTTTTCCCATTTAACCAACCAAAAACTAGCTTGTGCCAGGAATGACTCTCAGCGTTTTGGGAATGAACCCAGGGATTCCCTTAAAGGAAGGGTCATTCCATTTCTCAATCCCTGCCTATCGCATCGATCGCAAGTGTTCCATTGAACCCACAAAAAGTTGAGAACCTCTAGAAATCGGTTTGGATGCTGGCTTTGTGGATCCACCAATGGGTAGCAACAGACTACAAAGCAAGAGTGAAAAAAGAGGAACAACCAGTAACAACATAATAATAATAAATAATAAACACGCAGAAAGCGCCTCCCAATCCATTTGCCAAATTGGTCCCCACCGGGGACCCCGGAGGTTCTACAGCCACGAGCTCGGGGGCTGGCAGCTGAGCCCCGGCACGGCGCGCGGAACGGCAGCGCGCTCGCGCTTGGCGCTGGCGCAGGCCCCGGGCTGCGCCTGCACTCCCGAGCAGCTCAGGAATTGGCAGGCGCGGAAGACTGGTGCTCTTTTCAATGGGTCTGGGTCAAAATGAACCACCAACAGACCACAGATATTGGTCCATGCGTCCATGTACCATTTGGGTTCCTATGTTTGACCCACAGACAATTAGAAAAGCAAAGCCTATGTGTTTTTGCATAAGAAAAAGGATTTGTTGGTTTTGATCGAGAATTTGAGTTTTATATAAGCCTGACGCTTGTGCTCACAAAAGCCCACTGGGTGTGTATGTTTTGAAGTTGGTTTAAACGGGTTGCTTTAGAGTTGTACTTTTAGGGGGTTGCTTTCAAGCGGATCAAAAGGGAAACCCATCATGTTTGAGGGGGTGTGTGCGAGGTTGTTTTTATGGAGGGTGCCCTTTTGACGGGGATCGAAGTTTCTCGGGAGTTGGCAAATGGAAACAAGCCAATCATCTGGGGAAGGGGTCGAAACTTGCTGCTTTGATCGAACGAGGGAATGAGCCCAAAAAATCACCAGAGTTGTTCTTCAGAGATGAAATCCCTATTCCCGTTCGACCCGAATGGGCAACCATTGGTGTTTCGCTCACTCCTTGAGTGCCTACACTTACTTTCTGGCGCGGGATGCTGGGTGCAAACTTGGTTCAATTCGATAGGCAGGGAATGAGTTGGAGTGGCCCCAAGCTCAACCATCTCAGGGTTCCATCGGTGCATCCCCAAAACCAATGTCTATTCCTGTCTAAGAACAAAGAAGAAAACGGGCATAGGTCCTTTTTTTGAAAGTTCCCTGCTCGAGTTCATTGAGTTGTCCTTTTTGGTATCAGGGCGCTTTCTTTGGCCTGACCAGAGGCCCCGAAACAGTTAGAACGCGATTGAGGGGACTTCGATGTCAAGTCATGGTCATAAGAGTTGTGCATAGAAGCAATGTGCTTAGCCATTTGGCTTTAGAGTCCGACGTGCCTTTAGGATACCCTTGGCCCATGACGCGCTCTTGGGGACTTGTTGTATCAGCGTCTTGAGGCACACCTTCAGGCGATCGAATTTGTCCACCCTGCTTGACACCTGGAGAATCTATCGGAAGACTTGGGGCAGGTTGCAAAAGAACACCTGGGTGCTGAACAACCCGCAGCCACCGGGCATGGGTAATCTTTTTGCATTTCTTCCAAGCCCCCATTCTTACGCCTAGAACATGTTCTGCAGCCTTGTAAGTCGGGTTACTGAGGGAGGGATGGCCCATGGCAGGTGCTGAACGACCAGGGCCAGCTGCAGGCGCTGTTTATGGGACTGGTGCTCATGACCATGTGGGTAAAGGCCAGCTTTCTGAAGGCCAGTCCTTTCTTGCAGACGGCCAGTGAGTCCAGGGAAAGGATGGGCGGGGTGAGAATGGGGAATCAACCCCATTCTAGAAGAATGGGCATGCAAGAGGTGCAAACAGATACAGTATACAGATGTTCCTTTTTGATTTTCAAAGGGCCATGGCACAATTCAGGCATTCTCTTCTCCACAGAAACGGCAACAAACTGCCCACTGGTCCCGCAAGGGGACCTTTGCAGGTTTGGCTTTTCTGTCAACACAGGTGTAACCCAACGAGGGCCAGTTGATCCATGGGATTTCATGGGCTGCGGAATGAACATGGTCCAAACTCAAAGAGGATCGCATATGAAGGACTGCTACCCATGAGTTTCTGGGTTGAGTTCCCATGGCTCTGTCTACGGGCATTTTTCCAAGGGCCAAGACCAACGGTGAGAAGCTGGCACTTTTGGAAATGGGCCTTTCCCCCTCAGAAGCAATCAGCACGAAGCAAAATGTCCACTTGAGACCCAAAAAGGAGGAACTGACCCACAGGTCCAAGCAAGTTGTTGAAAATCACGGTTTGGGTACAAAATCGGTCAACGGTTCCACCAAAAACAACAGGTTCAAACTCTTCCACCGAAAAATATCCAGCGAAGAAACACGAAGCTGTTGTAGTCTGAAAGCCTCAAGCAAAGATTCAAGGTAAGCACCTACCACTTGAGCTTTGAAAGAGGTTTTGAAGGCTATGATTTTTTTTTTTAAATGTGATTACCCCCAAGCGCCAAACTCCTTGGCCCAAAAAACGGGAAACAGGCTGGAACTTACGGCCAGGAGCTGCCGCTGGCCTTGGCGAAGCCACCGCTGCCTTCCTGGCTGGTGCTTTTGGGCTGGCCCCGAAGCCTGCGACTGTCAGGCGATCGGATGGGACTTCCAAATCCTTGGGTGAACTTGGAAGCCAAGGGCGAACGGAATCCGTTCACACCACTGTTGGTTGGCATTTACAGGGGAATCTTCAGGCCAGAGTTTCTTAGGTGGTGCAGGATTTCGTGCATCCACAGTGTGAACACCATCCGAGCTAAGGCCGAAAAGGAGCGAAGGCCTCATCTCGTTGGGGGATGAGTTTATTTAAAGCCTTGATTTCCTCTATCTAGCTCCCAAGGCCTTGAGGTGTTTGAGTTGCGGTCTTGTTTGGGGAAGCGGAGAGAGGTGGGGGTGGACGCCTAAGATATACACCCTTGTACCCTTTTCCGCGTTGGTTCGTGCCACCAATTACGGCTACTGGTGTGAGCTTCTTGTGAGCTTAAGCATGGAGCCCTACCAATGGGCTGGAGCAGCACAGTTTTGCCACACTGGGATATACTCTCTCGAGTCAGGGAGTTTATGGCCAACATTTGGCAATCAACTGCATGACCACCATGATCGTCTTTGCTTGGTTGCCCCTTGCTGTGACAGGAGTAAGTCTTGTCTCCAATACGATCATGGGAGTGGGCAGGGGGCTAAAGTCTTCCAAAACACGCCTGTCCACTTCAATGATTGTAGGAAGAACGTAGTCGTTTGGAAAACACACTTCTTGCTTACTTACTTGCTTGCTTGCTTGCTTGCTTGTCATCAGAAAGTTCATTTTCTCGCTCCGCGCACCGGGTGGATGGATGGATGGATGGATGGATGGATGGATGGATGGATGGATGGATGGATGGATGGATGGATGGATGGATGGATGGATGGATGGATGGATGGATGGATGGATGGATGGATGGATGGATGGGGTGGATGGGTGGGTGGGTGGATGGATGGATGGATGGAGGGTTGGAGGGATGGAGGGATGGATGGGATGGATGGGATGGATGGGATGGATGGGATGGATGGGATGGATGGGATGGATGGGATGGGTGGGATGGGTGGGTGGATGAGTGGTGGGCGGATGGTATGGATGACGGGCGCATGGATGGACAGATGGAGGATAGTAGATGGCTCGGCCAACGCCTTTTGCACGTGTGTGAATGCGGCGCGCATCATCAGGACTGGCTTTGAAAGGGCTGGCCCCAAACGCGGGAGATGCAAGGGATGCATGCAATGCGCGAAACGCAGGGGCTTCCCCAAATAGGTCACAGGCTGTTAAAAAACCTGGAGGCGAAAGCTGTGTCACGCGTGTTTCCCTGGCTTTTCCGCAATTTGTCAATGTCTGGGTTACTCATGCTTGGCAGTGAACGGGATAATTAGGACAGCATTGTCAAAAGAGAAGCGGAAGACATTAGAGTGCAGAGTTGGTGTATCGTTTTGCAATGATACCATTTGTCTATACATTGAGTCCCCACTATGCAGCAAGCGAGTCGGTTGCGTGCTCCCCTCATCACAGAGACTCTTCTAGCAAATGCATGTTTGCTGGGATGGACATGGTGGCTCTCCAAGTGCTTTTTGCCAGCATTGGCCACCAACATTGGCCATGCATCAACCTGTGTGCACTCATGTATGTTCGTGTGCAAGCCTTTCACAACGGCGGTAACATGGGCTGGATTTGAGAAGGGGCAGGAAATAAACACCTTAGAATTGGTTTAGTATTGGCCTATTCTAAAAGTAGTATTCCCGGATGTGGGTTTCTCAACAAACACATTATTTTTAGGGGGGGCTTTCTCTATGAGGAAGGGGTTATAACCTTGTTGGCGTCTTCGGGGACGTCTTTGGGGCTGTGTTTCGTGATGTTTTGGTGGCATTTGTCATGGACACACGTAATACGAGGTTCTGCACGTTTCATCATTTCAGCTCCTTTATGTTTACCAGAGAAGGTCCTGATCTGGTTGAATATTGTTTCCAGCCACCATGCGAAATCCAAACTGCTTTGCTGATGTAGGTTCCAGCAAATATCGGTCAATGAGCAAACCTTCATATGTCACGGTTCTTGGCAAGTGTCTTTAGTTTGTTGTTTGGAATCTGTTCAGGTTGAGTTGTTGGGCTGCAAACAAATTGGCATTTGGTTTTATTCGTACCGGGGAAGATATTTGGACCTGCCATTTGCACTCGGCCGAAAGGTCATTTTTGGTTGGGGTTGGGAAGGAACATGAAGAACGCCCCACTAAACCAGCAGGTACTGGGTGAAGAAATATTTTGTGTAAGGGTTGGTTCCCCATTCACTGCGCGCATTCTCTTTAGAAACCGCCCATTTGCCCGGTTGCCTAGATTTTGACGGGAAGGCTCTATCAAAAGAATGGGGAAGCTATAGCTAGATTTTGAGCCAGGGGACTATTACTTGATGCCAAACTTGGACTACTTCGGCCGGCCCAGCTACACGCTGCACCTGCCCCTTGGGCAAGACTGGCCGTTTCGGCCCGTTTCGGTGCGATGGACGAAATCCGGGTCACACCAGTGGGTGCTTGCTCAACCAGTATTCGGTTTAGTTTGCAGTAGGATCTGACAAGAGACCCGGGAAACCGTACAACATAGAATGTACTGATCTCTGAAGCAAAGACGATGGAGTAGCACATGTGAATGAGAACATGATGCACCCACAAATCGCTCCTAAATGCATGGTCCAACCGCATTCTATGTTTCAGCATGCGTGTAGTTTTTCACCAAACCGCGCATGTTTGTCAGCCACCGCGTTGATTTGGCACGGTTGGTCCCAAACCAAACCGACCCAGCCATGCAGTTTGGATCGTTGGGAGGCTTTTGACTAAATGGGCCGGGCCAGGGGGGAAAGTGATCAAGTCTGCCCTTTGATCGCGCTCACTATGATTCTATGATCCAAATCCTTAGTTTCAGACCCCTAGTTTTAGATTTTGAAGCTGTATCAAACCCAGGGGGGAAGTGATCATCCTATGATCCAAATCCTTAGTTTTTGATTTTGAAGCTGTATGACTTGTAGGTTTGGAAGCTTGCCAAGGAGCAAGGCGGAGCTCCTGTCCTTCTGCTGGAGATCCGGTCTCTCCTGCAGCGCCAGCAAGGGCGGCAAGCTGGCTGTCGCCCCTTGCAGCAAGAGCCATGACATGCCCACCGGCTGCACATGGCACTTTGTACGACTCCCTGAAGTTACGTCCACCAGGGACTTTACGGGACTTTACCACACTTCCAGATGAAGCCTTGTTGTTTTGGAAGTAAGGTCATTTCCCAAGAATGTAATGCCAGGGTGTGGAAGGGTTAACCCGCCAAGTTCATGATTGATGTCAGCCCTGGATGAATCAACCGGACCGATTTATGTGGCGTGTTCCCTCCAGTGAAAAAGTGACCACGCGCTATCCATTAACCTTAGTAGGTTGTGGACGCAAATGCTAACAGCAGGTTGAAGCATATATAAGCCGATGGAGGATTTTGTTTTTCGTTAGTTGCTACTTCAATTTCTGTGAGCCGATGGCCCTTCAAATCGAAGGGGTGGGAATCAATTACGTCAGAAAAAGGGACCATTACCCATCGCACAAGGAAAACGTGGATTTTCTGGATCATCCTTGGTGGCTCGAAAAAGTAAAAGTCCCAGCTTTTGGCATGAACATCAGTGTCCACCCTTGACTTCCCGTTTGGTTCACTACCCTTTTGGTACGGAGGGTACGTCGAGCCTTTTGCGGTGGATGCTACCCCTACACTTCATGTGCAGATAAATCTAACTCTATGGTCCATGTGGGAGGACCACGGGGACGTGCGCCAAGTTTTAACAATACAGACCAGGCGGATGGACTTAAATTTTCACAACCAAAGGCAGGTGTGGACTGTCGCTCAAGTTTCACCCAAATTATCCTCCTACTCACTAATCCGCAGAAAACGTAAGGATTTGCCCATGTCACCCCCCTCAAATTGGAGAATTGTTTACCGCCCCCGCTGGAAATAACAAAAGTCAGATGTTCGCCAAAGTTTCCACATGAGAACTCAGTGGTACCCATGTCATGTCCCGCACTCACCAAGCCCCCCAGGAGAAACCCCCATTTTTCCGAACTTCCCCTTGTTCTTTTGTGACACCATAGCAATCAGCTACACGAATTTCTGCAGGACATTGGCCAACCGGCCAACCACCCGCCAAAAACAAGGATTGCCCAAACCAAAAAACAACCAATATCCAGGAGCTGATTTCCTATAAAACCCTCAGTTGTTCAGTGGCACCCTTTTCCCTTTTTTTTGGTGGCTGCCCCACTAAAGATTTCCTCTTCCCCCAAAAAAGGTTCCCCTTTTTCTTCTCCAGGGTCATTGAACAACTGAGAATCCCTTTAGAACCCATCCTTTCATTTGGTTAAGAATATGTGTTTTTTTGTTCCCCTGTTGGTTTTAAAGGGAATCTATCACTACCCAAAATATTGTTATTTTTCCTGTAGATGACCGCCGAGGGCCGGGGCGTTTTGCCGCAGGTCTCCTTCGACTTCTCCAGCGCCCAGTGGCAACTGGTGCTGGGCGACGTCCTCGCCGCCTCCGAGCCGGACCTGGCCCTGCCGACAGGCAGAGCTTGCAGCGGTCCCGTGGCTTTCACGGAAATACGTCGCGCCATTTGTTCCAGTCCTCGTGTTGTTTCCTCTTGTGGTGTTTGTTGTGTTTTCAGAACATCGCCTTTTTTTGGTTCCAATTCAAAGTGAGTTTTGGCAGGGTTCTGTTTTGAGGAGAAATATAGGGAACCCTGTGCTCAGTGGATTCCACCCTGTCTTGTTCCCTTTTGCTTTGGTGGGCTCATGGGTTGGCGCGGCTGCCAAGGTGTGGGCTGCAAAAAGCGGGGGTCGGATGTTGATTGATTCCAACTTTAGCGGCTTACCTTTTTCCTTATCTTTTCGGCTTTGGATCTGAATGTCGCTTTCTGTTCCTCGGTCCGTTGGTTCACGTTGCACTGCTTGTCGCCTAGTTTATATGTTGGTGCTTCGAATGTTGTTTCGGTGTTTGTTTCCGACTAGGCTTGGTTCATTGGTTCTCTCAGCGGTCGCAACCAGGGTTGCTTCAACATATTTCAACATGGTCAAGTTCAATCATCCTCATCTGCTACTTTTAAGATTCATTGTCTGAGTTCCGGACTTTTTTCTGTGAAGACTATTTTAGTGGCAACTAAAAAGCTCCTACTTTCCTAGCCCAGCCACGGATCTAAGAAGACGCGCCAACGGGTTTTGGGCCGTGGGTTTGTGAATTTTGCAGGTGGCGAGTGGCACCTCCTCACAAAGAGCGCCTGCGTGCCTTCGTCGCTGCGGATGCTGGAAGAGCAGCCGGCACCCGCGGCCCCGCGGCGGAGCAAACCGCAAAGGCGGCGTAGCGGCGTAGCGGTTCTAAGCGAAGTGATCCCAGACTCAGGTGTCCAAAACCGACCAATTTGTTTTGGCGGTTCCATCCCCCAGGTTTTTAGGTTTCTAGGGTTTAGTGGGGGGGTCCAGAGAAGCCATCAAAAGGAAAACTTTTAGCAGGGGATCTGAGGACAGCCCACTTTACACCTTTTGGGACACTCGAATTTGATGTATTGTCCAGGTCCAGAAAAGCGATCACCTTTTACTTCTAGGTCAATAGAAACTGAGAGTTCTCAGCACCATGGCAAGGGGCAATGATTCGCCCTTGAAGGATCCAGTGGTGTTGGGTGACCCTTCTTCCTGACAAGGGGATTCCTTTCAGATGTCAACCCCGTTGGTCTGAAAGGATATGTTTGAATGTGTCAACATAGGGACGCCCTAAGTGGCGGAAAAGCTCACACCCATTTGACCCAAGAAAGCAGCTTTTCCCAATGGTTGCGTAAGACTTCCTTGCAAATCAGGTGCTTTTGTGATTTTCTTTCAGGACCTCTGTTGGAACAGCGGATGGGTATGGGCCAATTGAAACACGGAGTCGCCCCCGCCACAGAGCTCAGGCGCTTCTGGTCTTTGGGTGGGACGGCATGCTCAACGGTGCGGTGAACGGCGAATATTTGCGCCGGCCTTCGAAGGGTCGGCCCTCCTATGCGTGCCTTGGTCATTTGACTCATTGACCTGCTTACTTGTGGGGTCGTGGGCTTTTTTATTTGGGGCGCGCCTGTTTGGTGTCCTTCATTGCCCCCGACCAGCAAAAAGCTACCCAGCCAACCTTTCGCTTCTCCTTTTTGCTGCGGGCCGTTGAACCGCAAGGTGTGGTTGCTGAAGCTCACTTGCAATTTGGTCTTCTGTCCAGGGCCTTTGGGCATCTCAACGTGAGTATGTGTTTTGAGGTTTCTTGGCAGCCAGGGCCCAAAAGGCCCCCATGGACCCGCTGGACCTAATACTCAGTTACCAGCTAGTCTTTGGTCACTTTGGTTTGGAGCACAGTGGCAACCAACGAGCTCAAACTTGTATGCTCCACGGAAGTGAGAGTATGCTGGGACCGTGCTCTGTACGTCGAGCCCACTGGTTTTACTCTTAGGGAGTACCAGCGTGAGAAGCCGGGGTACTTTCCCTACCTTTTCGCCGCTCTTTGCCTTTGCGTTCTTTCGCGACTCACTTTGGAAAATGGGAAAGGAAAGCCGACGGCTCGGTTTACCTCTTCTACAATGAGGCCGGAAAGGGGTGTCACCAAGCGGATCAAAAAAAAAACACCTGAAATGGCCTTGCTTGTTTCTCACTGCCAAAGCAAATCCACCTCAAATCACCTCTAATTAGTTTTCTTGTGGGTGATCTACTTTCAGCCCAGGTTGCAAATTGTCAACCCTTTTTTCTCCGGGTGTTTGCCACCGGCAAGGCACCTTGGATGCCTTGCAAACAGTTACTGTAGATGTTTGCCCCGGGCAACTCATTGGACTGAAAACTTCAGTCGCACTTGCACGTGCCATTGGTCCGAAGCTCTTCAGCCGTATTTGGCAGCCTCAAATCATCGAGGGGCTCAACTGCCACCCATCCTTGAAACACACCGCTCTCTCGAGATTCCTGGCGCGTGTTTGACAATGGTGTTGTCCAACTTTCGGCTGGACAGAAGGTACTGCCATGGGAAGCTCAGGGGTCCTGTTCACAGAGCTGTTCTTCGGTGTGACCTTAGGCCCTTAGAGATTTTGGAATGGGCGATGGAAAGCTTTCAGAGAAAGGGACAAAACCATTCTACAGAACTATGCTGTACAAATCCCAACATCCAATTTCACTGTGCCCTGGCCCTCAAATTCTTGAGGAATTGCACGTTGTGGAGCCACACGTCCCCAAAAACAAGTTGAACTCAGCGGCTAACCCTGAACCCAAAGCCCCCAAACCCAACGTGGTCCTTGTTGAACTCCCTGCCAGCGCATGCCTGCCCCCTTCCCCCAACCGGGCCGTGCCCCTTGTTGGTGGAGCTGTCTGACTAATGATAGGTGAGTTCCCTTGAGGATCAAGGACAATATCACTACGAATCTAGGGCATGCTGTACTGCGCAGGGTCTTGCTTTGTACATCCTTCGCGTCTGGTTTCGTTTGATGGTTCTTGCAGGGCTTGCTTCAAAGCGTCAAAGTTCCCTAGGCGGAGACCTTCAAAGGAAGGCTTCCCTGCTAATTTGCCGGGAAGTAGTTTGCATGTGTCCTTGCCCTTCTCTTAGTGCCCACCACCCCCAGAAAGTCTCAGTGGTTTGCTGATGGACATCTTTTTGAGATCCGGCGACAAGTCTGCAAGTTCCCTGGCTGTTGCAGCAAGCGGAGAGAGGGGAGGACCCCTCGAAATCGACTTATAGCTTAAATGTTCTTTGTAGCGAACAAATGCAAACCCTTTGTAATCAGCCCCTCATGATTCCCAAGGATAGCATACGGTCTTCAAGCCTCAAGGAGGCAACCAACAGATGGGCACTTTGACCATTCCTGACCCCTTTGGCCAGTGAGTTGGAACCATTTGGCACCCACCTTGGTTGAACATGCATTCGCTAGGCACATCAGAAACAAAGAGTGAACCATTACTCAGTTGCCCAAAGCGAATCAACCTTTTGGCCTCTTAGTTCCCCTGTGTGGCGACCATTCTTTGTCATTGCCCCAAAAGGTGATCACATCACATTTGATTTCTGGGGCAACTGAGAAGCTGACAAACAAGTGTTACATCCACGTAGCACCAGCGGATCCATCTTGGACATGAATTCCCCGCGAAAAACAAGAACAAAACACAGGGTCGCACAATCCACTATTTTTGTTTATGAGCTGATCAAAAGACGCGAAATCCCCCTTTCTTCAAAATACACCTGAAAGGGTGACCACCGATTTCACCACTCCAAAAGGGGTCGGATTCCGCCACGGGAGGCCCAAGCCGCCTGGACCATCGCGCAGGGCCTCGACGGCCCGGTGCTGGCGGCCTGCCGCTCGCAGCCCCACACCCGCGACCCCTCGCGCCTGCCGCGGCTCGACGGGTGTCCGGACGACCCGGGGATCGGAGGACGTGGGCCACGAGACACGGTTTCCTCCAAGCGGTGGAGCCCCTTTTGGCTGGCAGTTGAGGAACTTCAAGGCAACCAGCCATTTTTTGGGAAATGGACCAAGAGATTGAGACGCGAGAACATGTTCCCATTATATATTGTCTTGAGGGGGCCCGGACTAGACGGTGACGGGCTCTTTTCCCTTAAATGATGTTGGGAAAGCGGGGGCGAAGGGCCCTTCCACATTCCCCTTTGTACAAGGGAATGCCTGTATGAACGGCCCCAAGATTTCCCGGTGGCGGGATAGATGTGCCAGTTGTATGGAGTAGCTGCTATTAGTTAGCATACCCAAGAAATAGAGACGGTTTGCACAGATTACGAGATTGTACACAAATGGGCGAGCTACAATTGGGTGTCAATGTGCTCATTGTTTGTTACAATAAGTTGCCACCAGAGAAGCTGCTGAGGCAATTTTGCGTACGGGAAAGGGGTCGTTAGACAGGATTCCTTAAGTTTGCTGCCCCAGGTTCTGGACTTGTTGGGGGACTTTTGGAGGCCAAATCCACTCAGGAAGTGAGCAAAGGCTGCATTTTGGCCACTGGAAGCGTCACGAAAGTTTTGGATGTATCCTTTCAGAAACCCTGATATGTGTATCTAGATGTATGGGTCCCAAAAAAGCCTATCCCAATTCAGTGCCTCTAAAGGGAGCTTTGCTGGGTTTTCACCTTTCAGCTTGACTTTGGTCGCTCAAAGAGTGTCATGAGGTCACCATTTGCCCAATGCAAGCAAATAAGTCCCCTGAAGGCTCCCCATGCTTCCCCACAAGAGTTTAGCGCATCACGTGTTGGAGAGGCCAATATCTATTGGCGAGTTTTCCCATGGAGTCCGGAGTTCTACTTTGGAGCTGGTCACGGCCCCAGCAGTCAATCACCACACTGAGAAACGGACAGAGATCAGGAGGCGACACCCAAACAGACAAAAGCAAAATCGAAAGCAAAAGGAGAGAAACCCAGCAACCCTTCAAAACGAGAATTGAACATGCAAACAAAGCAGCAGTCATCACCAGAAACAAGCAACAAGTCGGGGGAACACAGAAAACCACCAAAGCAACGAAGACTAAACTGATTCAAAAAGAAAGCGAGAAGCAAACCGCCAGAGCCGCTCGCTGACATCCCAGGCGCTGTTGGACAGTGGCCGTCACCAGCGCGGCTCTGCAGGTTAAGGCCTTGCCCTTACCCTCCCGCCTGCAAATCCATGGCGACGCTCGGTTCGTTGGTTCCCTTGTCTCATTTGTTTGGGTCTCTTCGTTTGCTCGCGCCTTTTTGGGGGACAGCCTTGGTTTGTAGTTTTCCGGTGGCTTCCGAGGTGTTTGTGCACTTCCGTGTTGAGAAGCTAAACAGCAAGCATGCGCCAAAGGAAGGGTGTTTGCTTCCCAGTTTTCCCTGAGCCATCAGGGATTTCTTGCAGAGGTGCGCCGTGAGGAAGGTCCATTGCGGAAGACCCATCAGGAAATCCTTCGTTCCTTTGCGAATGTCAAGCGGTATTTTCCCCAGAGTCTTCGGGATTCGGTCTTTCCAGAAACTCACCAACGTCGCCGAAGATACTCAGGTGAATTTAAGCCAGAGGGGTTGATCCGGACCGGGTTCACGCAAGTCTAGTTGCTCGAACCATTCTTGGTCAGAACATGTCCTTGAGAATTCATTTCAGGAGCTACCAAAGGATCAAGCTGCGGGAAATTTGCCTTCCATGCTGCAAACAAGAGAGTCGTCAGTTTCCTGGACATGAGCATATGATTTCTGGGAAATGCAAATGAGCTTGCCGATCGGGAGTAAAACGAGCTCACCCTTGTTGAAGGTCCCTTGCCTGGGTCTCCTTCATTTCAGGTTTCTGAAATAGATCTAGTAGTTTGTTCACATTTTACTCCCCCCCCCCCAAAAAAAAAGCCAAGGCGCCGTCCTTTTGACCCGATGTCCCTGCTGCCAACCAGTCAAAAAAAGAAGCCAAAGGGTGATCGCTCATTTCAGTTCTGGGGCCAAACCTGGCAGCTGATCCCGAACTTCGGCCCCAGGAAGCCATGTGCGCCGGAACCTTCCGACTGGCGGCTTCGAAGCGGCCCCTCTACCGCGAGGAAGGCCGGAACTCCGAAACGCCTCGCTGGGCCACAGCCCACCTGAGAAACCTTTTGGGAGTCCGTGTTCCGCTTTTGGTCATGGCCACAAAAATTAAGAAGCTCGTAGTTCCAGCTTTGATTGCTGTTGGGTGGCCTGGAAGGAGCACAGTTTGTCACCTAATGTTCACCTCTGATTCATAAATAGGGCCCCCCCCTGAATGACCCTAAATACAGTTAAGGGGACAAATTTCAGGGTCAGAAAAAGTTTAGAATGTGTTTAGTATTCTGTTTTTTTGGTTTTCGAATACTACTTTAGAATTGGGCCAATTCTAAAGTAGTATTGGGCATGTTGTTGTTTTTGAGGGGGGGTGTTGTTTAGATTTATTTAGGCGTAGTTTATTATTGGATTTTGGAAACAGTTTAGCTTTATTGAAGGGCAGTTTACTAATCGTGGGTGGACATTATGTGCCAAGGCTTGGAAAGAGATGATCCCCTGAGAAAAGGAAAAGGCGGTTCTGTCAAATGCATGTTTAAGTGTTCAAGTTGTTGGGGGGGGGGGGTTATTTGCTACACATGAGGTGTTTTGAAAGATTTGGGCGTTAGGTTGCCACTTTCCGTGCGGACCAAGTAATCCCATTCTAAAGCAGTCATGAGGATGGGAAGCCCACTTTGGCATCACACAACTTTGGCTGTTTGAGGAGTGCTACACAACCGACCCTCCCAACATGAAAGTGCACAGGCTCCTTTCTTCCGAGAGGAATATAGTCTTCCAAACGAAGCCGGTGATCACATTGAGGGGAATCCGGCCCTTTTGCAATGGTTGGCACCCCTAGGAGCTGTTTCCAGGCTGTGTCGCTTTTTCGGAGTTTGGGGTCCCGCGGCCGGACGGGCAAAACCTTGTAGTCTTACTCTTCTCGGGGTTGGCTCGGCGAGCCCTCTGGGCATTTGTTGGGTCCAGCTGCAGAACATGGGTATAAAAACCGTGGTTTCCGGCGGGTTTCCCTTCAAACCCACCCAATTAGGGTACCCTAAAGGGGTACCCTCGCTTGTTCATACATGAGTGTCACATTGTTTTGCCTGCCTCCAGTCAGCGATTATGGCAGCGAGCGTGAGTGTAGAATCTAGTTGTCTCCCCCTTTTGTGGCTCCCCTATGTGAATTGGCCACAGGGCCAATGAGTTTGGGGAGCTATGCATTCACTGTCCGCGCTGGACTAACCCGAGCGCAAGCAAAGCTGGAGAGAGCGCAAGCAAAAAAAAGGCTACCCTCAACAACCACACACGCACACAGAACACACGCCACAACACCTTACGGTATGGTCAGGGGATTCAGGTTCCATCACCAAGGGCTCATTTTAAGCTGTTCCGTTCCGTTCCTAGCCGGCCTGCCAGACCGCCAATCTCTCACTCATTGCTTCAGCGACATCCTGAAAATCCGCCTCTAAATGGTGGCTTCAAGCCAAAAGGGAGACGACCCCCAAGAGTAAGTCTCACGGGTCCCACCTTACAGGCCTCGTCCGGCAGGTGGCTGCAGGCTCTCCTACTTGGATGGCTGCTGGACATTGGAAGACGCGGCGCTTTGGCGGCACTTTGTGAACCGAAGTTTTCGGCCTCCACGTTGTTTCCAGGCATGTGCTTGAGTTTTAGGTTCGTCTTTTTGGTTCTATTCATTTCTAGAGACAGTGCAAAGCCTCAGCTGACTTGGGGTTATCTCAGTATGCATGTGCGGTGTTCTTTCCTAATGGTTCCTCCTTTGTTCGGATCAAAGATGACCAAACCTCAAGGAAATTGGCCAAACAGTTTGCTTCGGTTCCCTGTGCCAGGACTTGTCGTCCTTGCCAGAAGCTGGTAGACCCAGCGATTCTTGTTGGTGCAATTGGAGGTTCCGGGACGATGTTGGTCCTGTTGAATAAGAAGTTTCAGTGGACTCAAAAGAATGAGTTATCCATTCGAAGATTGGAATCCACGAGGATCCTCTATCGAGTTCCCAAGTCTTGCTTTTTTCAAGCCGCTTGGACTATAGGTGCATGTGTGTGTGTGTGTGATATGCGCTCTTGTTGCTGTCAATGGTAGTCAATGTTGTACATTCATTCCATTCCTTCCCTTCCTTCATTCAATTATTCAATCATTGTTTGATTCTTTCCATGCATGCATGCATTTATGTGTTTATGCTGACCCCCTATGATCTACGCATGTTGGACCATGGCTGCGAATGAGTGAATCAATGAATGAATTAATGAATGAATGAGTGACTGAATGAATTAATGAATGAATGGATGAATGGATGGATGGATGGATGGATGGATGGATGAAGGAAGGAAGGAATGAAGGAATGAAGGAATGAAGGAATGAAGGAATGAAGGAAATGAAGGCAATGAAGGGAATGAAGGGAATAAGGGAACAAAGGGAACGAATTGAATAGAATGGAATGGAACGGAATGGAATAGAATGGAATGAATGAATGAATCAATGTTTGAAAGAAAACCATGGAATGAATGGAGTGGATTGGAATGGAATGAACAGAATGCATGGAATGAGTGGAATGAATGAAGAAAGAAATGAAATCAAATGAACTGACATGACATGACATGACAGGACAGGACATGAAGTTAATGAATGAATGAATGAATGAATGAATGAATGAATGAATGAATGAATGAATGAATGAATGAATGGCTGGCTGGCTGGCTGGCTGGCTGGCTGGCTGGCTGGCTGGCTGGCTGGCTGGCTGGCTGGCTGGCTGGCTGGCTGGCTGGCTGAACGAATCAATGGCTGCAAGAAATGAGCGGAACGAATGGAACGAACGGGAGCGGAACGAATGGAACGAATGGAATGAAAGGAACGAAATGGATGAAGCGAATGAAGCGAACGAATGCAATGAGAATGAATGAAGGGAATGGCATGGAATGCAATGGAATGAATTGGGATTGGTAAATGAACGAATTAATGGATGAACGAGTAACTGAAAACATCAATTTAATGAAGCAAGCATGAATGAGTTCCTGCATGCATTCACGCATGAAGGAATGAAGGAATGATTGATAATAATGCAACTAAGACTAAGGATTTTGCAAACAATAGCTGGATAAATGCGTGCATCAACAATGTGTGCAAATATTGTGGGTAATGTGTATTCGTGTGCGTGTGTGTGTGTGTCAATCTAGTTATGTAGCGCCTCATCGAAGTTCCCAGGCTGCCACGTGGCGCGCCTGCCACGCAGTCCCGCGGCCAGAGGCCTTGGAAGGCCTGACTCAGAGGAAGACCAAAACGTGTGGCAAACCAATCACTTGTCAGATCATTCTAGGGGTAGCTTCCCCTTTCTTTTCAGGGATCCTTCTTTCTAGAAAACCGCCAGCAAACCTGGGGAAATGGCTGGTTTTTGAAAAGAACAATGGCTGAAAAGATTTGGGGAATTAACCCCTAGAATCATGTATGCACGAGCTCAAAGTCCAGCCATGGTCACTCGGTTTGATTGCCGGGGCCCGCCATTTCCCTTTTTGGAACCTCTCAAGCGATTGCTTTAGAGACCACCAGTAAAGTGCAACTTTGAAGGGGAAATCCAGTGACCTGACCCTTTCGAGGTTGCTTTAAAGGAAATCCAAAGCACACCACCCATTCTAGGGGTTCCCGTACTCTCAGACAAACCCACCAAGCTTTCATACCCACCCAAAGGTTTGTGTGAACCCCCACTGCTTCCTTTGCGATTCTCTTTTTCCTGCCAGGTGCCAACTCGACCTGGGCGGGGCCAACAGCCACTTGGCTGGTTGAAGGAGTGGACAAGCTTCTTTCTGATTCTGCGTGCTGCGTGCTTGTGTGAGTGTGTTGCGTGCTGGCGTGTTTCTTGTTGGTGTTGTTCTTTGTTGTGTGTGTTCCTGTGTTCATGCTTGTGTGTTTATGTGATTGCTTGGTTGGGTGTTTGTGGGTGTTTGTGTGTGTGTGTGTGTATGTGTGTTAATGTTATGTTGTGTTCTTTCGTGTTGTGTGTAAACTTATTGCTGTCATGTCTTATGTCTTGGTTTGCTTGATTATTTTTTGTTGCTTATGTTTTGTTTGTTTGTCCGCTCGCTTGCTTGCTCGCTTGCTTGCTCCGCCTCCCTGCCAGGATGGGCGTTCACTGTTCTTGGCATGTGGGCTTTCGTTCCAAGATACTGTTCATGTTTAGTGGGGGTAAAGAGCACAGTTGCTTGCCATAATTATTTCTAACATGCAGAGGGTTACGCAGCCTGTACAGCTCCAAATTCGATAGCTTGAAGAGGCCCCGCTGGTTTTAAATTGACCCTTGCAGTTGCTTGCATAACAGGAAGTTTGAGTGGGTTGGTTTTACTTCAAACCAGCCTCAAAAAGGGTACCGTCCTACTAACTTCGAAAAAGGAAGCAGGAGGGCCACATGCCAGAAAAGGGTACCATCTCAGAAAGAAAGGGGACACCACAGCCAGAGACAGTACACCCGCTCCACAACCGAGAGAAAAACAAAACCCGGAACAAAGGCTACTCACTGAGACCCAACTAGGTCCCCCAGTGGTGCCCTTTTGCCGTTTCTTTTTTTGGGGAGGTGTTTTTTTGCTAAAATAGACAGAAACAAGTTGGTAGCCTTATTCTAACCTCTCAAATCTGACCTAGCCAAAGGGTGCCCAACTGAGGGCTCCTCATCCATTCGGCTGTGGCGACTGGCGGATGGCGCGCTCACACTGCACGTGGCAAGTGACCTCCCGGCGCGGAACGAAACGCGTTACCGCCCGAAGGGGGGGAGGTCTGGGGGGGGTCTGGGGTGGGTCTGGGGTCTGGGGGAGGGGGGGTTTCGCTGGATATGGTTTTTTGGGTGTTACAAAAAGTCACTATGGTTGAGGTAAACTCAGTGATGCTGAAAGGGCATGTGTGCGCCCAATTGCGGGATCGAGGAGGATAGGAACCTTGGATCAGGTAAGCAGAAGGAACATGACGGAGGAGCTCTGGAGCCTTTCAAATTGACCAAGCCGGGCCTGGGCAACAAACAGATGTTGCCAACCGCGGATCGGCGAAACGCACCACAGTTGGCCTGATGCCTACTGCCGCAGGTGGGTCATGGCTCCCTTTGAAGCCAGTAGAAGAAGCGCCTACAAGGGAGTAAGAAGGAAGGATAGGGACAGGTTCGGCGCCTCCAACACCCCCGTCAATTGTCCCACTCGGCGCTCCCTTCAGGAAGATACTTTGTTTCTTTGGTGCATTTTGCTTGGATGTTAGGACAAAAACTTCTGACCAACTATCGGGTTTTCCACTAAACCGCTAAAGGTTGCACTTTTGGCAGGGGAGCAGACAGCAACCGAGGTTTGTCTGCCAAACCCAGCCACTTTGGAAGTTCCATAGCCCTTGACACCAACCCACGTGGCCCAGAGCCCAACGTAGGCCTTGGCTGGGGCCTACCTCCGCGCCTCTGACGAAGATGGCCGGCCCTCGTACCGGCGAACCGAAGCCGAAACGGAGATACTCTTGCGATACAGCAACTCGAGGCTTGGCAGCTCGGTGTTTGATTTTTTGAGGGCGGGGCCCCCAAAAAAGCACCCTGAGTTCCTGGACTTTATAGCCTTTTTTGGCAGACCATTTTTGTGGTCAAAAAGAAGTTCAGACTTTGTTTGGCCAATCCACTCAGGAAGTGAGCATGATTTGTGTTCCGTTTGGTTTGTTTCTCAAAACAGGGTCCGTGGGCTAAAATGGCTGGTGTTCCTTGAGCTTCCCTCTAGATGCCAACCAAGAGGGGTCCATGTTGAGGATCTCCCAAATGTGGAAGTCGCGGGTGCGAATGGGGGGGAGCGTGATTTTTTTGTACCAATGTACGCGTTCCATGTTTGATGTCCGGTTGCCGTCAGGATTATGAAAAAACAACAGTATTTCCTCTTGGCTGCTCACAGGAAAACGGCCATGGCATGTCAAAATATTGCAAGTAGGGGAACAAGGGAAAACCAACAGGTAGCGCAACTTAGCAAGGTTTTGTGGCTGGATGAGCTAATGTACTTGCAATATTCCAGGAGTCCGTTGAATCCCCTGGTAAATATGGTTCTATATCCTGATTGTGTGGCCTCTGTGTATTTCAGGAACACTTTTGTAGGGATACCTCATGGCGCGCTTGGACAAACAATGGTTTGAACGCCACTTTCCAGCGTTTCGGCACCTTTCCTTGCGTTTTGTCAACGGTCTATCCGGTTGCCTCGCGCTGAGGAATGGGGACTGGCGCTTTGAGGGCAAAGGCGGGGCGAAGTCTCCTCATCAGGTCATGAGTGCGTAACCAGGTTCAAAAGACATGGGCATCTTAAATACCAGACTTTGAGAGTAGCGCTCTGGCATTGTTTGGTTTCTTGCACCATTTAGACATGGAAGCTGAGTCCCGTGCATTTCACCCAGTCGACTCGTAGTACAGAGCCGCTGGATTCCCACTGCAGAGGGTTCAACCAACCGCTTCCGCGAGGCGCTCTGCTGGCCTTCAGCGCCGAAGTCAACCAAAGGCGACCCGAGCTTGTCGCCTCCTGGCGCCCCTCGGGATCTCAGCGAGATGGACTGGGATGGCAACGTGTTGCTTTTCCCCAAAGGGGGATGGTCACCCTTAGTTGGTGGTTTGGATTGGTGGTTTGGGATGCAAGCTGGGAAAAGGCATGCTTGCTGGCTTTGTGCAGATCCCCCCTGTTCAGCAGCTGAGAGCTGAAATTGGGCACACGTTGGGTGACTGGATGAATGGAAACGCCGTGTTGCCCAGGTTTTCCTCAAGTTGAGGGGGGAGGCGCTGTTTGTAAGGTGCTCCTGCAAAGACTAGCTAAGGAATGCAGACTGCTTGGAGGAAGCACCCCTCGCCACTCCAAAGGAAACATCGTTTAAACTTTTTGGAGAGCATATACTTTGGATGGACGGAATCCTGCGCCACCTAAGAAACCCTTGCTGACCAGGTGTTTGTCCATCCAGAGTAGGACGACTGCTTCTGCCGGGGGGGGGGGCAAAAAGCTTGCACCATTATTTTCTAGGGGTTTTGGAGGAAACAGATGTGGCGTGCTTGTGATCGTGCTGGATAGCCCTGGGAACGTTGCCGGTCGCAACCAAGGGAGACCAGGTCTCAACCACGCAGTGGTTAGCTCAACCACGCCCCAGCGTTCCTTTATGGGCTTGTTGGTTTTGCCTCGATTCATTTTTTTTACGTGTGGTTCAAGCGTAGTTTCTGACCGAGGGATCAAATCCACACCCCCTCCAAGGCCTTGTGTACTGACTAGCACTTCCCATGTTTGGGAACTATCCTTGAAGGGCTGTACTTTGGTTTGTGCCTACAGGGCAGAGCGTGTGTTGTTGCCTAAAAATAAGCTGCAGGTTCGGCTCAAAGTGGGGGGCGATAGTTTCTCTTTCAACAGCCCAGACTCATTGATTTTGCCAGGGAAGAAACAAGGGATTGGCACTCCAAGAGGCAAGAACGATGATTGCACTCTTGGCACAAAAGAGTGTTGCTACCAAGAGGTTGCTACACAGAATCATTGATTTTGCCCAAACCGTCTTGCACTCTAAGAGGTTTTGTCAGCTACCTCGCCTGAGGCGTCCCCGCAGGTCTTCGCTTCCAGCCCTTGGCGTTGAGCATCACCGACGCTGGGCACGGAACGGAGGTTTTTGAATGTCTAGCAACGAGAAGACAAAGAGCTGCGGATGTCAAAACCGTTTTGGGATCCCATTTTCGGGTAGGTGAATTCACCACCCAGTTTAGAACCTATTTTAGTTGGGACTGGGATGTTCACTGGGGGTACGATTTGGATTTTGACCCATGGCCAAATGGCTTGCAGATCTCCCCTTTTGGTGGCTTTAAACATCAGCTTTTGGGTGTTTCTTCTTGGCAAGGTATGCAGAGTGAAGTTTAAGGGGAAAAAAAGGAGCCCGTAAGACCATGTTTAGCGTTCCCCACTTGGAGGTCAGAAGGAGAAGGCGGATTCCGGTGACCCTCTGTTTTTGCACCTGGTCGGTTCACTCGATTTGGTCAGACGGAATCTAAACCTGTTATTTGTTAGTTCGTTGCGATGGACAAGACGTCAAGCTTCCTCACATTTACTTGATTTATTCGGTGTTGTTTGGTATAATATGTTCAGTATCCCATTTGACTTCATATTGTCAGCGAGGTTCGTTTGAAATCTCACATCCTTCACCTTGGTTGCCTTGGACCTCCCTCCCTCGAATGTGTTGTTCTTAAATATGTTCAAGATTCACTGAATCTGGATGTGCCAAAGAGGTTGCATGAAAAAGACGGACATGCAAGTATGTGTCAGAAATAGACCTTTACATTAAGGGGGGCAGGCTTCCTTTACATCGAACCTGAAAGGGAACCCTCCAAAACTGCAAGCCCGTATTTCATTGTAACATCAGTACAGCTTGTCCTTGTATTTCCTGATATTCTGTTCCATTGACTTCTTTGTAAGTGTCTTTGCCATATTCAAAGTCACATATACATACACACTATTCTTTCCATATTTGATTATTTGTTTATAATTTCATAGGATGAATGTGGGCCGAAGTGTGCGTGACACATCCAGAAGGCAAACGCCGGCAACTGAGGCCGGCGCAGCGACGCGCTTGCCAGTGATACTCCTTCTGGCGCTCGCGCTGGCGCATGTGCTTTAAGCGCTGAGCAAGAAGTTCCAAGCAAAGAGCTGAGCTTCCTTGGACATATTTTGGCTATGCGTTTGCCCAGGGCAAACTTTATCTTCCTGGAGATATGTTTGTTGCATCACATCCAGTTTTTCCCCGTTGGTAGGTGGACATGAGCCTGACCGATTTGTTTCTTGCTCAGCTGGATACCTCGCGGGCAAAGACCTGCTACGGCTCAGAAAAGTGCACCGTGGGAGGGCCAGGATCTATCTGACAGGGGGAGTTCGCTGTGTAGGTCCTGTATATAGTGTAGTCGGGGGGATCCCTTCTTTCAAGTGTTGGGGTATTGTAGAATATGCAGATCAATCTTACGTAGGTAGGGAAGTAAAGGGCAAGATGCAGCCGGCTGCGCACTGGGAAATCAAGTGCGGCGGTTTCAGACGCCACCCGCCCGATGTCTCTGCTTGCCTGTTTTTGTGTACATTTGGCTCTTTTTAGGTTGCAACTAAATCAAAAAAGACCAAAACTCGAACGCTCACTCGACTTGTGATTTTTGACACTAGTGCGGAATGTGGAAAGCTGATGATCTGAGGTGCCCACTTTCCGTTGTTCATGCTCTTGCACGTTGACGGGTGATACAAGTTCCAGTTTTGTTTTCCAAGGAGGGGTCCCTATGTTTTCTTTTCCTAAAACCCTTGCCACCGTGTTCCTTTGGTTCTGGGGTTCCCTTCTTGCATGCTGCTAGCCAGAAATCGGCAAGTTCTTCGCCAGCCTTTGGACTTGAACCTTGGGATGCGGTCAGCCTGTCACCTTTGTCTGAGCCTTTCTTTCCCACTCAAAGTCGTTGACTTTTTTAGCTTTTTTGTGGGGGATGGCAACAGCCATCCATGTTTTACTCGGGTTGGTGCACAGGCCTTGTTGGCAAGCTGCTGTCCTTTTGTCAAAAAGCATGGACCTTTCCTTGCGAAAGGGATCTCACGGGCCGAAGCTGTGAGGGGTAATCGGGAAAGCCGAGGCTCCCGGAGGAAGAGTCTCAATGTTTCTCAAGGGGTGCCGGTTATAGGTGTCCTTTTTGGTTGTTTTGATAAAAAGAAAAAACCAGATGGCCCTGGTATACCTGGTGGTTTTATCATCTACCAGGGCCATCTATTTCCCCTAAAAGGACGCCTATGGTACCGGTTGTGTTGGTTGCTCATGTGAGCCACTTGCTCAAAACCCGGGGATTGATGATCCAGTTAGTAAGGGACAGTCCCAGCCAGAAACAGCTGCGGATATCCGCCTTTGTATTTCCTTACTGGGTCAACGATTTGAATATCGCGTTTTGATTGTGGCTCATGTTCCGTTTCGGAGATTTCAAGAACCTACCTAGCCACACATGTGTGAATCAGATCGCCTGAGCTGAGTGGACAGAGAACAGACAACTAAGCATAGAAGGTATCCTTCATTTCAACCTGTACGGCTTGTTTTCGCTGTTACGGCGAGAACCATTGCATTGTGAAGACATATCTCCCACTAGGCAGCAATCAACCCAGTGTCACGGTCCTTGCTTCTGGCAACGAGCATCGTTGCGAATGTTTATCCTGTTTGTTCCACGGTTGCAAGGGCTGCCCCAGAAAATCATCATGGGTCGAGCTTGGGATATTCGGACCTTGCCCATGTTCCCTGGTTTTCCATTGCCAGACCCGCAATTGGGAGTTTCGGGCCAGGTTGGCGTGCGAGCAATCTGGGGGGGAGGGCAGAAGAAAACTGTTTGCTGACGTACCGGGGCTTGGGCAGTTACAAGTTCCTCAGAACTTGGTTTTAAAGGGGAGCATTTCCAAGTCGGCCACATATCCCCAATCCCCGTGAGACGTTTGTGGATGAGACGTTTGTGATGGGCACTAAGTCCAGCGAGGGAATGTTCGGGGCAGCCAAACCGTTGACAATCTTGACTTACCTCAAAGGAAGCCACAAGGGCAAGGACAAGACACGTGCTGTCTCAGGCCCCCTGTCCTTCACCCAGATTAGGTCATGCAAGGTTTGCGCGCCGAGGCGTCTCCTCCATCCGCATGCAACGTCCCGGCACGTGCCCTGCCGAAAGCTCCACACGCAGCGGGCTCCGTTTCCACAAGGCCTACCCCGATTAACATGGAACCGACCAGAGCTTCCCTGTTGGAGGAAAATTGTTTGCCAGACATCCCCCGTCAGCTTCCATGTCGACGCGGGAAAGGTTGCTTCAAATCGGGGCAAACAAAACGCAACCTTTTCAAAGCCTGGAGGATTCCAGGCCACAGCTCTCTCAAACTGGCGACAGATTCCCCTTTGGCTTCCTGTCGGCAATACCCCAAAAAGGCTCAACTTGTTTCGACTTGCTTGCCAGGCTTTGTACCGCAGAAGGCCTGGGCAGCCCCCGACCCTTGCGTTCCGAGGCTTTAAGAAGAGCTTCCTAGGGCCACTTTCAGTGAGTTGTCAAGGGAATCCCCTTCAAAGTGATCCAGTTGCCATGGGGAGTGCCAACTTCAGCACAGAATCAAAGACTTGGGAGCGATGTTCCACAAGTGTATCGCTATAGCTTCCAGACATGCAGATTTCCTCCAAATAAGGGGCCTTATCTTTTGAGCAAGCGGACTGGGGCGGGGGGTTGGGTGGAATCCTATGACAAACAACGAGAGGAGAAGGTCCTGTAGCCTGCGAGGTACAAGATTTGCGTATGCGATGCCAGCGCTTCTATTCAGAAGAGCTTTGACGGCACCACCAACATCACCACAGGCGCGTGGCTTGAATTGGTGCGTCTTTTTCAGGGCCCTTGCTTAAACTTGAAAGCAAACACCCAAAGGGAAAACTGCCATTTCGGAGGTTGCCCTCCAAAAGTCGCGAGGAAAATGGGTTTCTTGTCGGCTTCTTTTAATTCCCGCAGAATTCAAGCTGTTTTCTGTTCCTGGCGGTGAACAATTGTCGCTGAAGACATGTCGTGGCGAACCTAGTTCATTTCACGGTTTCTGAAGAAGGCGGCTTACTGATTTCGAAAAGCCCGGATAATCAGAGAAGAAGTGGGCTCTGCTATTTCCAAATGCTGAGTCAGTGCCGACTTTACAAACTGAGACCTGAAGACACCGATGAAACGACCAGCTTCCAAAATAGCCACGAGCTTCAGCGGACGGAAGGGCTGGCCCATTTCAAAGGGGTTGCTCCAACTTGCGTTTCATTGAGCCTGTCAGACGGGTTTTCCCCATTGGCTCCGTTGCACCGCTGGCCCACGGTGTGCATCCACTGGGGTTGGCACAGTCCAATTTGTGTTTTGAAAGCTATTGGCTCCGAAGGGCAGAGTCAGGTGTGACTCAAGGGCACCCCCAAAAGGTTGCGTCAAATGCTTAACCCCCCGAGAACCTGGGTCCAGCCGTCAGGCAACTTTGAAGCTGCCGGCGTCATTGGGTCCGGCTGCGCCCCTCGGCGAGTTTTTTATGCGCGCTTTACGGCAAAAGGGCAAGCCAGGCCATGGGCACCGGGTGGGGTGAAATCTTCCAAGAAACAGGGCGCAAGCGGGTGTGTCTTTTTTTGAGGCTGCCCCTTGTGGATGTAAAGGCAGACCAATAGGCACACCACCATTGTTGGGGTTCCCCTTTTGTACGACGCCCCGAAAAGTTGAATCGTTTCACCCTTTCTCCCTTGTTTCTGAGTGGGTTCCCCTCTAAAAATGAAATCCGGGCAATGGCGAAAGACGAACATGGAGGCCAGGGAGAAAACAGGCACCGGCAACCTTCGTCCTTGATTTCATGTTGGATCACTGCAGATGGATCCATGTAGGACATCCCCCGAAAGGAAACGTATGAAAAGGGGCCCGCTTTGATTTTAGAGGTGTTTGCTGCTAGGATATGGGGTGTGCATGGTTCATTGCCCTTTGGTGGATATCAGTTAGGTGGGATTTGCCCGTCATGCATTTGGGATGGTATTCTTCATTGAAATGTGTAGCCGAATCTTCAGCCTGCGCTTCTTAGACCCAAAGGTTCGATGTTCTCTTGATAGGCTTCATCCAGTTCTCATGTGCCGTGTTCTATCATTGGTAGGTTTTTGCTGAAACGCCACCCAACCAAGCAGTGTTCATGTTTGTTCCTTTCACAACAGGTTCCTGTCTTGGCTCAATGTCATCGTGCGGTTTCTTTCTCTTGGCTGGCAAGAAGGGTAAACTGTTTATTGGTGCAGCTGCTTTTCCGTGCAATTCAGAAGATCGACTTCCCTTTGAAGTCAACCGACCAGATTGGTTTTTAAGGCGACTCCCGACCTCTACATCCACAACCCCGAAGAGGGGCCTGAGCCGCAGAATGGTGCCGGCACGTCTTTGAATTGCGGTGTTCATGCCCAATAGGACTTGAATTCCAGTTGTATATCCGTTTGAGGACACTGCTTCTTGGCGTTTTTGCAGGGGAGTGAAGGGAGGCCATCCATTCTTAGTGGGAGGTTTTTTTTGGTACGCATATTTGTTTATGTGATTAGCCATGGTTCATATCATCATCAGGGACGTCGCGTTAGTGACCGACCTGTGGTGTTTTGGCTCAAGTTTTGGGTTCCGTCGCGCCTCGAATGGGCGTCGCCGAACCCCTGCGTCGACCGACGGCATCTCGGGGGAGAAAGAGACCTCGGGCCGCCGCCAGGTTGGTAGGGACCAGTCGTGCGGCCTGTTGTCGACCAAGGTTGCGGGTTAACCCTTTTCTTGTTTGGTTTGTTTTCCTTTGGTTGTTGTTCTCTGGTGTGTGGGAAACCCTGATCTTTGGGACCGGGGATTGGTTTGCTTTTGGGGAACCTTTCTTTTGTGGCTTGTTTACCCCAACTTACCCATTGCCTGGGCACAGGCTCGTGCCCGAATCACAGGTTATCAGCCGTAGGACTTTCCTACGCGCTTGAGACCATCAACTACAAGCTCTATGTCGACCCCACGATCTCGAAGGAGTGTCGTGGATGAGGAGGCCATCCTAGGGGGCCTCCGCTCAGGTGAGGACCTACCGGACTATGACTACGAGGATTTCGAAGCAGGTTCGACAGGTCAGGATCGCAGGGGTGAAGATCCCGGTAGGGACACACCCAGGAGCCGTGGCAGGTACACCGACGATGGAGACGATCGCATTTTCCGTCAGGCCACCGATGATGAGCAGACACGAAGGGTTCGCTCCGATAGGAGCGGCTCTGAATCAGGTCACAGGCGCGGACAGTTCGACTTCATCAGCATGGCGATGAACATGGCCCGCCCTCATTCGGACGACCCGGAGGCATGCCGACCCGACCCCCGAGATCTCTTGTTCCAGGTGAATCGCAGGTCTCGGATGAGTTTGAGGACAGGCCGCAGGGACCAGGGACTATGGTTTTGGCTCCGAGAGGTATCTCGGGTCGATCCACCGGTTCTCAAAATCCAGGTCAGTTTGATGAGCACGAGGAGCGGAAATTCTCAGACTTCGGATACGATGCTCTGTTGAAATCAACCGCAGGTTGGGGCAGTAGCTCAAAGCAGGGATCTGATGCCGGTAGGCCCAACCCTAATACTGCCAAATCTGAGTCCTATGATGGCGAAGATTTCAATTTTGCGGATGAGGAGGAGGACCAATCACGCCGAAGTGCTAGGATCCGTGATGCTGCGAGGCCCAGGAGCCTCTCTCGTGGTGCCGCCAGGGACCTCCGTGTTGACAGGGACGTCCGAAGCGAGAGAGAGAGGGCTAGGGATAGTCGGGAAGTTCTTCGGGGATTGGAGGCCATCCATGACCGTGAGGGACCGATAGGTCCTCCGGCGATTGGTGATACCCCGAATGTTCCCCCTTTTCCCAACATTACCTTTGGAGGTCCGTTGAATCGGAGAGACGTGAACTCGAACCGGGTTACTGGTTCGCCGAGGATCACTGAGCGGGCTGCCGATGTCGTTAGGACAGGTGCCAGAGATGGTCGGCTTGCCGATGCACTCGGGATCGAAGATCGTCCGTCGATCGCCAGCCCGTTAGGGCGAGATACCAGCGATCTTGAAACGCTGAGGTCTAGCAACGAGTTCACACCTCAATGGGGCTCGACCGCCAGGGAACGTAGTGTTTCTGCGAAAAGGCCGTCACCTCTCGCCATTGAGACCGATAGGTCGAAGGCAAGGAGGGCTAGCCCCTCACCAATGGGTTTGGCTCTGCAGGATGAGGAGATGCCCGACCCTGCTGATGTTCACATTCACTCTACTCCTGAGTCTCGTGCATCCAACGTTGATCCCCGATCTGGCGATAGCCGGAGAAGGGGGTCTACCCCGAGTAGACCACCCAGGATTGATGATTGCCCTGTAGGCGACCCTAGAAGACATGCCGGGGCTAGTGGGGCTCCTGAGAGGATCGAGATATCGACCCCTCCCGCCCTCAGATCCCAGTCTTCCGGCGAATCAGGTGACGTCAGGGCAAAGGAGATGTTTGAGTTGCACATCCAGGAGATGCTCGAGAGGGGTGAGGTTTCTGGCTCAGTCGCGAAGGCGTTTCATATTTTTGCGGACCAAATCAGGTTACTGAACGGTCAGGTGAGTTCCTTGCGAAGGGAATGGAGCGACGAGAGCCGACAGACGAAGGACAAGGTCGATCGCCTGGCAGCTGAGGTTGCAACTCAATCTGATGCCGGGAGGATGCGTATGATAGTTCAACGGTTTGCGAGGGAAGTTATTCCCGACAGCAAAGCCATTGTTAGGCAAGCCATCGATGAACAGGCTGAAGTCGTGGAGCAGAGGATCAACCTACTGTCCCACGAGGTTCACGAATCTGTCAAGGACAATGAGGCCTCGACTGATCGGCTTCGTCAGGTGATTCAGGAGAATCGTGAGGCTGTCCACAGGAGCCATGCTGCTTCCGAGGATGAGATCCTTAAGGACTTGGAAAAGCTCGAGAAGCGGATGTTCTCGGTAGAGAAAACCGTCGGGATGAGGACGCCAGCAGGTGAATGGAGTTTGGATCCTATCGCGCAACCGTCCGATAGGGCCAGTAGCAGTGTGGTGAACGCGAATTTCAGGGAGTTGAACCTGAAGCTCGAGAAGGCTCTCCTCGAACACGAGAAGTTTGCTAAGTGGGCCTCCGAATCTATTGGTGGCATAAATGAAGAGCAAACCATTCTTGCTAATCGGATGTCGAGGCTGCAAAGTGGAAGGGGTTCACAGGCGATCGATAGATCATCAGGGCCCGTATCCCCGCAGGACTGGCATGAAGCAATTGACGAAGTCAATCGAAAGATCCAGGATCTATCTCGTGGAGTTCAACGCCACCATGGGGACCATGACGATGTCCTTGCAAGGTTTGAAACCTTGAAATCCCGTGTTGAGCAGTACGAGGCGAGTTCGGGAATTCTGAATCAAGTTCTTGATGACATCAGAAGACAGATCCGCAGTCTCCCTGCGAATAGTGACCAAGCGCGGTCTGCCGTTAGGCGTGAAATTGACTCATTCCGGAGTACGCTTGAGGGCGCTATGCGGAGAATCAGCACTGTTGAGAGTAACATGCGTACTCTTAATGGAATGAACAACAGGATCATGGCTCAGCTCTATGAAATCGAAGGTCACGTTGATGAAGCTGCTGTCATTATTCAAGGTGCCCAGGACAATCAAGCTAATCCCCCACAGCCTAGAGAGAGACGGAACGTCGGATACGACGCTTTCGCAGGGCAAGGACACAGAATCAGGTCTCCGACGCCCACTCCCGGAGAGGGTAATGGTCGGGGTACTGGCCTTCCGGTGAGACCAGGCGGAGGTGTTGAATTGGTTGATCACGCTTAGATGTGCCCGGTAGGGTCGATCCTTCTCGTGCAGACAGGCACCCCATTAATCCCGATAGGGAGAGGGCTGATAGCAGGAGCAGGAGGGCACGGGGGTTGCCTGACAGGTCGCATTCACCGCCAGGGCGTGCGAGGGATGGCCCCCGCGCGCGTGCAAGGGGGGACATTTCTGTTTCTCCCGATAGGGATGTGGGTAGGAATAGGAGCCCGAGGCCTGCTGTCGTCCCCGATAGGGGATCTGAGGTCCGGAGTCGGCAATCAAGGGGGGAGAGGCCGATCCGCGATAGCGGGAGCATCTCTCCGAGTTTGGACAGGCCGATCCGCGATAGCGGGAACGTCTCTCCGAATCCAGGCCGTCATCCAGGAGGTGGTAGGGGTAATAGGGCCCATGCCGACATCCAGAGTCCCGGTGATGACTGGAGGACTCCTGGGAGTAGAGCTAGTGCCGACGTCCAGAGTCCCGGCGATAGGTGGGGGACTCCTGGAGCTCCGTCTGATCGTGGACAGGCCTCTGCGCCGGCCGCAAGAAGAGCTCCCGGTACCGGTGGTCCAGGTGCGCCAAAGATTTGTGCCCTCGACAATCCCAACGACCGTAGGCACCCGGACGCTGAGTTCTCGTGTGTTACGTGCAGTCGTGAGTTTTGTGGGCTTTGCCGGGGTGACGACGGGGACTGTTGCAATTGTCAGTTCTTAAAAATGAAGTGTTGGGCATGTCGCAAGAATGCCCAGGAGGTCTCAATATATTTCTGCACCGATTGTGGGAACCACGTTTGTGAGGATCACAGTTATTTTGGAAATGACGGCCTCGAGCGATGTGCGCGCTGCAATATTCGGCATGAGCGTGATATCGCTGGACCGCCTCCTCCTCCCCCTCCTGGGGGAGGAGGTGGGCAAGGCGGACCACCCGGTCAAGGTGGGAGCGGAAGCGGTGGTCACGGGCATGCTCCATTTCCACCACCAGGTCCTGGACATCCTGGCGGAGGCCAAGGTCCCACTGGACCTTCTGGAGGCCCGAGTGGAGGGGCTCCTACCGGGGGTTACCCTGGTGGAGCGCCTGGGTTCTATGGTAGCGCTGCTGATACTCAGGGAACTGGGAACAATCAGTGTGGTTCCAGTTTCTATGGTCCTGCCTACGGAGGAGGCGTTAGCCACCACGGGGTTGGCGCTGGCGTTAGCCAGCCCAACGATGCTGTAGGTTACCCCTCGAGTGTTGCAAGTGGCGGTAACCTTGGGCCAGGTCTCAGCCTTGGCTACAGCGTTAATGGGGCCGGTAGGCAGGGAGATGGTGGTCTTCTCCCTGAAGCCTTGAGGGGGGATGATGGACGGGACAGGTGCACTAAGTGTAGCAGGATCCCTGAGCCTGGCTTCCCTCTTATTCCTTGCGTCGGTTGTGGAATGAGGGCGTGTGAAGTTTGCTGCCCTATGCCTGCTAGGCTGTGTGAAAGTTGCAGGATTACCTCATGTACCCCGATAGGGGCTCTGATTTCCACCGTTGTCGATAAGGATCGGTTCCATCATAAGTGCAACACGATAGTGCTACCTGCGGAGCCAACTGCTGATAAGCTGCGGGAGTGGCTTTCCGAGATAAAGGAAAGGGTCAGGAATGCTTTCAGCTTTGATTCTGACTACGCGTTAGCGTGGATTTCAGAGACTGAGAGGCTTGACTATGATGCTCTTGGTGGACCCTGCAAGTACCCGATTTTGGATTCCAATTTCACGAGTGCTATCAGGGAATGTATCAAGACCAGGGCTGTTAGGGACAAGATGAATCGCCTGACCGAAGCCGCTCAGAATATGAGTCCTCCCCAGGGTATCAAGGAGAGACAGATCTTGAAGCTTCTGCTGAACCACCTGCAGACTGGGGTCGAGGACGACCAGACCTTCAAGATTGCCGAGTTGACTAGTCTCAAGTGTCGGCAAACAGGTCACTCCGACGATGAAGCTAGGCTCCGGAGTTATCTGAGCACCTGGGACAATCTCATTTCTGGGATCAGGAAGAAGATCGATGATGGAGTACTATTAGCTGTGTTCATTGAGAACGTTCGTCATCTACGCTGTATGCGGCCTGACATCGAGAGGTGGGATCGCGATGTGACCGTTAGGTCTTTCGCGTGGCTTTATAAGGCTTGTCAGGACTGTGTTGAGCGATGGCAGAAGCGACAGAACACGCTTCAGATGTACCAGACGTTTCATGAGCAGAGATCACGATCCGGCTCTCACTCCCGTGAGAGGGATCGGCATCCCGGTGCTCCTGGTGTTGTGCGGCGGTACGACCCACTTGCCAGGAAGAGTGATCCGAGCCCTTCAAGGTCCGTTAGGTCCGGAAGGGATGGGAAACCCGACGGGAAGCCAAGATCATCTTCGCCCGGAAGAAGCAGCCAGAGGGACAGAGCTTCTCCTGGAAGAGGCAGTCAGAGGGACAAGCGCACGCCGTCTCCCAAGTCGCCGAGAAGACAGTCCCCCGCTGGGCCTGCTGATCGGGCATGCTGGGAGTATACGAAGACCGGGAAGTGCCAGTATGGCCGGGAGTGCAGGTTCGAGCACGACAAGAGCCCAAGGAACCCCGCTGCGCCCTCTACGCCGAGGAATGGAGATAAGCCCGTTAGGGACAAGCCTATGTTCTTCGGATACTGCTACGACTGGATGTATGGCAAGTGCACAGCTCAGCCGTGCAAGTATCTGCATCAGAAGCCACCACCAGGTACGAAGCCCATCACGCCTCGTTCCACTGCTGGTCCGGTTGTTGAGGATGAAGAGGGGGATACCCCTAGATCGCCCACGCCCAGTCCTCCCGATAGGGAGGCGAGGCGTCTCGACAGCCCCGCTCAAGGATTGACGGATTTTTAGGCGGGGCGGGCCGTTACCCTGAGGCCAACCGAGTTGCTGTGGCGTGTCCTGCTATGTGGGCTGTTGCCCCAGCTGCCGGTGGGTCTGCACCGGGTTGCCTCCCTTCCTGCGTTAGCAGTTGGGAGAAAAGCGAGCGAGACGCATTGCTCTTCTCCGGTACTACTGGTGGAGGTCCTAAATGGGACCAAGTCATTTGGAGAAGGACCGTTGACGCGAATGGGACCGTGATCGAGGATATCGGGGTGCACTTCAGTGATCGCCGAGCGACCTTGTTCAGGAGACTCCCGAGACGAAGTGATACCAAGACAACGTTCTGGTACTGCGACGATGCGGAGATTGTACTGTCCTGGAGGAACAAGTACTTCCCGAAGGGTCCCGATAGGGAACCTCTCAGGGTCAAGATTCCCGATCTCCCTGATGTGTTCGTTGTCTCAATTGAGAGTGGCAATACGGGCAGGATCGTGAATCGTTGCCGGGAGGCTGGGTACAGCCATCCGAGTGCGATTAAGTTCCCATCACGCAAGAGAATTGCTAGGGAGGTTCAAAGTGCTCTGATAAGAGCAGCAGCTGTTCATGCCCAAGTGCTCTTAGACAATGACGAGGACATCGACACCAACCCTGGGGATGTGCGGGGACATCGCGTTGTTCGAAAGCCGAAGTACACTCAGAAGGTTGCTGCCCCCGTTGGATGCGGCGGGGTGAGGTGGCTGGTAGATACTGGCTGCCCAATGGATCTGGTCGGTCTTGGTGATTTGAAAGGACCCGATAGGGCCCTGATTGCCAAAGGCGGACACACGCACACTGCTAACGGGGCGACTCGCACCGCTGGTCGTGTTGATGCTGATGTTGGCAACCTGGACGAGGTGATTGAGGCACACGTCCTTGAGTCCACTCCATCCATCATATCCGTTGGAAAGCGCTGTATGGATATGGGGTACTCGTTTGTATGGGCTGCAGGTTGCAAGCCTACTCTCACGTGTCCTTCGGGCCGGACGGTGACATTGGATGTCATCAACAACGTGCCATATCTTCCTCATGGTGACACTCAGTTCGTTTCTCCCACTTTTGATGATGCTGAGCCAATCCCTGCTATGCCTGCCCCCGGGGCGGCGTATCGAGGGCTTGAAGCCAGCGAGATTCCGCCGTGTAGGTCTGAGCTTACGGCCAAGAGTGAGCTACAGGACACCTGGCGCACTGAGCGGTCGGGCCATGTTGTGAAGGAGCACCGGCTTCCGCGCAAAGCAAAGTTTGTGCCGACAGGCGATGATTGCCCCGTTGGAGTTGATCGATTGGACAACTACAGGAAAACTGTCGTTCATCGAAATGGGGTTACCCATGAGGTGCTGGTTGATAGTCTATGGGAGTTATCCGAAAGAGATCAGCATGCGATAGCATCTGATGTCCCTTGGACGGGTGAAACGTGGTTTCGGGTCAAGTGCGAGACCGTTGCTCTTCCCGGAAAGGCGGAACAGGGGGGTGAGGGCGATAGCCACTCACCACCTTTTCCTGGCCCGGGGGAAGGGGATGATGGTGACATTGTCGAGATAAACTTTCTCTCCGGACTACGCACAGAGGCTGAGTGGCGGGCAGATGCTAAGACGCTTCGCCATATGCTCACGCATCTCCCGAAGAACCCCTATTGCCCGCACTGCCAGCGTGCGAAAATGGAGAATGTCAAGCTTCGCCGCAAAGGTGGTGCTGCTGCGCATGACGTGGTAAGTTTCGGGGACCTAACCACCGCCGACACGATGGTGTTGAGAGGATTGAAGGATCGAGGCTTTCATGGCGAAGCAGACGCGATAGTGTTCTATGACCTCGCTACTGACTACCTCGAAGTCCTTCCTGTGCAGTCCAGATCCCGTAGCAATACGCTGGAGGCATTTCGCAGGTTTGCAGGGGGGCAAACTCTGAAGTTAGTGTACAGCGACCAGGCCCCAGAGCTGAAGAATGCTGTCACTACGCTTGGAGCATTGCACCGGCTTTCTACACCGGGCATGCCCAAGACCAACGGCCTGATCGAGAACAAGGTCAAGCTTGTTCTCCATGGGGCACGTGTGCTCCTGCGTCAAGCTGGATTTGAACCTCGATGGTGGCCATTTGCCGTTAGGCATTTTTCCATGGCAAGGAATATTGAAAATCGCGGTGAGGGATCACCGTGGATGCGACGCCACGGTGACGGGAACTTCAGCGGAGTCATTCTGCCGTTTGGTTGTCTGGTCGACTTCTACCCCATTGCTCCCAAGATTCGCAGGGATAGAAAGGGGGGGGTTCAAAACGCCCAAAACGACTTCAGACATGCTGGAAAGATCGACTCAGAGGACGTTGATGAAGGAGGAGACCACTGGATCGCAAATGAAGACGAGAAGGTTCTCACTCGCGTCCACGTTGAAGCGCGAACCGAGCTCTTTATCCCGATAGGGACGAGCTGTCCAGTCAAGATCAAAGACCTTGGCAGGAGGCGGAGCACAGTCCTCAACTATCTGGACGGATCGACCGAATTTGTTGTTGACGAAAACTGGCTCCAGGCCGAGAACGACCGTGGAGGTAACCACGAATGGACTGGAGAAACTCATTTCGACTGTGATTTTGATCAGATCGATGAGGACGAGGCCGAGATCTATGAGAACGAGGAGTATGAACCCGAATGCAACGACGAACCGGACTTTGTTCCCATTGATGAGGTAGAGGTTGAAGAGACAAGCGTCACTACTGCCCTGCCCGCCGAGAAGAAAGAGCGGGACTTCATCAAGATAGAGGAGGATCCGAAGTTCGCCCCATCTTCCAAGCCAGGCCTATTTCTGGGCTATCGGTTAGAACCAGGGGGGCTGTGGAAGGGCGACTATCTCGTTGCTGATCTCGAGCACATCCAAAGGGGTCTCAGGAAACCAAGTATACACCAGGTCAAACGTATCTGGAAGAACCCTGAGGAGCCCTACGTGTTCCCGATGTTGGCATCCTATGACGCTAGGACTCGGACCATTCGGGAGGCGTTAGCTGACCGAAGAGCCGACCTTAAGCCGAGTAAGAAGATCAGGGATGAATTCGACTTTGATGAAGGTCGATTTGATGATCCTGATGATGATGACGATGACCAACAGGACGAGGGGGGCGGTAGCTCTTCCAAGTCTGATGGGGCCATTCAGAGCAAGGCTGTCCAAGGGAGTGGTGACGCGTGCGTCTCAGATTACTGGGAGCGGCACGACGAGGACAGCGCCTGGTATCGCATCCACGTTGAGGTGCGGAAGAAGTTCTTCGGGACGACGAACGAGGACCTTCCTCCAGGTGGTCCTTCGCATGAGGAGCTTGACACCGTTAGGGTCACGCACATGCGGGGGCTTGATGCCGTTGGAAATTGGGTGAGAGATGATCGTCATCACGATGCTCCCAATCATCGGCATTTCACGCGTGGATTTTGGACTGGTGTGACCATCCTTTTTGATAAGGGATGTGCTCCCCACGGTAGGTTTAAGCCAAAGGAAGAAGGAGCCAAACCTGCCGGAGGTCCGAAGAAGGGTCATAAGCTGCACGGAGACAGGATCGACTATGGCCAATCCGCCGATAGGCGTGAGCGGCCATACGCAGGCACCGGAAAACCCAATTCAATTGATGCGGATAGTTGGAGACAGATGTCCACCCGGTCTCGGGAGATATATGTTCAAACCGAACGGGAGTTATCCCTAAGGGAAGAAAGACGCCGCGAACATCCTGAGAGGGACCCGGCTGCTCCAGCGCCTGGCCGCAAGCTCCTCATCGAGTTTGCGTGTGAACCTGACTCGCGTTTGTCCGCAGTGATGATGGAGTGTGGAGGCGATGCAATTCGCGTTCACGTTGGCTCATTTGACATCACCAAAGCCAAAGACGTTAGTCGGCTTATTGGGATCATCGAGGATAATCCTGGGTGTGACCTGTGGGCGTCAATTCCGTGCGGACCGTGGAGTACATGGCAGTATGTCAACCTTTCAATCCACGGTGCTGAGTTTGCATCACACCTGAACGATCTTAGAAGGAATTCTCAGGTTATGTTTGCGGCGTTCCTGCGGGCCTCCCGAGCCGTTAGGCGAGGAGGGGGCAGGGTTGCATTTGAGTGGCCTAGACACTGTCTTGGATGGAAGCAACCGTTCATGCAGAGGTTTCTTGCTGATCCTAATGTCGAGACCGTGGATTTCGACGGCTGTGATTTCGGGATGCAGGACAAGGACGGTGTGCCAATCAGGAAGCAGTGGAAGATTGCGACGACCTCCAAGGAGCTCATTGATGAGCTGTCAGGTCGGAAATGCAAGCACGAGAAGGGATACCTTCATGCTCGCATTGAGGGGTCAGTCACCCCAACGACTGCTCTCTATCCGAGTGAAATGTGCGAGGCAATCGTTGGAGCATGGTACCCGAACGGCACTTTCAAGAAGGTCGCGAATGCAATGCCGGTCGAGATTGACCCGGTTGAACAGCGATGGAAGAAGAAGCCGAATACCTTGTATAGTCTTAACAGTGAGGCTGCCAAGATCCCGACGCGGGCTACTTCGGGGAGTGCGGGTTTGGATACCTATGCCTCTGAGGGAGCATGTATTCCCGCAGGGGGGTCAGGCTTGGTCAACACCGGAATCTCGATAGAGATGCCCGCTGGGGTATATGCTAGGATAGCTCCCAGGTCAGGACTAGCCGTGAAGAATAGGATCGCTGTAGGCGGTGGGGTCATTGATCCCGACTACGACGGAGAGATCAAGGTCATCCTCTTTAATCATGGGGATGAGGACTTCATCGTGAATCCTGGGGACCGCATTGCGCAGATCGTACTGGAGCGTGTTATGCTCATCGACGCGTCGATCGTTCCTAGGAAAGCCAAGCGGGGAACCGATAGGGGATCCGCGGGTTTCGGAAGCACTGGTATAGCTGCTGCTGCCCCTACGATTGGATCTGATGGAAAGACCTTTGAGTTCTCTATGAGTTCTCTATGCCCAGGGGGGAGATATCCCTCTCTCATCGGCCAAAGAGCTCAGGTGTCTTTCCTCCCTTGTATGCTTGTGTCGCTAGGCCAGTGAACAAGAAGGAACAAGCTGGGAATGCCAAGGCTAAGGCCGCTCTTCAGAAGGAGTGGGACAAGTTAACTTCGCAGGGATGCTGGGACTTGTCAACTGTCCAAGAGTGGCATGATGTTGCGGCCAAGGCACGTAAGGAAGGGGAGAAGATCCATGTTGGTAGAATTTTCGACATTTGTGTCGAGAAGAATCACGAGCTGCCGGAGGATGATCCAAATCGCAAGTATAAAGGGCGAGTCGTGTTCGAGGGATGCTTCGTCCGTGACGAGATCGGGCATTGGGCCCTGTTCTCCGAGAACACCTCCTGCCCCGCTACTATGGCGGCGGGTAAAATGGGTGATGCTCACGGGTTACTCCCAGGGAATCTTCTGGAAGTGAGTGATGGGGAGTCTGCATATACTCAGGCCCGCTTGAAGGGAAAGAAGACTTGGGTGAGGATTCCTCGTGACCAGTGGCCACCTGAGTGGTTCGACAGCAGCGGAAATCCCAGATACAAGGATCCAGTCGTTGTTCTCGTGCTCGCACTATATGGACATCCTGATGCTGGTACCTTTTGGGAACAGCACTGCGAGGCAATGCTGAAGAAAGTCGGATACGTCAAGGTGAAGGACTGGGCCAGCGTGTTTAGGCATGAGGAGCTCGACCTCTTCCTCGTCGTGTACGTGGATGACTTCAAGATGAGTGGGCCGGCGAAGAACATCGCAGAAGGATGGGCGCTGATCTCGAAGGTCATCAAGATGGAGGAACCAAGGCAGCTCAAGAGATATCTTGGCTGCGAGCACGAATTCACGCAACAGGTGGTCAAGGGTCACTTTGACCCGAGACTGGCGTGGACGGTCGGCAATCCTCCTGATAAGGAGCAACCCGACTTGAGGTTTGGTCCAGAGGGGTTACTCTCTAAGGACATCCCCAAGCCGGAAACCACGATAAGGTTCATCAAGTACAGCGAGAGCAGCTTCATGCAGGCGTGTGTCGATAGATACATTGAGCTGTGTCAGGGAAAGTACCCGAAGAAGCTGCAGAAGGTTGAAACTCCGTTCCTGGACGAGAGCAAGCCGGAGTTTGACGAGAATTCCGTCAATCCTGAATTTGACAAACTCTTCAACCAGGCGATGGACATGGAGACCGTCAATGCGCAGCCAGGATGCCTCGGAAATGACGCGGCGGCGGTGCTGATGAAGGTTCTCTATGGGGCTCGGATGGGCAGGTATGACCTGATTCGTCCCGTGCAGGCGTTAGCCAGCCGGGTCACGAAGTGGAATCATCTGTGTGACCGCAAGCTCCACAGGTTAATTTCATATGTGAACTCTACGCTCGACCTTCATTTGTACGGTTGGGTGGGCGATAGCCCAGAGTTCATTGAGTTGGTTGCTTACTGTGATGCGGATCTGGCTGGGGATCGTACTGATTCCAAGAGCACGTCGGGAGTGCTTATTTGCCTTGTGGGTCCTAGGACCTACATGCCCATCACTGGAGTAAGCAAGAAACAGACTTCCGTTTCGAAGTCAACTCCTGAAGCAGAGATTGTTGCTCTCGACCATGGAGTGTCCAAGGAGGGAATGGCATTAGCTACCCTCTGGCAGCACGCAATTGGGAAGGGAAAGGAGACCCAGCCGTTTATTATCAACGTGCTGGAGGATAACGAATCGGCGTGCCGGATCGTTATAACTGGGAATAATCCCAACATGCGCTATATGTCAAGGACGCAGCGCATTGACATCTCGTGGCTCAACGAACGTTTTAATGATGGAATTTTTCGGTTCGTTGCGTGCCCGTCTCACTACCAAGGTGCAGACATTTTCACTAAGGCCTGCATTGACAAGGTCGTGTGGAATAGAAATCTGCACACCCTTGGTATGTTCCTGCCGGGATACCTGCAGGAATATTTGGCCCAACCCACCCAACCCTGTCTTAAGCCCCCTGCCGCTCCTGGACTGCCCCCGCTTAGGGGGGTACGCATGGAATCAGGTGCAAAATCCGGTTTCAATCGGCTCATGGAGAGGTTACTCTCTGAGTACGAGGGAATCGTGATTGACGAGGAAAAAGGAGGGAAAAGATGCGAGAAAACTATTATTGCGGATCAGGCGATAGCCGATGTTCTTGCTTATAGTGATCTTTGCAGGGTTGTCACGCTTCAAGTTGCTCCTGGTTACAGGAATCACATCGTACGATCTGGTAGGATTGAGGGCGATAGCCTTTGTTATGTTGTGCTTGTTCTTAATGATCTTGCACCCGATAGGGTTGATTCCAGGGCTGGGAAGTGGGGACAGACCAGAAAGCTTAGGGATAGGACCGATGCTGCCGTTAGGCAAAGGTTCAACTTGGCTTGTGATGCTCGAACCAGTGGATGTGTTCCGATCATTCTCTACCGACCTAAATGCAATATCTTGAAGGAAGGTGAGGTTGAAGGAATCGCCGCCACGCATGGGTTCGATTGCAGGTCTGTTTGCGCATGCCAATGTGGTCTCAAGAGACATGGGGTCGTATTTAGGTGCTTCTCTTCTAAGTCTTTCAATTCTTTTTGGAGTACTTGCAAGATGCGAGGAGGGGATACTCTCTCTCAGCACGACCGATTGCTTGCTGTTGGGAAGTGGTTGAACAACTTCGTTGCCGCGTAGCTTTGCTTGATCAAGCTGGCTCACCCCGCGGGCAACCGCACCATATTCACAGGCGACTCAATGCGCTTACTGACCAGAATAAAAGCATGAGGCATATATGCCTGTCACTAAGGTTTTCTTCTGCTTCGTGATGGACGGATTCAGTCAATTATTCATCTTCTAGGTTCTTGTGCTAGGGAGAGGGTCTCTGGCCGATAGGCTGAGCCTTCTGAGAGACAGGGGATTCTGGCCGGTAGGCTGGGTCCCCGGGTCGTCCGTGGTTCCGTGGCCGGTCCGAACCGGCTGACGCATGGCGGCAGCTGGCGGAATGGGCGTGGGGCGCTGCATGGCGACGCCTCCGCGGCCGTCCTGGGACCTGGCGATGGGGCTGGGTATGGAGAAGCCGAAGGCTGTGGCCGGTTGTTTGCTTGCGGGATACCGCGAGTGGACGGTTAAGGGGTTTAAGGGACAGGATCCGAAGCTCACCACGATTGATCCAGATATGGAGAAGGCTGATCAGCTGATTGAGGATGACAGTGCCGCAAGGTTCGATGAACTGGTTGGCAGAGTGTCCCACATCAGCAAGGACAAGCTCGACAAGTCCCACATGGCGGTGCCGGACCATGAGAAGCTGCTCCGGTACCGAGCGGTCAGGACTGCTGCGATAGTGGCGGAAATGAAGCGCCGGGGAGTGGAGGTTACGGAGATGAACGCCGTACACTTGGCGGCCATCTTATGCGCTGCGGTTCCGACGGACCCTGCTTTCTTGCTTCCTTACCATGCCGCATTCGTGTTTGAGGAGAGCATTGAAAGTGGCGCACGTGCGCTACCCATGGATAGCAGTACGGAGCCGGCAGCTGAACCCTGCGGCGGGATGTGGTCGGGAGACCCAAAAGCCTGGCCGGAGTGGAAGACGGTTCACCAGCAGACGGCCTTGGTAAAGGCGGTCGCTGATCAGGCAGAGGCGGCATTCGGAGATCACCCTCTGTATAGCGGAGATGATTTTGGTGATGCGGAGCACCATTTCAACGCACTCCGTGCCTGGATGAGTGAGAGGCCGAACGCTTTGTTCACTCCTCCGGAGGTGGTCGTAGACGCGATGATGCTGACGGAGGGGAGAAACAGGGAGGAGATCGTTAGATGTTCCTCGGGACGAAGGCTATCATCGGTCCCGTCGGTCAGGAAGTTCGCGACGGCTGATAAGCCAGGAATGCGGGGGTACCTGCACGCGATGGGGCAAATGTCAGGTGTAGTCACCTCCTTGCATGATGCCATTGACTGGGACCATAGACAGGTGTTGAGGATCTCGCCTAAGAACCCGGCGAGTGCCACTGATGTTGAAATTGGTCCCGATGACGGATGGGCATTCTTCGACTTGGCCATCAATTTCAAGAGCCAGACGGATACTGAGAAGGTCCTTATCCATGGGACTTCGCAATCCTCATTGTGGAGCATCCTGGGCGGTATGCAGGTTACTGCGTCCACCGCGAGTGATGAGGCGGTAGGTGTATGGACGTCATTGAAGGCGATTGAGGCCCTGGGGTACAGCACTCTGTCGCACTACGGTCAGAACACGTGGGCGAGGGTCGCGATTTGCATCGCGCAACCGGACGAGTCCGAGAATCTGTTCAGTGACAATCCCCACCTGAAGGGCGTCAAGAGAGGAGCCCAGCGAGTGTTCCCGAACGCGAGGCTGGGGATCTGTGGAATCTGCGTCAAGCTTGAGAAGCCTGCGGTAGACTCACAATTTGTGGAGCTATGCAACTCAGGGGGCGATAGCACCCTGCAGTACTACAACCCGTTCGTTGAATGGAATCCGCATGCTCCATCGGTCGTGTGGGCTATGCACAAGTTCTTCCCTGAGAACTACATGGGACCGATAGGTCTATCCGTTGAAGAGGAGAACATGCGTGCTGCTCCAGGGACCCCTCAGGCTGCCGAGGCGGAAGGTTGGTCGCTATACGCCAGGATCGTGCCGAAGTCGAACATGCTTGAGGCCATCCGGGGCGAAACGTTTGAGATCACCCTCACGAAGGGATACCTCACCGAGGTCAAGGATGAGGCAAAGGCCGTTGGGCGGGGAGCGCTCTTCCCGAGGGAGCTTGAGTGTTTTGAGCAAGCTAGGAAGGTGATGCGCCTGATCAGGAGTGGAAAGGTCGTCCCGCCAACAGTGGAGCTGCCGAGGGGGGGATACTCCCGTGTGGCGGTTGATTCTGTACAACTGGAGAGGCAGTGGGACGCATGGGCAGCTGCCGTGTTAGCGGATGTGATGCTGTCTATCTACCCATCCATCGTGCTGCACGAAATGAGTCGCTATCAAGACAAGATGGTAATCTTGCTCCGGTGTTTGGCGGCTAGTGGGACAGGAGCTGCGGTGAGGATTGCTGCGGCCTTAGCGGCCGGATACGGTCCTCCGGTGTTCAGAGAGGAGTCCGCGGCTCCGGATGCGACTGTGTTCTACCTGCTGGATCAGACGTTCAACACTGCATCCACGAAGAACAAGAAAGGGATGGACCCAGCAACGTTGGCGGAGGACATCCTCAAATGCAGGACAAAGAATGATCGGTTGAGGGGTTCCCCGGATAACCGGCCGTTCAAGAACTATGAGGTGCATTACGTGACCAGTACTCGTGATAACGAGGAGACATCCCTTCGGATGATGGTCGACAAGGCGTACGAGCTGATGGACAAGCGGGCGGGAGACTGCGTCCAGAAGTACGGTAATGCGGATGCCGCGAAGTACGACCTGTACGTCTTTGGTCTCCGTGGCTCCTACCTATATAGGTGGGAGAGGAACGCATGGAGGGCCAGAAGCGACGCGGCAACCGTGTGGAGTAAGGACGTGGATTCGCTGGTCGCGCTCAACAACAAGGTTAAGGTGATGGTTTGCGGCCCTGGGCGATCGTTAGATCGAGAGGGCGACCAAGGGGTTCACATGACAAAGGAGATCCAGTATAGGATGGGTGATCTAGATCGAGCGAGATTTGATCCCGAATTTGATCCCAGTGGTCTCAGCAGACGCCGTGTCATGGGGGAGTGAAGTTGACAGCTACGGCAGGAATCGGCCAGTCCAAAGAGCATGGGCTGTGGTGCCGGCCTATCTTGCGGCTGTCCTGGACTTTTACTCCCTGACTAGGACTACGTGGCCTGGTTTCGTCACGTTGCACATCAGGGACAACATCCTCAAGCTTTTGAAGGAGGGTACTTCTTCGAAGATGGGTGATGGCGGATCGATGTCTGAGTCCGAGGACGTCGATATGACAGGTGCCGCTCAGGGAGGACCGCCGGTAGGCGTAACCCCCGGTGGGCAATCGTCTGACGCAGGTCAGCGTGCGGAAGGTCAGACCGCTGCCCCGAAAGCACCTCCTAAGGCGTTACATGCCTGAATGGTCGGGCAATCTGATCGACCCTGCGAAGTCTGCCGAGCTAGTCGCGGCGAGATGGGGCGGAAAGGCGAGTTATGACAAGCCTGAGGCTCCACTGACTGAGGCTGGGATGAAGAGTGCGTCATTGGAGGATCGTGCCTATGCCTTGTCGCAGCTGAAAGAAGCACCTATGCTCTGGCGAGGAGCGCCTATGGTGAGTGCGGCTGCCCCCAGTGGACCCTTTGCTCCCGATCAGCTGGATGATAGCAGGAGGTTCAGACCTAGTGAGGCGGCGAGCAAGATGACTTACAATCTTGTGATATTGGATGGGAGGAAGGATTATCTTGCCGATAGGCGGGAGATCAATCCAGAGTTGAGGGAAACTGGAGTTATCCCTGATGAGGCCGTTACTTGCCAAATTGTGGTTCCCTCGAAGACAAGGTTGGGCGAATACCTCCCGAACTACGAGGAGACCGTGGGCACCGTTGCAGGGCGGGAGGCGGCTAAGGAGTTGATGAGACTGCTCTCGTGCGATTTCGAGGGTCTGGTCATCAATTCAAAGAGAGTCTCGGAGTTATTCGAGGAACGCGTGCTGAAGGAGACCGGACGTGAGGCTGGAAACTGGGTGAAAAGTGACCAGGCCATCTGGTTCCTGATTGGAAGTTCTTCATTCCGACGCTCAAAGCTTTCCCGGTAGGGCAAGTTGAGGCGATGCTCATGGTCATGTACGACGGGAATGGCGACCTCCTCAAGGAGAGCACTAGGTTAGTGGCTGTTAGGCACACGCGAATCGGACGCGACATGAGTTACAGTGCCGTTAGGCATAGGTACACTCAAGAAGATGCACCTGGCGGGTCTCTGATGTACGAGATGCATTGGAATGAACTCCCCATGGTGGGGTACGTCATCATGAAATTCTCGGACTTCCGGAAGGCGGTTCAGCTCCAAAGGGTGAGGCGAAACGGAAAGGCCATGATCGAGATATTGATCACGAGGCCCGATGTGTACGAGACCATTGGGGATGGTAGGCAGGATGAGGGCCTGATCCCACTTGTGGGAGCCATGGCGCCGGATGCCGAGGTATCGCCTTCGTGGTATGTCAGAGACAGGCTGCGGAACTACTCCGGTAGATACGTGGTGGTAATGGTGGACCTTCGGGTGCACTGGTCCTTGGTTGGGCCCGTGTTTTTGACAAGAAGGAAGACTCTTGCCGTTAGGAACGAGATCCACATGGGAGCTTGGAAGGCGGCCTACATGTACGATGATTACACGATAGTGTACCATCGGGCATGGGACTATGGTGACTTCACCCCCGTTAGGGGAGAGCACAGGCGATCGCGGGAAGAGGTCAGATTGAATGTGACTACCACGTTCTGTTTGAGGTGCGCGGAGATGACGCCAAATGGGATGCATTTGTGTCCTGGATGCGCGCTCCCGGTCTTTTACCCGAACTTTATCCCCAACGCGGAGGAGAAAGACTTCGAGAGGTGCCGCATCGTACCGGAGTGGGTGAGGACCATGGGGCAGTTCAAGCCCAAGAGGATCCCCACCGAAGTGGTCGGAGTCATCAAGAGGAACTTGATTTCCTATTCGATGGCGTCTGATCTGAGGATGACGGTGCAGAGCGGCATCAGACTGCCCCCTTATCTTGGTGAGGACAAGGGAGGAGTCGATGCGGCGTGGGATGAGCTGGCGAAGGTGCTCTTCCAATTCTCCTATGTGTCGGGGATTTCGGCATCGGATGCGTTCGTGGAGAAGTGGGTGGCGAAGCACCTGATTTTGACCAACCAAGTCGATAGATTTGAGTCGGTTACGGAGTACTTCCGGGCTAACCCAAGGCATGCTGCCCAATGGGGTAGGCGTATGACGACTTCCGTTAGGAAGTTCGCTCGCCATGACACGTACTTGTCCTTCTACATCCCGATGGCATACGTGATTGGCTCCGCGGCTGGTCATCTGACCCCGTTGTATCCAACCCATCGAAAGGACGTGGACATCCTGGAAAGTCATGCGTTGATTTCGCAGCTCAGGCAGTACATGGTGTCGGAGACAGGATACGATGAGAAGAAGAGGTTGAAGGAGGCGATAGCCAAGGTGCAGAAGGCGATCAGTGCCGGACAGTCGGAGCCTCCCGCACCCTTTCGTGACCCGTTCGTCTACGTCAGTGACGAGAGGGTGAGGACGGTTCTTGATGGTCGTCAACCCGAACCACTAAACGTGGACATCGAGGGACTTCAATCGGTGCATCATGCTGCGCCAGGTCCTGGTCCCAAGCAGGAGCCGGTCATCAAGGGCGGAAAAGGAAAAGGGAAGAAGGGGGAAAAGGGCGGTAAGGGCGGTAGTCCTTCCGGCCCACCACCGAAGTCAGGTGAAGTGCCAGGTAAAGGATCTGGTAAGGGCGGTAGCCCATCTGCCCCAAAGGCAAAAGCAAAGGATGACACTGGACCAGCTCCGATGGAGGTTGATGCGGCAGCGGCTCAGCCGAAGAAGACTTGGGTCGCGATAGCGGTTGAAGGGGCCAGGCCGAGTGCGAAGGCTAAGATGACCCCGGTTCCAAAGGCCGAGCCAAAAGGGAAGGTCGCTTCTGTGTCTGAGGCGAAGAGTGCTCCGGCTCCGAAGGCTGAGGCCAAGGAGACGAAGCAGGCCGAACCGAGAGTTGAGGTCAAGAAGGAGAAGGTAGGCGGAGACGGTGCTCCTGGCGGTAGTCGGGGGTCGGCTGAAGGGCAGAAGAGAGAAAGGAAGTCCCGTTGGGATCCTGACGAGACTGTGAAGGAGTCAACGAAGCGAGAGGCATCGACGAGGCCTGATGACGTTGACAGCAGACCAGGTGCGGCAGCAAGAGAGGCTAGTGGAGATGACCTTCACTCCGCGCTTGGCAGATCTTCGGCAAAGGATGCGGTAGCACCTTTGACGGCCTCCAAGGCGATGGCAAAGAAGCCTGAAGGCGGGGAGATCCGGTTGCAGTCTGCTGAGCGAGCTGCGGCGAGCCCGGTGGAGGGACACTTCCTGGTGCTACCTGAGGGTTCGGTGGTGGACGCTTTCTTGTCGATCTCCACCAACAGAGTGCTAAACAAGCAGGTCAGGGATTTCATCAGAAATGGTGAGGACGCGTCAGCACTGGAGGCTCTCAACCAGATCGTGACGAACTCTCGCTCTGGAAGGAGGCGTAGGGAATCGGATGTCTCCCGTACTCCTTCTCGGAGGTCCGTTAGGACCGTGGACACCAGGGATTCCAGGGAGTCAAGGAGGCGCAGATACCGTCCACGGCGCGAGGATGATCGAGACCGGAGGAGGGACGATGCTCGTGATCGTCGTGATGATGAATCACTCGATCGGGAGCGAGATCGAAGGCGAGATGATCGCAGGAGATCCGAGAGGGATCGTGATAGGGACCGTGCGCGGGGCGGACGTGACCGGAGGAGACGTGACGATAGCCGGTAGGCTGAGTCACGAGGATTGCGGCCGATAGGCTTGCGTCCATTCTCCAATGGTCGGCGCGGTGCGGAGGTGGTGATGTTCCTCCCGGACCGCTGAGGCGCGGAGGTCATGTCTCTCCCATACCGCTGCTGGGCTGCTGGACGTGTTCATCAGGGAGCAGTGTGAGTGAGAGGGAAAGCAAACTGATGGGGGGTTACTCCCGGGTTTGCAGAATTCAAGCATTTTTATTCAGGTACGCATGGTCAGGAGTACCTCTTGCCGTTAGGCGAGGGTACTAATGGACATACGTTATCTTTTATTTCATGGCTTCTGATAAGAATTAAACTTCTTGCATTGTTGATGCAAACAGTTGTGACCTAGTGTCGTCATGTGGACTTTTCCACAAGGTTTGTTGGACAGCGTTACCCCGATTAATTTGGGGTGGTGGCGGGAATTTAATGCCCGGGATGTCGCGCAACTGCCTTTGTGGGTTTGCTCCACCGCTGACGGCGGTAGTGTCCAGCTGTTTGCGGACGCATGCGAGCAGTTAAATCCTATCAGTAAATGGCACGCTCCACCCGTCATATGACGGGCTCCTCGTGAGGGGGGTGTGATTAGCCATGGTTCATATCATCATCAGGGACGTCGCGTTAGTGACCGACCTGTGGTGTTTTGGCTCAAGTTTTGGGTTCCGTCGCGCCTCGAATGGGCGTCGCCGAACCCCTGCGTCGACCGACGGCATCTCGGGGGAGAAAGAGACCTCGGGCCGCCGCCAGGTTGGTAGGGACCAGTCGTGCGGCCTGTTGTCGACCAAGGTTGCGGGTTAACCCTTTTCTTGTTTGGTTTGTTTTCCTTTGGTTGTTGTTCTCTGGTGTGTGGGAAACCCTGATCTTTGGGACCGGGGATTGGTTTGCTTTTGGGGAACCTTTCTTTTGTGGCTTGTTTACCCCAACTTACCCATTGCCTGGGCACAGGCTCGTGCCCGAATCACAGTTTATATTTGTGTACCAGTCCCCGTTGTTTGGACGTTCAAGGGAAACCAAAAGGCAACACCGTCCTGAAGAGGTGTTGGTTCATTTTCAAGAGGAAGCCATAGGATGGAATCCATAGGGCCAGAATGAATAATACAGAGCCATCTGGCTTTAACTTGGAGCCACCACCTTGGCTGCCAAATTGTTTTCCCCACTCTCCCAAAAGTGTGCGAGTGAGGAAACTCGTTTAAGTCGTTGAGAACCAAATCGAAGCATGGTGGTTCAATTGTTAGTTTCTGGCTGAAAATTCGGTGAGGGCTGGTTTTGAACCAGAGCGTAAGTACCCGCGTCTTTGCTGCACGTGGTTTAGATAATATGGTTTTGCAAACTAGCCGCTGGTGTTTCGAGTAAGTAAGGGACTGACATCATACCCATTAAGCAGTGGTTATCATGTTTGGCAACTTGGTTCAACAATGGGCATCGCCCGGATGTCCGCCATTAAGCAAAGACTACCCCCCCCTTGCAAGACTCTCCTCTTTCTGACTGGCCAAGGGAATCCCTTGTGATAGATTAGCCATGGGGAATGGAATACCGCTTGGATATTGCAGAAAGGGGCAACCATTTTCCAGAACCACGTTACATGTGTTTCAATCCACAATGTTAAATCAAGCCGTCACATTGAATGAGCTACATATGGTTGTTGGCTTCATGGGCTTAATTTCGTAGCCCCTGACATCCCAAAAGGACGGCAAACTTTGAACTCGTTGACTTTTGGGGGTGCCATCATTGTATCTTACCATCAAAAGTGGATTAGTCTGGTCAAGTTCACAATACGCGTGTTGCATGTTGCAACCCCTTACACCAAGGTGAAAGAAAGATGCAACTATGACATTCCCCCAGGGTTGGACGTGTGCCGCCTGGATGTGCCTTTTGTTAGGAATCCCCCCAAACTGGTGGGGTTGCAAACCCCCCCCCCTCGAAAAAAAAGAAGGTTGAGGTCCCATCCATAAAGACGAGGCACCCTATCTACTTTCACCCTCGAAACCTAGGGCCATCCTCGAAGTCTTCGAAGCCCCGGTGCCCCAATCCACGGTGGAGCAGCCCGGCCTGGATCCAGGCGAGCGATCGATTCGGGCTTCGGTTCGGAACGGGATGGATTTCACGGGGTCAGGTTTCGCAGGCCCTTGATTTGGGTGGCTTGTCTTTTTTGAGGGTACCCCTTTTTGGATGGTTTAAGGGGAAACCCAAAGGAGAACCATAATTTGAAGGGTACCCTGAAAAGGAAACACCAAGTGGGAGCGGTGAAGCTTAAAGGTCAAGTGATCGGGGGGTACTCTCTCACCAGACGTTTTCGTGCGCAGACTCCCTTGGAAGACTACTTTCAGGATGACGTATGTCCTTTTACGCTTTAAACTTCACTAAATAGGAACCATTGCCAAAAAGTACTCACTTGCTTCCTCTCTCATAGAGTTCGTTTTGTGGCCTTTTTAGGGAATTCCACCATTTGAGGGCCCTAACAGTCATTGGATTGATGGCAACCCTCCAATTCCCGGCTTGTCAAACTAGGGAAGCAGGGTTTCACCCCCCATTTCAGCCACAATCAAAACCTGGGTAAATCAAGGCTAGTTAGCAGGGGAGCGTCCGAACAGAAATGGGTGCGGCTGCCCTTTTAGTCCTTTCCATGGTTGTGGACAGACCACTTTTAGTATCAGGTGTTTATATTCTGGCTCATAGGTTTGCGAAGAGAGGATCCGCTTGGGAAGCGAGCACAATTTTCGTTAAAGCACCCTCCGCAAAGACAACCCGACATGTTTGCCTGGCTGAACCCCCATCACCATGGAGACTTGAACTCAATACAGGCCAAACGCCCGGTGTAAGACAAAGAGCACAAGAATCCAGCCGAAATTCTTTGGCTGGCTCTACGGGCGGGGGTCCGATTCGCTCAGTTGTTCAGTGGCACCCTTTTTCCCCTCTTTTTTGGTGGCCTCACTAAAAATGGTCTTCAAAAAGGGTTCCCTTTTGTTTCCAGGGTCACTGAACAACTGAGGTCCTGGCTTGTGAATGGCTGGCCCCTCGCTTCGGTTGGCGCAGGGGTGACGGTGGCTATCGTGGCCGGGGTGCTCTTCGGCTTGGCCATGCTGGGCCTTGCGGGCGCCTGTTGGGCCCTTTGGATTGCATGGCGCGCGACTGGAAGTCGGGGAGGGGGGGGGGCTGGTGGTGTTGGGGGGGGGGTCTGGTTCGGGGGAGGGGACAGGGCAGAAAGGGGTAACTTGAAAGGACTGGGCAACGTGATGCTTGAAGCACCTATGAAGCACCCAAAAAGGGAAGACCCCAGTATCTAGAAACCTGTAGAATCAGATTTGAAAGGTTGTGGTGCAGCAGTACGATGCAGGCCTTTGGTGAAACTATCCCTGTTGGAAGGAAGGTTGGCTGAAAAGAGTCAAGACCAAACTATGTGTCAGGTGCTGGCCTATTGAATCAACCATTGGGATGAACACAAACCTGATTGCTACTACAGAAAAGCAAGTGAACCAGCCCCGAAAACGAGTTCTTACCAGGCCTCATTTGTAGATACATAGATAGATAGATAGATAAATAGATAGATAGACAGACAGACAGACAGACAGACAGATAGATAGATAGAGCTACAGCTATAGATATAGATCTAGATGTGCACCTGTACACCTATATCAACATTAGATATGGCTATGTATTTATCGACCTTTTTTAAGGCTTCGAAAGCGGCCAAAAGCCGAGTGTCTCGTCAGCCTTCCCGCCTGTGTCGCGTGCTGAGGCGCGGCAGCGTGCGAAAGCCAAGCACAAGGCCAAGGCGGGCCATCGGAGCTGTGCCCAGCGGCGCCAGGGGGGGGGGAGGGGGAGGGGGGTTTAGGATGGGTGCAGGGTGGGCTTAGGTTGGTGTAGGGGTGGTTTAGTTCAGGGCTTAGGGTGGGGATGGGTGTTGGGTGGGCTTAGGTTTGTTTCGGGTGGGTTGTAGTAGGGGTTTAGATGGGTTTCAGGTTGGTTTAGGGTGGGTTTAGTTTGTGGGGCGGGGGGTTCCGCCCCATCTTTTCCATGACGACTGGGGGTCTGGGTAAAAGAGCCCCTGTGGTTGGACACAAGAGCAAAGTGTAACAAAATCATTCAGAAAATGGAGAGGCACATATCGGTTGACTTCCCCTTTTGTGGTTGAACATAGCTTAGCTTTGCTCTCATTTGGGCTTTTGGGTCAAGACTTTGTCCTACACCACAAAAAGGCAAGCGGCTTACTATTCGGTTGAGAAGCAGGACTCGGTAAGATGATTTCCACTTCTCCCAAAACCAGTATCTTCAGGAGTTTAAGGGGATATACCTATTTTTTCCACCATTTAAAGGGTAGATGCCCGGTTGTCTCCTGGGATTGTGGCGGCCAGAGCAGGGTGCAAGGACTGCCCGTTGACTTTGTTGAACATTAGACAAAACCGCCTAGAAGTGTAAACATGCTCATGGGTGCTTCTTGATGGTCCTTGACATGTGCTTGGGCTGTTTCTACGCTAGATGGCGCGATGGCCCCCGGTCGCTTGGCACATGGATAAACATTTGTATCGAATGCCTTTGGGTCGAGTTTCATCCAAGGCATCCCGCGATGTTGAGCAGATCTAGAGGCGGTGTTTGGCCAAACCATGGGCTCGAGATCGTCTCACACAGGTTGATATATCGGGGTTCCTGCCCCACTCCAAATAAGGCACAAAGGAAAATCAAGAGACGGTAGCACTTGCAACCAAAGTAGTCCTGGTACAGTAAAACTGTGGAAGGGCAGACAGCTGGATTGAGTTGTATCAAGATCATATCTCCATGAACTAGCCAGGGATTTTCATAAATGAAACCGCCAGGTGGCAGATGAGGCGACAAGCAAGGAGGGCAAGGACGGCAGCAAGTACCATTTGGAGCTTCTGGGGATGGCTCTTGTGGCTGAAAATCAGCACTGGTCAAATGACCTGATTCTTGTGCGGTGTCCGCTGGGGAAAATCGACAATCGCGGGTTTCCTGCCAAAATGACCATTGCCCACATCAGGAGCTTTGCCCATGGAGCAAATCAATACCACCTTGGGTTCGGTGGTTTAGGGGGTGGCGATCCTTTTGATATTTGTGTCTGGACTTTGGACATGGCGGAAAATGTGTGCGTTTGTTTTCAAACAATCCAAGCGGACGTTTGCCACCACAAGCCTGCTGTTGCTCAGACCATTGTCTTTTATTTGCTGGCAGCCTATCGGCTATCGCCACCATTTTTGAGGGAAACTCCAAAGTCTCGCAGCGGAGGATCAACAAGGTGACCATTCCTAGCGTCAATCAGACATCTAGAGCAAAACGGGTTATACCATGGTAATATAAACTGGTGCATCAAATTGTGATATTGCTTCTTTTGTGCAAGAATCTATTGAAAGATGGTTCGGGGGTAATTGATATGAATACCATCCAACAGATTCAGCATTCGCATTGCCACATGATACAAGAAAACAGCAGGAACATATGTCTGGTGTAATCAAGAACTGCATTAAATATTGTAGCTTTGAGCCGCAGTCAAGCGTGGGGAAAACTTAAGTGACATGGATTGTTTTGGGTTGGTCTTGGTGAACTCTCATGTTGCCCATATTTGTCAAATCCTATGGAGGACAAAGAAGGCCTTAATTTGAGAAGACTTTGTCTTTAGTGGCTGGGCTGACGTTTAAACTTCATGTCTACGGGCGGTCAAATTGGGTTGCGTCTCAAAAAAAAGACCACTCAAAAGGCCAAAGAGAGTCCTCGCGTGGTGTTTGGGCTCATCTTGCGGTTTTGTTTTGCGCTCGGCTACGAGTCTCCTAACATCGCCCAAATGAAGACCATCCCCTCACTGGAAGGGATACTTTCGCAAGAAAGTGAAGGCTTCCCCATGTTCCTTACGGGGCTATGAGAGGATTCCAAGTGTGCGATCGATTTGCCAGCCTCGACTCGGCTCCAGGAGGGCCTGCAGGCGATTCTGGGAAGTGGGGAGTCGGTTTTGGTACTTGTCCAAAACCAAAACTCGGAGAACAAAAAAGAAGAAACAAATAAAAAACAATCTTTGGAACTTTGTGTCTCCGTTTAATCGCCGGTGGCTGGGAGCGCCAGAGCAAATGTATTGGCTGATATTTTTTGCATTTCCCAGAGAGTCTGAACCTTGGAAGCACTTGGGGCATGTGGGAAATTGCTGCTTTTGGGTGGCCAGTGACATAGGCGGGATGATGGCACATGTTTGACCTACATTTTTCAGGCCCCGAAGACAGGAATCCTGGGTTTGCTCCAACTCCAGTTGGGCGTGACTTGTCAGGCAGCTGCATGGCCTTTGTAGCTTACCTAGTTGGAACAGCATGAATCTAGTCCCTCTTGCGTATGGTCAAGGCCGCAATCCGCATAGGCTATTGCCAAATGGTGCATTCCGCGCCTGTCTTGAGATCGGCCCCGAGCACCCTGAAATCGGCGTTGCCGTTGGTAACAAGGCCCGCAGGCCATGGTTGCTGCAGAGGGGCGGTTTCATCTTTTGTTGTGGTCGAAATAGGGGAGGCCCCTGTTGGTTTCTCGTTAACCACCTCCAAAAGGGTACCAAACAATCATTCACGCCCATATGTTGAAGCAGTCAGGAGAGCGTAGGGTAGGCCTGCCCGGATTACGGCAAGTTCAAGGTTGCTCGCTGCATTCCAGTGACAGAGAGGACAACGATGACACTGGATGGTTAAACAGGTTGTTGAGTGCGGGGGGTGGAAGGGCTGGCCGTGTCACAGATATGGCGAGAACTGGATTCACAATGCTTCAGGGGGCAGTAAGGGGTTGTCATGCACCGCAGGAATAGGCCAACCATGGCCCGGTCAGTGGAGTGAAGAATCGACCAGTGTTTTGGTTTACCCTACAAGCAGGATGGATATTATGTTTTAGAATTAGGAGCTAATGGAAGCCCAAGGCTGGAATCCCCTGCCAAAAAAGTAGCTCCCGGTTGCACAGGTTGCTCACAGCCGGAGAGCCCCATTCGATCCGGGGTAAGTCAATTGGGCTTCCAGAAAACAAGAGGTGCCTCAATCGGGAACTATAGATTTTGGAAATGATGAAAACTCCAAAACCCGATGCTTTCCCTCCAAAGAACAGAGCTAGTTAGTTCAGTGGTTTGCTCCCTACTCCCAAGTCCCCAGTGAAATGACTTATCCCCCAAACAGCTTACGGGGCTTTTGCACCAGTTACTGGGCTTTTGCGGCGCCCAAAAACCTGCCAGGCCGGCGTCGCCGGGGCCTTAGAAAATCACAGCCTTGGGCGAGTTCTGAAGCTTTTCTTGGGCTTGGCCATGACTCATGGCTCTAGGCTTGCGTCCCTGCATGGCGCTTGTGGCAGATGGGTGTCCTTTTTAGGTTAGCAGGATGGAGGCAATTGGAATGAATGATGAGTCAAATTCCAGGGTCAACGGTTTAAGTTTGGAGGCATTTTGCATCTCCTGCTAAAGTGATTATGTTGGCCAAGGTTCAATTGCTAGGTTCAGGGTGGAGCATTGACCAAGAAAAGTAGCAACTCCGTTTCCTGGCGCCTTCGGTAGACATCAGGATCCGGCAGTGCTTCAGTTCTACGAGTCCTACTACCAGCCGCACACCCAGATGCGTCTCCGCCTTTGTACACAACCAGAGGCTAGGGGACAAACCGTGCCTTGCCACGGTATCCCTGGGCTTCTCCTGGCAAATTGTGATTTGTGACTTTGTTGCAGGCAGCCATGATTTTCTCAGGGGTCCGTGCATCTCCAGGTAGGCGATTTCAACATCACCCCATTTAGCCATTTGAAGATACGCCTTCTGTATTTTCAAAGTGGGCGTGCAAGCATCCCTGTCTGGGCCTTGTTTGCAGGGGGCTCCTGGGCATAGTCAGTGAGATGTGGTTGGGTGATGTCGGCTTGTTTCAAGGCAATCAGAATCAAACACCCTCTTGTTACCTCGTTCCAGGGCGAATCGGCCTCTTTTCAGGGAAGAAAATGAAAACCCTGCTACTGGAACACGCTGCACCTTGCCCGATTCCGCAGAGGCCCGACACCCTTTCGCCGCATCAGCAAGTCATGTCTGAATTCAGTCAAAAAATCAGTAGGTTTCTCTTTCGTGGCACGTCTATTTTTTGCGGATCGGTTATTATCGGTTCCTGAAAACAATTCCCACCAGGGAATGTAAAGAGGGAGGGAAACATGAGAGGCATGCTTCTTTCAACACGACACGCGTAATAGGGTGTTTTTTTTTGACAGGGGGAACGGATTATTCGCGTGTGTGCGTGTGTGTGCATGTGTGTGTGTGTGTCTAGTGTGTTTGCGTGTGACTTTTTCACGCTCCGTGAATCCCGTTTTGCTTTCACCAATCTGGGAATCATAAGTTCAAAACCACTACGAAACTGTCCGATGTCTCCGCCCAGGGTCAAAGGTCCCGGGCCAACAACAAGCTGAGCAAGCAGGAGTCAAACCATATTTATTAATTGGGGCAACAGGTAGGACAAGAACGGCTTAAGAAGATCGGCGAAAAACACACTGTCCTGACTGTGTGTCTTTCTTACCCTGGATGCAGCCTGAGGGGATTGCAGACGATTGCAGATCGCCCAGGTCGATGGGCTACCCACCTGGCACCGCTGCACAGGTGCTTGGGGGGGGCTTTTCCAAGGCGACATGTGGAACTCCAAATGGCGGACTTGGCGCTTTTCAACGGTTTGTGCCTTTGCAGTTCGGGTGCGTCGCTTGGACACATGCCGTCCGAAACATGGAAACATGGTTTGTCCCTTTGGCTGACCCCAATGTCCAGCTTGTTTATTTCTTTTTGACGAAAACAAGTCAACGTTTAGCAGACTGCTTTGGATTCCGTGCCCCAAGTTACTTGCAACACCCCCAAGTGTAGGCGGCAAGGGGATGGAGACGTGTCAACTTTGTGCGGGCTCAGTATCGAACACTAAACACTTAGACGGCTCGGAGCACGCGTATTTTGTCTACAGCACTCTTGGATGTCTTATACAGGATAGTCTTATATAGAATAGCTGACCTTCAACGCAGGGATTCCCGGGACCCTCAATAATAACACGACCCATACTCATACCAGAGAAAAAAAACACCCTGAAGCCAGGGGCACCATGGGGTCTAATCTTCGTCTTTGGGCTTTTTCGATGGCTCTGTCACCAGAAGGAGGATGAGTGAGCCCCTTGCTTGACAAACTCTTACCCAGTTGGTCAACCTGGCCGAGTTTTCGGAGCCTTTGGTCCAGCGATATAGGCGGGTGTTCAGACCATGGAGCCTTGCCTGACTTTTGTCCGAAGGCGGCATGAACGTACACTCCTACTAACACAGCACCTCTAGGGTACCTGAAAGATCAACTCCCTCTAAAAAGGGCCCCCTGTCAGCTGCTATGTTGGCGGGTGAAAGGGTACTGTGTGATTATGCTTAGTGTCACAAAAAGGCGTGTGTCAAAAAAGATGATGCATGCTTACTCTAAGGATACCCTCCTCTTGACCCTTTAAACAACACCCTCGTGGACCCCCAAAAAAGTTTGGTGCATTTTGCTTGGATGTTAGGACTTTAACTTTTTGCCAGCCAATGGGTTTTCCCCATTAAACCACTAAAAGTTAAAAACTTTTCGCCGGGGAGCAGAAAGCAACCGAGAAAAGTAAAACACAAAGAACATCTTTCAGCAGACCTTCCCATGGTTTCACGGGTGACTCTTTTTTTCTGCCAGGTGCTGGGCCAGCAGAGCGCACAGCTGTCCTTGCCGGCGCCCATGATGGCAGGCACTTGCGAACTCGGGTTTTTATCGGACTCGGTCGGGTTGTGTTTACCCAAGCCCACGTCCGGAGTTCCTGAACTTGAGTCACTTTTTGGGATTTGGATTTGGCAAAAGAAAAGTTTAGACATTGCTTTGGCCAATCCACTGAAAAAGTGAGCAAGGGTTCCTCCACATTGGTGGTCGAAACGAAGAAACTGGAGTCACTTTAGTTTTAAGGCCAAACGAAAAGAAGTTTGGACTGTGTGGTACACCAAGTGAGACAGCGATGTTGCCCTTGTTCCACATGGCGTTCGACAGAAGAGTTTCAGTCTGCCTCCATTGGGAAATATAAGGGTTGTCCCAGGCAAATCGAGTTTTTTTACTTTGTGTCCTTGCAACGGAGTCATTTGGTGCTGTTGAGTTAAGTGAGTAAACTCTACGCAAACATGCCCAGAAACAAAGCAAGTGGCCGCTGTGGCATCCCCTTGGTCTCGGCCACAAGGGGCCCACTTGTTTTTTCACCGAGCATGGCTTCACCCCAAAGGGCGCCAGGCTTCCTGTAGGCATTTTCCATCGGGTTAGGGACATGCTGGTTAAATAATATGTTGTGGTCGTTGTTTTGTTCTAGTAATTTATTATTATTATTATTATCATTATTATTATTATTATTATTATTATTATTATTATTATTATTATTATTATTATTATTATTATTATTATTATTATTTATTATTATTATTATTATTATTATTATTATTATTATTATTATTATTATTATTATTATTATTATTATGACCCCTCTTGCAAACTAAGATGGACGCCAATAAACGTGCGATTGTTTGTGCGGATTGGTGTTCATTTGCAGGAATGTACCTTGTTGGAAAGACACTTCCTGACAGCGATTCAGAATTGTCCTCTCAGTTGCACGTGCCAGCCTAGTATGGGGTGGGCCACAAGGGTGAAGTAACCCGTCTGCATCACAGAGGGGTCACCATTCCTTGGCACGAAATGTTTCAGTCTCCAGCCTTCAACCCTTGGGCCACCCCTCAAGCACCGCGCCTTTGTTCAGTTAGTATGGAGGCGTAATGCGTGGGGGAGGTCATTAGAGGGACTGGACATGATAGGACATGCTCTTGGCAAGTGAGCAAGAGGAGGTTCTAGCTCTGGAAAGCATGAAGGAAGGCGCTTTGACCCGTATCAAGGGTTGCGTGGCTGATTTCCCTGGCTGATTTGAATTGGGTGAAATATCCGTGGTGAATAAGCCAAGCCCCCCCTCGTTAGGATTTCTACGCATAACTCCCAAAGGGCAGTGGTTAATCAGCCACTAAGTGGAGCAAGGAAACCTCCCTGGTTTGGAGAGTTATCTTAACAGAAAGCCCCATTTAGGCGAATCAATGCCTCCCTGATTTTCCCAAACGAGGTTGTGACGTGCCAGGCCTGGCGAGCCTAGAGCTGGCTTTGAACACCCCCTTTCCAGGGAACCTCGAGAACAGTTCTTGGACCAACGAGTCCTTTTGTGACCTGTTCGGCAGCATCAAACATGCAGCGTCACAGTCGTTTAGAATGGAGTTCACTGAAATGGTGCAATTGGGTGGGACGGCTCATGACCCAAAGACATCTATTTTCCGGGATTGCGTTGGCCGGTTTTTATCCGACACTCGGTGCAGATGTGCCCCTGTGTTCAACCATAGCCGCTTAGCCCCTTAGAGAATTTCGGCACAATTCACTGCAAAAGGCTGATTTCAATCTACCTGAAAATGCCCACCTTTTTGTTGCCTTGACATCCCCTCTTTGCCCTTGGTAGGGGTGTTTTTATTATTTTAAGGGGAGATATGGGGAACCCTCTATAAGACTGGTTTCGAAGACCTTTTAAGAAGGCCATAGTCAAAAGGAGTCTCTGGTGATACTCAAATTCCGGGAACTCATTTGGAAGATATCTCATAGGCTACACTTTTCGGCTTTGGTGAGCCCAAATCCATCCACTTGTCTGGAAATGTCTAAGAGAAAACTTAAATGTGCGACAACGAATATTCTGAGGGCCCTCCATGACTAAATCCGATACCAAGCGCACTTTCGAGGCAGTCAGGGGCAAAATAAGTCATTCTAGCGGTTGATTCCCCATTCTTTTCAGCCATCGTTCTTTTCAAGAATCAGCCATTTCCCCCAGGGATTTTTGGTGGTTTTCCAGAAAGAAGGATGCCTGGAAAGAATGGGGAAGCTACTCCTAGAGTCATAGCTCAAGTTGGACAAAATCGTGCAGTCGGGATGGAGTTCCAATGAAGTCTCTCCAGGCGGCTTCTCCGGCATGGTCGGGAACTCGGTAGACTTTTTGGGTAGAGGGGAATACGGGTGCGTGTAACATGTGCAACGCGGCGGCTCTCAAATGTCTTGAATGTCATGTTGGCTTCCCTCTAAAAGCAAGGTAACGCGGGTACCCTCAAAACACATAAATATGTACTTTGTTGCATTTTGCTTGGATGTTGGGACTTTTAACTTTTTGCCAACTAATGGGTTTTCCATTAAACCACTAAAAGGTAAACTTTTAGAAGGGGAGCAGAAAGCAACCGAGTTTATACAGAAATATATACAAACATACAGTCCCCCGGCCCGCCTGAGCTTTTTTCGCTCATTCTCGCCAAGCAGATGCTGTAGAGATGTGGCAGGTTCGGACCTTCAGTTTTGTAACCGGTGTTTTGTGGCGATTGGAATCTCAATGGCTCAGGGCTCGGTGGGCTTGACACGGATTCCGTGGCGCCATTTGTAGGACGAAGGTGTACCCTTTGCAAGTCGAAGCTAGGCAGATGCATAGTGAGAAGTTGTATGACCTTCCTTGGCGGGCGGTTTGTTTTGGAAAGCAGATGAACAGATGGCTTAAGCACATGTTCGTCCTTGTTAGTTTTACATGCTCAAAGCTCAGGATGCTCAAAAGGATTGCTTGGTGTTCAGGAAGCAAGGGAATAGGAACAGTTCCACATGTTTGGAGGCCCAGAAAGCAAAATGCGTGGTTACCGTGTCTATGCCTCGGCTGTGCAGGCAACAGGTTCAGAGCCTGCCAGGGCGTACCTCAAAAGCTAGATTGTTCTCACACACACACACACACAACCGCACACTTTGAGTGTGCGTTTGTGTGTTTGTGTCGTGTGTTTGTTTGTTTAGGTTGATTGGGATTGGGTTGGTTCATTGTTTCGTTGTTTGTTTGATTGCTTCTTTGGTTGTTTCTCGCGACACGTTGAGAAGCGCCTCTTCAATTCGCAAGGCCTGTTGGCCCTCTCTCAACCCGCAGGGCAGTATCCTTTTGGGGGATCCCGTTCCCTTTCACCGTTTCTTTTTGGGGGAGGGTTGCCCTACCAAAATAGACCACAGAAAAAACAGGTACCCTTATTCTAACCTCTCTATTGGAGGACCTAGGAGGAGTATCCTTTTTGGGGGATCCCTTTTTTGGGGAGGCCCCGCGTGTTTTCTTCTTTCTTCCGTGGCACCCCTAGCATGCGGTGTTTTGGCTCAGGCCCCAGCTGGTACACCGGCTTTGCAGGCAGTGCTCGGTTCGTGCATCGGAAAGCGACTCCCGAAAGCGGGCAGAGGGGTAGGATACATGCGCACAGGTGTCCTTCTTAGCTGTTTTGGTAGAAAAATAGATGGGCCTGGTTTACCTGGTGGTTTAATCATCCTCCAGGGCCATCTATTTCCCCCTAAAAGGACACCTATGTACTTGCGGTGCATTCGGCACACCACCTTGATTTGGGGTTCACTTTGGCCTCGGGGTCGTCTTGCGTTTACCGTCGAAAGAAAGCGGAAGAGGAGTAGCGTTTAGTGTTTCAGACCAGTCAGCCAATGCTAGCCGGACGGCTATGACCATTTGGCTTTCCACTTTTGATCCAACTTAGCTCAATCCGGTTGTTCGGTGGCACCTGTGTTTTCCCTTTTCGTCAGGTGGCTTCCCCACGAAAGATGATAAACCCAGGAAGACGGATTCCCTGGGTCACTCAACTAGGTCAAGGTCTATGCTTGATCTCAGTCGTTGAATCACTACAACATGGTTGCTGTTGGGAAACATTTTACATTTTTGCTTATTGCGGTTTAGTGGGAAATCTCCACTTAACTGCTAAAACATGTCCTTTTGTTTTGCTCCCCTTCCAACGTCAAATCACTATAAGAAGCCGCCGAAAGACCAGGGCACTGGCAGGGATCCCTGACCTCGAGCTCCCCTGGCTGGAGCGAGTGAAAGACCAAGGCCACTGGCAGAAAAGATCGCAAATAAGCACCAAGCAAATAAGCCGAAGCCAGTACCCGGCCTGAGCTGGAGTTCATTTTAGTAAGACCAAGTTTCTGGCAAACAAACAGGTTAGACCTTCTTGGCCAACCACTCAGGAAGTGAGAGACTGAGAGACTTAGAGGATCGCAAAAATAGGCCTATTCAGAAAATGGACATTCATTTGGCGCGTCTCGCTAGGCTAGGCAGCGTGTGTCCTTCAGAGTCCCGAGAAAGCCCTGGGAAGCTACGTTGCGTTCTCTTGAATGTGGATGTTCAAAAGGCGTGTGGCTAAACTCAAGATGAGTTTATGTCTTTTGACCCTGATGAATATCAGGCCAGCAGAGCGCAGTGTTCCAACTGCTTGATTCCATTTGGCAGGGTTCCGCTGGTACATACCTAGGTCCCCCGGTAGTGCCCTTGTACCCTTTTTTAGGCAGGCTTCCATGGGTGCATAGCTTTGACCCACGGCCGTATAGCAGACATGCAGCCACCCGAACGAAAGAGACGGCTGAGCCCTACAGGACGCCTCCGCCTGGATGGCCCCCAGACCAATGTCGGCGCCTGGCGCTCAGACAGCAGATCGCCATGGCCTTTACAGAGCTAAGCTCAGCTCAGTAAGCCCACATGGTTCTTCTTGTGTGGTTTGTTCTGTTGTTGTTTTTTTTCTTTGGGGGCCGGGGGGGGGGGTGTTGGGGCGGGGGGGGCTGCTGTTGACAAGATGGGTGTATGATTCCGGGGTTCTGCTAAGTAGCTGCTAAGTAGCTGGTTTGTTCTGTTTGTTTTGTGTTGTTTTGTGTTTTCTTTGGGGGGCGGCCGCTTTTGACAAGATGGATGTTTGGATCCAGTCAGGAAGTGAGGTAGGATCTTTGGAATTGCAAATTGTTGAAGACAAGGAGGTGAATATGTCAAAGCTGGAGTTCCGTGTTTTGAAGACCACAAAAGCTCGGGACGGAATTCGGAAGCCAGATGGTTGTGGCGCTTTAAAGGGGAACCACATTTATCGACTGTCGTTGTTTGTTTTTGCATTCTTTGCTGTGTTGCGGTTAGATGTTTCTTCACAAGTTCCAGTTTCGTCCCCAACCCCACTAGGAATTCTACCAAGTTTCTGGCTGAATGCAAGGGGACACTCATTTGTGTGTCGGCCTCGCACCACATTTCAGTTTTTGTGTTTTTTGAGCGATTTGTGGTGGTTTCTGAATTCCCAAGAGGGTAAATGTTGCCTTTCAATGCAATGACTTTCACAATTGAACATTTCAATTTGTTGCCTCGTTGGGAGGACCTTAGCGGTTTCAATGTTCATCTCCAGTCTCAACCACTGTGCTGCCTGGCATGCTTAAATTCAATTTGTACCTCAACATGTCCAGTTCAATGCAAAAGGAACACTCACGATTTGTTGCTTCTGGCTTTCGCGCCACATCTAAGTGTTGGGGTCTCGTAAGCGATGGTAGCTCTTCGCTTGAATTTTTATGACTTTCAACATTTTGAGCAAGTATACTTGCTTGCAAGCTGTGTTCTCGGTGGATGAACCTTGAAGTGTCCTCCCCAATCCCACCCTGCTTCGATGTACCTTTCATACTTGTCCGTGCCGCAAAAAACAAAAGACACCTTGCCGCATTCCACCCTGGCTCCTTTCTGGAGCTTTCCACACAAGATACCCCACAGTTCGTGAGTTACTTTGCTCTCCTTCTGAGCTGCGAAGACTCTGGCATCCCGTGGCTCGAGGCCTCTACAGCTGGCGCTGCCGCCTTCCCGGCACCCCGGGGTGATGGCGTCACCTCCCACACCAACTCGCGCGGGAGCCTACCCCGACCGACTCACCGTGGACTTGCGAATGATTTGAGGCCTTCCGACCAGAATGAGCTCTCAGAATTCTAAGAAAGATATCTAAGAACCCTTCTTGCGAGGCAGGAGGGCCCCAGGTTCGACATTGCCTCGCACACCCCGCTGCAACCCGTCGCTCGCGAGGCTTCAGCAAAGATGAGGGAAACTTTGCCTTCTGCGGATCCAGCTTTACGTCAGGGCAGGCCTTCCAAGGTGTGCATGAGGCGAACATTGAGGAGGATGAGGAAGGGGGAGCCTCCCCCCCCTTTTGGCCGACCTGAGGAACGATCGCAGGGCCAAACGAAGACGCTGGTTGAAGGTCTCACAGTTGGGATGCTCAGCAGGCCCCATATTTTAACGTGGCAACCCGACAATCATCATAGAGGGGTCTTCTTTTGAGGTTTCCTTTGGGGGTTCCATGTAAATGTGCAGGGAGGCAAAGGGAAATCTAGGGAGACCAATTCCTTGAGCAGAACTCTTGGTGTTTCCGGAGCATCTGCTCCCCTGTTTTCCAGCAGCTGGATTTGTTTGGGGCCAACATTGGCTGGCTGTTTCTCAAAATCGGGACCGGTGTGCTTTTTAGTTTCCCCTTAGAAGCCATCCGAAAAGACGACCCCTATTTTGAGAAGCACCCAGTACACCCGAATGTTTCTAGGTTTTCCCTTCCCGCCCCCCAACTCAAAAGAAAAGAAAGTCCCCAAAAAGGGTTCGCGACCCTCGGGTTCATCCAGAGATCTATAGGGAAGACCACCTGCCACCAAATCTGGAAGCTCGCAACACCGCGTTGACAGAGCAAGGTATTCAATCTTGGCACGAGGAATCGACGCATGCCACGTTTCGCCAACGCCCAAATGGTCGGCCTTACTGGATTTATGATATTATATATAAAGCTTCCATATTTAAAACAACGGTCTTATTGGGAGCCTGTAGGCGAAATTGTTGGCTGCAGGACGAGCTGAGACGACCAGACGACCCAATCGCCCAATCCGTTTCCCCATGGGGTTTTGCCAGTTGTCTCCGCGCAATGCCTCCGTTCCTCCAGAATGCATACTCAAAATGCTCAATTGGCTTCTCCAAAAGTCCCAACTCGGATTTGAAGCACCTGTTTCGGTCATAGTTGAATTTCTCTTGAACCCCCTTCCCCCTCGCTGACGCGAGCTTTCGCGCCCTAAGCTGAGGTGGGCGATCACCCAGGGGAGTTGGAGATGGCGCGCAGCCCAGATCTGATTTTCTTCGGCTGGTTGCGACCACTTTGGGTTACCACAAATGTATCCTCTGGGTTGTGTTGGGTTCCATGGACTGTAGAAAGGCAGAAATCCTTCACCAACCACACCAACCAACCAGTCCAGTGACAAGTTTAGCCCAAAGCCGCCTTCCAGGCTCTCAGTGGCACCCAGTTTTTCCTTTTTGAGGTTGGTCCAGGATTGGGTTTAGGTTGGGTAGAATTAGGGGTGACTTAGATTGGTGTAAGCTTGGATTAGGGTTGATGTTGGTTGGTTTTCTCTTGGTTAGGCTTAAACCTCATCTACCGCTGCCCCCCTTCCCACTACAAGAAGGATCCCTTTCTAGGCTGGGTCCTTTGAAGACATGGCCATATTCGGAGGCATTCCCCTTTTAAATTGACATCCCATCAAACGGTATGGCAGACGGCCAGTTTTCCCAGCTCCATGCTTGTCAATCTATGTGTGCCGCCCAGCTTTGGTTTGAACAAAGCTTCCAAACGAGAATCCAAAAGCAACGTGTTGCTCCAAATCTATGCTTTGAGCTTTGGAACAGCTACTTCAAAGCGGGTCCAACACTTTGAACTTTGATTTTCCAGGTGTACCGTGTTGGCTCTTTGTTCGGCAAGGTTGCGGGAATCAAGGGATGGTTCCCACTTCTGTGCCTCTATGGAATGTCTCTGTGTGAAGAGTTAGTCTTTGGTGTCAGCCCTTCCCAGCTACTTCGCAGTGAACGATTCCCACACCCAAGTCGTGGAGGCTACTAGGCTGGCCTTCGGCCATCTTTCGACCTGCCCTCGTATCGATACGACCTGGGGCCCTCAAGCCTTTCTTCAGAAAGCTGAGAACTAAAATCAGAGGCCCTGAACCGGGGATCAAGCGCTAAATCCAAGTTCCCTTGGATTTCATCAGATGTGCGCGCTGCTTTCAGCAGTTCAGGGGCGCCGTGGATTGGGCCAAGGGCTTTAAGTGTTTCCAGACAAATAAGAGGCAACATGGTTGGTTCATGCCCATGTCTTCATGCCCATGTGTTTATGCCCATGTGTTTATGCCCATGTGTTTATGCCCATGTGTTTTGGATGATGCAAAGTGTTCCCCCAGCAGCCGAACTTGAGGAATCCTGGGTCTTCTGCAGAGACATCAAACCAACAGACAAGTGAAGGTTTGCTGAAATTAACTTGACGCACGTTTGCTCCTTTTGCCCTCTCTCCCTTTATGTACATACATATATGTATATTTGTCTGATGGTGTAAAACAAGTATCATTCTAGGGGTGTACGCGTATTGGGCATTTCAACCAGACATAGGAGGCCCTCCAGGACAGCGAAACCGAACTTTGGCTGGAGGAAAGAGCTTCGGGGACCTCGTCTCCGAATCCAATAGGCGCGTTGGATGCGTTTGGCTTCGCTTCATGACCCAGTGGCTCAGTTGCACCCTTCCCTTCTGGCTTGGTGAACCCCCCAACCCCCCCCCCCCCAAAAAAAAAAGGATCCCTGGTTGAAAAATCACCTCTAGGCGCGCCGTTGATCCGTTTTGACTGGCGCCAGAAGGTGATCACTTAGTTCCAAGTCTTGCAAGTCAGCTGCCCAGCACTCATTGGTGGTATTGGTGTGTTTGTGTGTGTGTGTGTGTGGTGTTAGGAAAGTTCCCCGGTTGCTTCAAGAGGAACGGGCACAAACCGCAAATTCAAGCATCAACCAATTGGGGGCAAGATGGGCAACAAACAGGAACTGAACGGCAAGACCCTTTTCCTGGACACTGGTTGCAAGTATTTTGACGCTTGACGCTGTGGTGTTCCTTTCTTCTGGATGCCTCCTGCAGATCAACATGAAGCCTAACACAAATCCATCCATGTTTGGAACTGAAGTTCCTTTCGGGATCGACTCCTTTCTGTTCGAACGGGGATGGGTTTTCCACAAAAGGGAGCTTCAGGAAGCCACACATTCGTCACTTGCAGGCGATTCGACCTGATTTGACCTGTTGGTTTCCATGAGGCAAGGCCTCAAAATGTTAACCTTGTATTTCCAGATCTTCTAGGAGTACCTTTTCCATTCTTTCCAGAGATCCTTTTTTCCAGAATACCTCCGGAAACCCAGGGAAAACGGCAGGTTTTTGAAAAGAACGATGATTGAAAAGAATGGGGAATCAACCCCTGGAGATCTTTTAGGCAACTGACCAAACTGCAAACAGACAAAACGCCTCCGACACTGTTGCCAAGACAATTTCGTCGTGCCCCGGCGCATTTTTGTCCGGCAAACAACACATACAAGTAAGGTAGCTACGGGGTTTGGGCCCTCCCAGGTGAACTCTGGCCGCTTTGTGAGTCAAAGTAATTTGCCTTTGTGTCACACAATCCTTCATCCACATCCTCTTCCCATGGTTCTTTTATTGTGAGGGCAACGCGCAGGGCTTGGCCGGCTGCAGGCGTCCGTCTCGCCAGCTTCCACTCTTCACCGCCACTCCGATCAGACTCAGCGAGGGATGTCGCTTTTGTAGGAGTTCTGTCCTGCGCGGAGGGCTGTGCTGATGACATGTTTTAGATCCTGAGTTGATCCGCGCAGTTGATGGAAGCCCAAAACGCCCCACGTTTCTGACGTGGATCTAAAGTGACGAATTGCGACCATGGCACGGATCAGCTTACCTAAGGACCCTTGGGTAGCTTTTTTGGACCTCGACAGCCCAACCTTTACGTTTGGCCAAACCTTGGGGCCAAGATGTCTCCCTTTCAAAGCTCAACCCCAGGGCAGAACGTGGCAAGCCACAAAGAAAAAAAACCGACGGGCCTTTTTTGAGAAGAAGCAAGGCGGAAAAAAATCATGGGGATGAAACCCTGGGACTTGTGAGGAAGGTGAGGTAGTTCTGGGAACCTCCCCAGATTGGCTTTTGTTTAGCTCTTGCTTTGAAGGCGGTGTTTTTCCTCATAAGGGGCACCTGAGAGGATTGCTTAAAGTTGCACATCCCCAGTCGACTTGCAGGATCCTTGTGGTGATGTTTGGAATTGTCTTTTGGGGGACCCTGCTGTCGAGTGCACAAAGGGCTCTCATTGCACCTCCTTTTAGCGTTTGTTGAGCTGTGTCCCTCTCAGCCAGAGATGTTATGAGTGGCCTCGAAAGACACAAATCATGTTAGAGGTAGAGGTCTAGGTCCCCCAGTAGTGCCCTTTCCCCCTTTTTTTTGGGGAGGGTTCCCCTGTTAAAATAGACTACAGGAAACAAAAAAACAAACTTATTCTATCCTCTCTCCTGGAGGACCTAGAGGTGCCAGAGATGGCATTTGTGTAAGCAGGCAGGTTCCTAGGATATGTTGGTGAACCCATAGTCCATAGGTTGGCTGCTCCATACTCTGAGGACACCTCCTTGCCCAAGATGCCCACGCCCACAGCGACGCCACGGGGCGTGGCGACGCCCCGGGCGGAGGGTGAGCACACCTTGGCCCGGCTCTGAGAAAGAAACACCTTTGTGGGGGATGCAGAGACGGACAGAGGGTCTCCCCCCACAGGTATACCACAGGTGCTTTTAGGGGATAGAACTTAAGCAAAACAGGGTGAAGACTATCCTTTCACAATTTGCATTTGCAATATCCCTTTCCAAGCATGGGTATGTGTCAAAATAGGGATGTGGAATTCAAGCGCAGGCGGTTTCCCTTTGTCCCTTGAAGCAAAGTACAAAGAATGGGTAGCCTCAAAAGCATACACCAATGTGCGTTTGGATCTGCCTTGCTGATGAAACCCTTTCTGGGGTCGTGTTAAAAGAAAGCCCAAAAGGAAACAACTTGTCTTGTGAGGTCAGGTATTTATTTTGGTCCTCAAGAAAATCAGGGCCTCATGAAGGCAACCGGGTGTTGGGCGTAGCTTTCTGGATCGGGTTGCCACTTTTTGGCCAGGGGAATGCCTGGGAAAGTGATAGAGCGGCCACGGAGGTGGAATTCGCCATTTTGACATCACACAACTGAGGGCGGCTCCATACTCGGTGGGCTTCGAGAGCAACAAAGACTGAATTGGGCGTACAACTCCCATGGTTGCCGAGACCTCCCCTGAAAAGAATAACGAGGCGGGTGAATTGGAGCAAGTACGCCGAACTCAGTTTGTTGCGCTTCATGGTTGATTTGCTCGAGGGGATGCAACCAGCTGCCTGACACTGCGAAACCATTGGTGGTTTGCCGCCGCAAACAAGCCTCAGCCATCCCAAAAGCCAAGAGAAACTGCCCTACCCAAAAGGCTCAAGGCCTTTCAGGGGGTTCTGGAGGCCTACCAGAGAAACCCTAGAGGTACAGTCAGGCAATCCTTGCAACCAACACTGTTCGGCTGCTGACGCCTGGGGGATTGCACCTCAGCCCCACGGTTTCGCCTGTCCAAGGCCTTAGAAGACGGCCAGCAGGACGCAGGCGACGCATTCGCTGCATGCGTTGGTCGCCAAGTCTTCGCTAGAACCATTGAGTTGGGTAATGTATGTTTCGTCCTTCTGTAGGGGGGTTCTCAAGACATGGTTGGTGCCTTTGCACAGAATCCTGCTCCAATAATTCATATGTGTGGGGTTCCAGCATGTATCGCATGTTACCTTTGAGAGGAAACGTTTTGGCTGGACATGCAGCGGTCAAACCAATGGCAGCAGCCCCAACGAATCCCTCAAAAGAATCTCTGTTGACTCAATCCAGGTGTCCAGTGTCCCCGCACCACCAAATCTGATGGAATGAGAGAGCGAGGGAGAGACAGAGAGAGAGAGAGAGAGGGACAGAGAGAGAGAGAGAGAGTGCAATCGTTGAGTTCCCCAAAAGCAATTTCCCTTTCATTAGGCGGGCGTGGTGGGTTCCACGTTAGTGTGGTGCTTAGTTGTATGCTTCGTTGGGGTTCGCCCTTTCAACTTCTGATCCCTCGGCTGTGCAAGGTTGCTTCGGTCCTACAGATGAAAAGGAAAGTCAACAAACGTCTCATCACCAGCTCATTTAGAAGATCTCCTGATAAAGCGGGTGGTTTTGGGATGTCTCCTGGAAGGAAGCCTTGTGTTGTCTATTTTAACTACGTAGCCCGCAGATAACCTTAACACAAGGCCTCTTGGATTTTCCAAGCTGTCACTACCTGTGTTGGGGTTCCCTTCAACTTGGAGGCGGCACTGAACGAAGCGTTCTCAACATGGACCCCCTGTGCTTGGTAAAGGGAAACCAAAAGGAACCCAACTGCTTTAGAGGACCCATTCCGATTTGGAGATATCCCCACATGACTACTGCCAGCGTAGGGAACACATAGATAGCTAGATGGATAGAAAGCTAGCTGGATAGATAGATATATAGATAGATAGACTTGGTTGATTACTTGTTCATCCGTTGATTCATTTGCGCACAACATATTCTTCCAGCTTTGCCAACCCTCAGAGAGATAAGGCCCCACCCACCAGAATGGTTCTCAGAACTGAGAACCTCTCCTGTGGAGTGGGGGTCTTTGATTTTCACGCCCAAATCAGTCTTGGCAACGCTTTGCGTCCCAAACGGTGACGACATCTTATTTGTCTTATTTCCCTCTAAACGGAGAATATTTTTTGGGAACCCGCTGTTCGGCGCACGAATTCCGGAGCCTGAGGCCTCGGCCTTTCACTTGCGAGTTGCCGAGCTCGGCTTGCAAAGTCCAGTTGTGGACACTCCTTAAAGTACCTAGCTATTTCACGGGCCGAGTTTCAAGTAAGGAACAAAGAGGTGATCAGTGTTAAGCTACTTGAGGGCTACCATGTTTCCCCTCAGTTTCAGTTTCCCAGGGTTTCAGGTTTGAAGTGTCTTTGAGCTTAGCTGGGTTCATTGGTCTTTTCCCATTGCATTTTCCTCTTCTTCTTTCTTTTTTCCCGTAGGTGAGGTGGGGGTGACCATCTCCAAGAGCCTGGAGGATGTGAAAGACAAAGACCACCGGCCCTCCACGTCCGAATCCGCCGGGCGCCAACAAAAATCGAGGGGTCGAATCGGCAATCGGTTTTTTTCACTCAGGTAACAGGTTACAGGGAGAATTGCCCATCAGTTTGGAGTCTTTAACCCTGCAAATCGTCAGAATGTTATAAACCCCATTGAACCAGAGAGAGAGAGAGAGAGAAAAAAAAAGAGAGAGAGAAAGAGAGAGCGAGAGAGAGAGAGAGAGTTCCGCTTGCTTTTTGTTGGAAGACCTGTGGAGAACCCTTGCAAAAGGTTCAAAGGTTTCTCCGCCAGACAACGCAAGACTCCTTAGGTAAACCCAATTGCGGTGTACTGAGAAGAAGTTCATGAGGGGTTTATGACGGCAGAAACGTACGTGTAATCTTTAATTCAAGGCGCAGAACAATGTGCCGTTGCTCCGAGCGACGTGAGTGCACACCCCAACTGTCGAAAGTGTGGTTTGGTGTGTTCTTGGAGTTCCATCTGAATCTTCTGCGTATAAACAGGTGGAACAGATGCCAATGCGCCCAAGGTACCCGAATTGCGGTTGGCTTCCTGCCTTTTTAGAACCAAAGAACGGCCCCAACAAGCCCCGACAAGAATTGCAGAGAAGCGACACCCCCAATGGAAGCCAGAAAAAACACCGCACGAACTCAGGTCCTCAGCTGCCTCTCCGAGTCTACCGCCGGCTCCGGCCCGTGGGCCCCAGCTCAACCCCATGAGCTTGCACCTGGCTAAGCGAATCGACCTGAGCTGACCTTTTGGTTGCCCCGTCCATGTTTGCTTTGGTGCATTTTGCTTGGCTGTTAGGACTTTAACTTTTTGGCGACCAATGGGGTTTTCCGTATTAAACCACGAAAAGTGAAGCAAAGACAGGGGAGCAGATTTCGCAACCGAGTTGAGTGAAGGCCCCTAAAGCTCAGCCTGTTCAGGTCCTTTGTGCCACTGAGCGGCTTGAAGATCCCTTTTCGCGGGCCAAAGAAAGGGATCGACGGGCGCACCGCACCAGCCACCGGGCTGTGACTGAAGCTCACGGCTACCCCAGGCGCAAAGCATCCAAAGCCGAAGGCTCCCAAATCCTGCAGTATCAAAACTTCGAACGGTGCCCCGGACCGGCATGGCCCCACGGATTTGTGGTGTTCTTTGTACCTCAGGTTTTGGCAGCTGCTTTGGATGTTTGGATTTGTTGTACTTGTGCAGGTTTTGGAGTTCTTGGCTTTGGATGGTGCGTGTTTTGTGCTAGTGCAGCGGCTGTGCATTTACTAAGCATCTGTTTTGTTTTGCAAAACCTAAATAAAGCGCAGCGCACTACACACTGTGCTGGTTTTGCAGCTCGTAACGTGGAAACCAAAGGTGGGTTCCGTTTTGGGAGAAACCATCATTTCTTCACAGCCCACAAGTAATCATGCAAACAACACGAGTATTTACAGTGAGCAGGCAGAAGGAATGACACAATGAGAATGAGATGTGGGCCCGTGGGAGGGGGGCAGTGACCACAGGTATACATGCGGAAGAGCTCACAGGAAACAAGCACACGGGGTGTTTGACAAGAAAGAAAATCCAATGATGCCAGAGCTGAGGGGGGCACCCCCAATCTTGAACCACCTCTGAAAATATGTTGGGGCCCCAAAGATTGCGCTTGCAGGAAAGAACAGAAGTCCCCCACTTAGACGACACGTGGGAACTCGGTGCATCTTTTTGTTGAGGGGGCCTTTGGGGCGGTTGAAGGAGACGAGGAAACCCACCAATTTTGTGGGCCCCCGTTCTTGAGACTCCGAGTGTCCTTGAGATGTTGACAGGTGTCGGCCCCGACGGGCGACGAAGGTTTCTTGTATGGGGCCCCATTCAGCTTGCCCCTTTTCGATAGGCGAATCAACCCGGAGTGAACCATTCCTCAAGGTTTTTGTTTTTTGGACCCAGGTTCATTCCTAACCCAGTGAGTCCATACTAGCAAGTTTGGGACGCCCCCCCCCCCCCTGTAAATTCAGTTGAGTTTCTGCGTGTTGCGCATCGCCAAGCTTCATCGACGAAGTTAAATCATGCAACCACCGGCAAATCAAAATAGTAAATTGTGTAGGAGTGCATTTGCCATCGCGCAAGGTCATTTTGTGTCTTACTTACAAGTATGTATGCATTTATATCCGTATATGTGTTTCTTTTGTTATGTGTTTGTTGACTTAATGTTTTGGTTGTGTTGCATTTATTTGTGTTGATTCATATTGTCTTTATTTCTTGATTGATCTATGCATGCATTTATTTATTTATTCTATGTGTTGAATTATTTATCTACTCAATTTTGTTTTTGATTGATTCATGTGTTATTTATTTCATTACTGCTTATGTATGTATTTATTGTTCTTTCATTGTATTCATTTTAGCTGCGTAATCTGTTTGTTTATCCGTTTACGTATTTAAGCTTGTCTATGTTGTGTATATGATGTGATGCATCCGTCTCGGCATACCGAGGCCCCAGCCGCCCCGGCACAGGCAGGGCCGCCGAAAGACTTTGCAAGCGCATCGGCCTTTGACCAAGCTGGGTTTTCCCAGCTTGCCAACCAAATTCGGCGTATGCTTTGCGGGGGTGCGGTTGAACCTTTTATTTCCACTAGGTCCCCCAGTAGTGCCCTTTTACCCTTTGTTGGGGGGTGGGTTCCCCTACTAAAATAGACTACCTAAAAAAAGGGTACCCTTATTCTAGCCTCTCTAATTACAGGAGGACCTAGTCCAGGTCTGGGCAAGTGAGCACTCCACAGGTTCCTGGACTGTAGTCACTTTGGGGGTTTGCACCACTTTAGGCCGCACACAAGTCTGACTTGCACATAAGTGAACACAACAGGAAACCGCTCATGTTGAGGGGTGCCTGGTTGCGACTTCAAAGCCTTTCCAAGGTATTTGAGGTGGTTTAAAACGGAAACCAAGGGAAGAGCACGCATTTCTGTAGGTTTTTGTGTTGCTTGTGGCTTCAGGTGTCGGATGTGAGATCCATCCTTGCAGGAGATTCCAAGGACGCGGAGGCACGCAGCCTGGGCCTGGCAAGCCCCCCGGAGTGTGCTCACGAGCACGGATGTTATCAAAGGAAGCGCCGAATTGGTTCGCCACTTTTGGGGTTCCCATTTTAGCGGCAAGGCCGGGCCAGTGAGCAAACCGCTCCCAGGGGATGAAAATGCCAGGGGAAGCCCGTGGGGACAACAAAACTCACCTATTGAGGGCCGTTGCGTCTTGTGACCAGGGGGGGAATTTGCAGCTCTCCGGGATGTCGGAAAGAAAGGACTCCCTCCAGTTGCTTGCCAAAGGGAATCCGGAAGCTTCAGAAATGGCAAGCCAACCACAGGTCGTGGTAAATTGCAAGGGCCCTTTTCGGTGGCTCCCCCATTCTGAGACAAACCCATTTGGACATATTCGAATCAGAGATGCTGCTTGGTCCACACAAACAGGAGGTTTCTCGGGTTGGGGTCTGATCACCCCACACGCCCCAGCCAATTGGTGGCCCAAGGAGGGAGGTGGGTTGGGTTGCACGAGGCTCACCGGCGCCTTTGTCCGGCTCCACCAAAAATGAGGGAGCCCCTAAAAATACGGCGTGCCGGAGAAAAAAGGGTGTGTTCTTTTTGGCTCTCGCTAAGCCTTGTTTTTGCTCAGACCTTGTTTTGGGACACTCCCATGTGGTGAAAGGGGCAAAAGAGTTGAACAGATAGTTTCGCCCCCATGTTCACGGCAATTTTGCTCAATACCCCAGACCCCCATTCGACGTATTTTTACTTCAGTGCCTTTGGTCAGGTAGCCCTTAGTTTGTGGTCTGGAGACTTTAATCCCTGGTTCTTGTGGAGGGTTTCTCTGAAAAACACCCCCACAAAACCACCAGCAACCCAAATCGCCAATCCCGACTCCAAACCATCAATTCGACCAGGACCCTTCAAGGGCACACTTGTGCTAGTCAAAAAGCCCAAGGTTGAAAATCAGATGGCTTCTGGATGTATTCCACCTCTGGAGGTTCGACCTGCCAGGCTGCAGCTGTGAATACCCTGCCCGTCGTGAAGGAAGAGAAGGAAGAGGACCGAGATGCGGTGAGTCACCCCAGAATCTGGAAAAGTCGAACTTATTCCTCTTTCAGGAATTCATACTTCCCCCATAAACCTCCAATCATGACAAACATGGGTAACTCACTCGCATGCCCAAAGAAGACCTTGTGAACCAACCTGTTGGCTGTTCAATGTTGGTTTTTTCGAGCTTCCTTTTTGGGTGTTTCTTGCTCCCTGTTCACAAGCGCGGGCTGTTTCCTGCGCGTAGAGCGTAGAACGAAAGGGCACAACATAGCAGAGTTCTGCCGGTGCCCCTGCCCTTTAAAGGCCGATTTTTCGGAGTTGGTCCAGAGTCAGAGGCTCCAAAAGTGGCCAAGGCGCTTCTCTAGGGAAATCATGTGGCCAGGGGCCTGCCTTTGGCTTTTTTTTTGGAGATCAAGGGGAGTATCCATGAGAGACATGACTCGCAGCCTGTTCCTGACTTTGTCCTCTGCCTAGTCCCCTGCCCAAAGTTGATTGGTGTTTGGGCTTCAGCTTGAGCCCCATGAGCGGTGCCTTTGTCTTCTTGTTCACGCGGCCAGTGGCCCAGTCAAAAAAAGGAATACCGCTTAGGCTGGCAGACTTGCCCTGTGGAAATCAAAGGCTAAGTTCGTCTTCCACCTGTTGAATTTGGGGAAAGTCGGCTTTTCAGAATCAATCGCTGCTCAAACGGTTCCCAACAGGGAATGACATCGCGACCTCAAAGATTCTTGTTTGCGACCGATTTGGGGCCCCAGGATGGAGGTTCCGTACTTCGAGATAGGGTTCAACTTGCAGAGGTGCCCATGTCGCTATTTCTGTGGGCAGGTTGGCCATTCGGAAGACAAAGCGCCTGAATCGAAGCCAAATCTGCCGCTCGAGCTTATCAGGAAGCAGGATGAACTGTTCGCAGGGGCTGATCAGGTAGGAAAAATATAGCACGCGGTCTTCCACTCTTTCATGGAAGCCTGACTCTTTCAGGACTACCCTTAACAACTCTGAGTTGAGCCAACCCGTTCATCCGGGAGCTTATGAATTTCAACAAGCAGCTGGCTCAAAAGTGTTTCGTGGAGATCCCACTTAAATGATGTCCACCAAAAGGTTCCCCCAAAACAGAAGCACTCCCAGGACAAGGATGACAAGGACAAGGAGAGCCCTAGCAGCTTCCGGACCTTCTTCAACGACAGGCGCGGCTGCTCTTGGCGCCTATGGCCTACTTGGTTCTCTCGAATGCAGCTCGGGGGGTCCATGGATTGCATGTTGCGCAGTTTGCCGGGCACAAAGGGGTCGATGCCCACCCTGCACACATGCCTTGGCGTTGGTTTAGACTATTCATTTCGACGTTCCTGGTTTGCTTGTGGTTGCCCACGCGCCGTGACATCTTGCCATAATGCATGCTTGTCCATTTGCTTAGATTGTCGCTTCGACGCTCCTCGTTCACAATCGTCGGCGTGGCGTTTGCTGAATCGGAGCCATCCACGAGGTGTTCGTGAGACAGAGACGCGTCAGTTTCAAGCTGTATAAGCTGTCAGGATGGTTTTGGAGTACCCTGGCCGAAGACTTGCGCAAACTGTTCACATCCAAAAGATAACGAACAACGACCTTAGGGCTTGGGCTCCTGATTTTGTTAGCCTGAAAACATGCCCCAAACAAAACTGTCCCAAAAGGTGCAGCTGCCCGTGCAAGCTCTAAACACTAGGTTGGCTCAGTTGGGTCATTTTGTTTTTTTCTGGTAACGGTGCTGAATTGGCACATCACCCGGCACTGAGCAGAAGTACCGAGGCTGCTTAGCCAGCGGTTCAAACAGGTCAACCAAACTTTCGGCGAGACTCAGACCGCTAAGCCCAAATGTTGCTGCTCCGACTTGTCAAAATCCGAAACAAGGACCCAGGTGGTTGATCTCCTGTGGTTTCCCTGCCATCCAAAGAGTTGCCTACTTCAAACACTGCCATATACTGCCATCAAACACCCCCCAAATTAAATGAACACTGGAAGCACATGGCTGTGCGGTGTGCTTGTGTTGTTTGATGCTCAACGGGAAACCAAAGAGAAAGACACTGTTTTGGGAACCCCTCGTTTTGACCCAGACCTAATTGGAGAGCACCGGGCTCGCCCAGGCCCTCGGGCTCACAACCAAGTAAAGCCGACTGGCCTCAACGTCCAGGGATTGCTTTTCAAAGAACCTGGTTCAGAGCAAGGAAGAGGCCCTTTATATCTCAGGGCTCTAGCTGGAGTGCAGCAAATTGGCCAAGGACCCGGGCTACGGGCCACATGTATTTGTTTGAGTGTTTTGCGTTGGATCCCTGCAAAAACGGCGGTGCAAGGCCCAGAACAGATAAACGGGTGCGTCCATTCACCGGCCAGCCAACCAACCCGCCAGGGTGAGCAAGCTCTTGAGCTCAGGCGCAGGGATTTGTTGGTCGACCGGAGATCTCCGTATCTCCGTTTCCGTGAGCAACCTTTTCTGGGGAACCTCGTTTAAGATCTATTTAGGCTGCTTGGCTCCTTTTGTGAGGTTCCAGTTATGTTCCATTTCTGGGCTCCTTAATTCAGAAGTTTCTGGATGCCGAAACTCAGTTGCTGAGTGGCACCCAAAATGCCAGAGTCACTGAAACTGGGACAAGGGCCCCTGTTGGGTTTCCCCTGTTTTGTGAGCCAGCTCGTCAAAGAAGTTGACGTTTAATGACAAGCCGACGCGTGGACAGCCATCGACATTCCTCGAATACTTCCGCAAGCTTGCGGAATCACAAGAAGTTGAGCCATGGGCGTGGGCCCCGAATCTTCCGTCAATACACACCCTGTGTACAACCAGTGTGTGGTTGGAGTCTCCATGACCCTAAAAAAATGGGGTCATTACCCAAAAATTAAGGGTCATGGACCCATGTTTTAAGAGTCATGGAGACTCTAGGTAGTTGGCTACCCCCGGCTTTCGAGATTACACCTGATAGAAGCCACAAACCCGAATGCAATCTGCACTACCTTTTTGGCTCGAATCCGTCACCCAGTTGGATTTGAGGAAACACACAAGGAACATTTGGACATGTGCGTATGGTTGTGTCTTTTGTTCGGGGAGCCCGAAAAATAGTCCCGCAGATACCCTTCTTTCAGGCGCCCCATTCACCCCTTCATTTTCCCCAAAGTCGGCAGAAAGCTGTTGTTCATTTTCCTGCCCCTTGCTCGCACAACCCTTTCTTCTCTTGGAACTCCACAAGAAGGTTCACTCGGAACCTTCCCTTGAGGTTGGGGATTTCGTCTCGTTCCTTCCCCTTCATTCGCAAAACATGCACTGGGTGCGATCAATTTTAAGAGCCCCCCCGCGACCCCTCAATCAAAAGAGCAGGGATGAATATTTGCTCACGGCTGTGTGGTCAAAACCAATGGTACCATTTTGGGGTAGGTGCACCACCCATTTTAGTCTATTTTAGTGGTTGGATTGGGATGTTCACTGGGGGTACGATTTGGACTCTGACCCATGGCCACATTTGTTCCAGACCCCTGGCACCCTCGTGAATTTCAGCACCCACTCAAACCCAGCTTTCGGGAATCAGGTGAGGAGCGGAAGCCTTTGTTCAGCTTCAGCGGCCCCTCGGACATTCGGGTCTGTGGGTGCTGACTCAACCCCTGAAAGCCTATCACTTGAAGGGATCCAATCGCTCAGATATTCCTGGAAGGCGACAGCCAAGTGATGCTTCGCTGCAACAGGGAATCCAAAAGAGGTCCCCTCAAAAGGAGTTCACCCCAAAATCTAAACTGGCGGTTTCTTGGGGCCATTTTCGGGGAGGTTTGGAGGGACGAACCTAAATTGCTTCATGGGAGAAGGTTTGTGATTTGACCCCTTACACCAGCCATCGTCAAAGGAAACTCTGCTGTAAGGGAAACCCTGTGCGAAACAATGTTATGGGTTGCCTACCAAGCTCTTGACAATGAGTCGACTTATTCACTCATTAACCAAACCTCTAAAAAGATTGTTTTCCCCCCACAAACCATTTCCCCAGGAGACAGGAGTCTAAACAACCACTATCCAACGAAGGAGTCTCTTTAGATTGTTTTTGTTGGAAGCAATGATAATGGTGCAATGTTTCGGTGGGAGAGGAAGAGGGACCTTTGATTCTCTTTGTCTTACTCTTGTCAAGGTATGCGTGTAGCCCTTGTTGGCAAGGGATGTTTTGAGCATCACGTTTTGGTTGCGAATTCAAAGCGAGCGTTCTCTTTGTCGTGGCTTCTAGTTTGCGTATCTTGAATCTTTGCCTTTCAGGAAAATATGTGTTTTCGCACTGACCTGCAGAGGTGAGTAGCACAGCTGTGGTTGGGTGAGAAGCATCAAGAGGACATTGAGGAAGACATTACTTCAAGAAGCTGACCTATCTGCACTAACTAGCCGCGGCGCAATCGCTTGGGAGAAACTCAACTATGCAATTAGTTGTAATTTGTTTCGGCGTTTTTCCCTCCCCAAAGCTGCACCTTTGCCATGATTATCCCGCGATTCCCCCGATCCCCTCAGGATGAGGTGTTGTGGTGTTAGATGGGCATGCGACGTTTGGTTTGCCCGAAATATGCCTTTCAACAGCTCGGACAATTGCGACCTGTGTTTCCTTTTTTCGGGTTGGGTTCACCTTGGTTCCATTCGCCGGCGTGTAACAACTCGCCAAGATGCATGATGGTTCCGAGCCAAACCCTCAGACTTTTAGATGTTTTGACTTTAGGGTTTTTTGCCTATCTCACCGCAAGCTATGTTTTAGCTAGCGGACTACCAAGAATAGATAATATTGGAGTCCAGCAGATTGCGTAACATCGTCTAGCGCACCATTTCTTATTCAGGCTTGAGACTTGAGACAAGTTCGACCTGTGGTTGCCCCCCCCTCCCCTGCCCCCTGCCGGTTTTTTGGAGCTCAAATCCGCTGTTGTGCTCGGCGGGTTCCTGGAGATGGTCAACCCCAGAGCGGGCTACCGTTTGCTGGCAGGGCACAAGCTCCATAGTTGTTGAACATAGGTTGTTAACAGTGTTGCTACACAACAATTGGATTTAAGGTTTGCATGGGAAGCTCAGATTTCCATGAGTTTTGTGGTCGGCACTAACTGACCACAAGAGTATTTGTACTTCTCCGGCTTCCGCTGCATGGCTTGGACTCTGCCTGAGGCTCTTTTGGTGGTGAGGCGTGCCAGACTCAGACTGGAAGCTTTCGACCGCATTCTCGCCCAAAGGAGTAAGGAGTGTCTCAAACATCCCAGTTTGGCGGTGTGTAGCCAAGTTGTGACGGTCCTTGACATCGAGACATTGTTCTCACTGGGCACCTATCAAGTCGAACCGGGAAGTCCTACTCGCTGGGTGGAACGGGTCCATTGAAGTGACATCCAAAATTACCCTCACGGTGGTTGTAAGGGGTTCCCACGCACATAATTTCGCGTAAGTTCCGAGCCTTGGAGAAATTGCAGACCAAATGCAAATCGGCAGGTGCTCTTGGAGATGCCCTGCTTCAGGCTTTAGAAACTCGTGAACAAATATTACGTACATAATCATATATATATATATATATATGGTCACCCCCCCCCCCCCATGATCCACATTTTGCCTCTTGCAAGCAAAAAACACTGGAAAAACACATGTAAAATGCTTGTTTTTGACCACCTGTTCCAGGATCAGATTCTGATCCTGGAAACTTGGGTCAAAAACAAGCATCATTCTTGATGAGTAGATTAGTCAAAGATTGCGACATTCTTGATGGACAGATGTTAGGCAACTTGAAGCAGATGCTTACAGATGGTTTGTGTGGACAGCCTTCTGGAAAAAAAGTTAGCAGGGAGCAGATGGAACTTATGGAAGCAGCATGCAGAAAGTGCTGTACTGTCCCTAAAATCCAGGCTTTGGAGGCTGAAAGTGCTGTACTGTCCCTAAAAAACCTAAAAAACCATTCCAAAAACAGTCTTGGGCACACAAACCTCCTTCTGGCAAGGAATTTTTGGTTTTTTAGGGACAGTACAGCACTTTTTTGGTTTTTTAGGGACAGTACTTTTAGGGACAGTACAGCACTTTTTTTGGTTTTTTAGGGACAGTTTTTTGGTTTTTTAGGGACAGTACAGCACTTTCTAGGGACAGCACAGCACTTTTGAGCATCAGCATGCAGAAAGTGCTGTACTGTCCCGGCTTTGGAGGCTGAAAATTCTGTACTGTACCTAAAAAACCGAAAAAACCATTCCAAAAACAGCCTTGGGCACACAAGCCGCCTTCTGGCAAGGAATTTTTGATTTTTTAGGGACAGTGCAGCACTTTTTTGTGTTTTTTAGGGACAGTACAGCACTTTTTTGGTTTTTTAAGGACAGTGCAGCACTTTTGAGCATCAGCATGCAAAAAGTGCTGTACTGTCCCTAAAAAACCAAAAAAAGTGCTGTACTGTCCCTAAAAAACAAAAAAATCATTGCCAGAAGGAGGTTTGTGTGCTCAACACTGTTTTTGGAATGTTTTTTTTAGGTTTTTTAGGGACAGTACAGCACTTTCAGCCTCCAAAGCTGGATTTTAGGGACAGTACAGCACTTTCTGCATGCTGATGCTCAAAAGTGCTGTACTGTCCCTAAAAAACCAAAAACAGTGCTGTACTGTCCCTAAAAAACCAAAAAAATCCTTGCCAGAAGGAGGTTTGTGTGCCCAACCAAGACTGTTTTTGGAATGTTTTTTTTTTTTTTTAAGGTTTTTTAGGGACAGTACAGCACTTTCAGCCTCCAAAGCCTGGATTTTAGGGACAGTACAGCACTTTCTGCATGCTGATGCTCAAAAGTGCTGTACTGTCCCTAAAAAACCAAAAAAAGTGCTGTACTGTTCCTAAAAAACCAAAAATTCCTTGCCAGAAGGAGGTTTGTGTGCTCAAGACTGTTTCTGGAATGGTTTTTTAGGTTTTTTAGGGACAGTACAGCACTTTCTGCCTCCAAGGCCTGGATTTTAGGGACAGTACAGCACTTTTAAGCATGCAGAAAGTGCTGTACTGTTTTTTAAAATTGTGGATGTGGGAAGGCAGTAGCAGATGTTTGTCACTCCGACGAGCTGGCTTGCATTTTTCTTGCCTTTTTCCTTCGAGCGCATATCCGGTAATCACTGCTTGTGCAGTGCCTGCAGCATCTGGCCGGTCACCTCCCACATATTAGCGCGGCGATGCCAGTATTCAAACTGTGCGGATCTCAGCTTTCGCAAGAGAACCTGACTGCCGGGGATTCTATTCGTGTGTTTCAGGTGAAATCGAAGGGTGTTCCAGAACCGGTCGATGATCTGGGTGCCGCTCTTCACACGCACCTTCTTCCCGTCCGGCAGCTTGACGTCGTACTGCTTGGTGTAGTGGGGCTTCACCCAAACGGCCTGACAGACAGGAATAACAGAATCAAGTAGATCCCTTAAGAGGCAGTTAAAGCAGTTTAGGTCAGAGTTACTTGCCTTGCCGTTGATGACGATGCGCTTCTTCTTGCGCACGACGTTGCAATGCCTCACGTCCGGCAACCTGAGCTTGTAGGCTCTGGCCCCATCGCTGTGGAGGATGACTTTCCGGCCCGCGATGTGCTTTTTCGCAATCGGCTGCCAGTCCCTCTTCCTGATGGGACCTGGCCCCGGAGATCTCTTTTTGGTGAGGATGGGGTTGAGCCTGAAGAGCACCAGCGAGGATGGCCTTCCTCGCTCCACGAGTCCACCCCACTGTTCCCATTTCGTGTTGAGGTTTCCCGCCACGGTCTCGACGGTCAACTTGCCAATGTCGACCTCGTCCACCTCCACGTCCTCCCACTTCCCGCCGAAGACAATGTCCTTCTCCTTCTGGGTGACGTACTGCGAGCGAGCGACCTCCAGGTTGTGGTAGATGCGCTCCACTGGCTTGTGGTCCATATCCGCTCGAGACCCCCACCACCGCGCAGAAGAGGACCGCCACCTGCTTCTGAAGTGGAGTTGAAGAATTGCCAGCAGACATGAAGAAGATGCGATGGTAGTCATGAGGCTGAAGTTGCTTGTGGCAGGCACGCTTCTTGCACCGGTACGCCCAAATCTTCTTGTCATGGTAATACTTCAGGGGCCCCATTACGCCGTTGCCACATCGAGGGCAAGTTCTGCCTTCCCAGTCTGTGAGGATCTTGTCCTTGTGGAGCTGCTTGTGGAGACGCTGTCCAGTCAAAGATTCCCAAGTCAAAATCGAACGCCCCCAGCGCGCTCTGTGGCCTTTGTTCTTGGTAGTGGGCATGCCATGGCGGACATATGGCACCGGAGCAGGATTCTTTGAGGCAGGCCTTCGCTGCACGCGCCACTTCCCCCGCTTAGGATCTGGGAACTTGGCCTTCACGGACTTCATGACCTTCTTTGGCATGATGGGCAAGATCAACTACAAAGGATCAAGGCGATTGAAGCAGATGGCTGCGTAAACGATCAATGCGATTCGCTTCCAAGCAACATGTGCAAGCAAGATGGCACTGGAGACCTAATGTTTTTTTAGCCAAGCTCCATGTCTCTATTGGGTTTATATTTCTATCTTCTAGAACAAAATCCGCTGAGTGCGGCTCACACGCGGCTCAGTTGTCGTCAATGTCCATGGCATCCGCGAGTTCTTGGGAAAGGGTTCGGTATGCCTCGATGTCATACTGGTCGGGAATCTCGTCCATAGGGTCCACCACATCAGGAGAAGAAGCCGGCAAAGGCACAAGGACCTTGGTCTCATCCACCACATCGGCTGCTGGAGGAGCTGTAGGGTCAGAAAGCTTCTCCACAGGGTCCACCGCATCAGCTGCAGCCGGTGCAGCAGAGGCTGGGTCACTTGCATCCTCAGACGTGTCTGACAGGTTGATCACCAGAGGGCGCAGGTTCAATGGCTTGGAAAAGTAGGAGGGATCCACTGGCTCTTGCTTGATGTGCACCTTATGCGTCTCCTCTGGTTCTTCTTTGATACCCTGCACGTCCTCATCCTTCTCTTCTTCTTTTGTTTTCTGCTCATCCTCGTCCTTCGGCTCGTCTTTGGCATCCTGCGCATCTTCGTTCTCCTTCTGTTCTTCTTTTGTTTTCTGCTCATCCTCGTCCTTCGGCTCGTCTTTGGCATCCTGCGCATTCTCGTTCTTGATCTCCTTGAGCAAGTTGGAAGAGGACTTCACAGATCGAAGCTTCTTAGTGGGCGGCTCGTCGACGGCAGCGCCAGCATCCAGGTAGTACTTGGTCTTGCCCTCAATGCCCGCGAGTGTTGGTCGATCTTCAATGACGTACTCCCTTCCTGAGAACAGTTCTTTCCCACGGGTGGTCGCACAATAGCGGACCTCCTCGCCATCCAGCGCAGCCTGCAGCAAGTTCAAACTCCACTGCATGTCTTTGTCATGATCTGCCGGCAAGTGAGAGAGGTTACCGCGCTTGTAGGCAGCCAAAAGGGGTCGGGCAGATGGAGAGATCATGCCAATATCCCGCTCTGGCCAGGCATACCGGGGAACGGGTTTGCGGTCTGTGCCTGGCACACGTACGTACATGCCCACATCGGTGAAGACGATGAAGGTGGATCGCTTGAAGACACCGACAAGGTCCTCTTCATCGAAGTCCCTGTGGAAGGAGGGGCGCACGATCTTGTAGAACTGCTCGAAGGTCACGGTGTCCTGAGTCGAATTGGCGTCCATCGGCGGCTCTGCAGTCCTGTCATAGGGATTACTGCAAATCTGGCATAGCTGATTCTTCGCGTACGAGGACGCGTTGTATCTTGCCATTGTCTTCCTGTCGACGCCGTCCACCTCCGTCACTGCCTTAACACCTGCGGGATGCTCCAGGTTGAGGTTGCCATCATCAAACACCCTCGGTTTCGTCCGCCTGCCCTTCTCCTTGCGGAAGTAGTCGAGGTGGTTGCATGTCTGAAAGCAAGGGCTGCCCTCCTTCTCTTCCTGAATCAACCAATATGCGGACACCACAGATGAGAGGGTGTAGGACACCGGGCTTTTACCCACCTGAGACTTGCCAATCCAGATAACGGAGTGGGACATCACATGAGGAAGAATCGGTGCAAGGATAGTGTTCAAAGCCCACGGCGTGATGCTCTTGAAGGTGAGAGGCCACTCCTTGATCGTATTAGCTTGAGAGCCTTGGTCCGCGAGGCACCTCAGGAACTCCTTGATGGTCCCCTTGTCCCACTTGTGGAGCGGGCCGTTCGGATCGTTGACCTGCTCCTCCGTCCACACTGTGAATTGCCCGTCGGAGTTTTCTTCCGGGCCAAACTGACGGATATAGGCGAAGCCCTTGCGGATGTCCTCCGTCTCTTTGGGCATTTTGCTCGAGGCACCGGCGGACACGAGCTTCTGGTAGCGGACCTGGAAGCCGCCCAGCCCCTCGAGCATGTACTGTAGTCCTCGACCACCATCGCGGTACTTGCCCTGCAAGTCGATCTCGAGTGGAACGCCCTGGCACATAGAGATGATGGAGCTGTGGAGGACCTTTGCACCTTCTAGGAATTTGATGTGCTTAATGATGTCTTTCTTGCCCCCTTCCTTGGGGATGATGAAAATCTGCATGTTGTAGGGGGCCTGGAAGTTCCCCTTCATGCGCACGGGCTCGGGTAGGTCGGCATACCGTTGTTGAAGGAACATTGTCTCTACCGCATTCAAGTCAATAGGCCCTTCGTGGTCAGCAATGACATCGAGGAACTGCGTCTTCTTTTTCACGGAGTCGGTGATTTCCATTTTAGCTGGCAAATCGCCTAGCTTAATGGAATCGGGCTCCTTGTTCACCACCATTGGCTTTTCCAGGTAAAGGATCTTCATGCCGTCGGTGTGGGCGATGGCTTCCTCCAATGTGCAGTTGCCGTCCAGGTTTGCGTTGTCGAAGGAACGAGCCAGCGACTCAGCACGATGAGGAGGCACAGATGCCATGATTGGAGCAGAAGGGAGTATCAGGAAGTTACCTCAAATTGAAATGGCTGCAGCAGAGTACACGGAAATTTGATGAGCTTGAGATGCAAGCAGTATGTTAATAGCCTCCATTGGGAGTTGGGCTAATAGTACTTCAGCCATTAGTTACACACTGCGGGGTCAAACTAAGGAGCCAGAGCTGAGACCACACACTGCAGCCATACCAAATGTGGATCATGGGGTTGGAATATCAGAAAGTTGCCCAGCTTTGCAATGGATGCAGTATAGCACAAGGAAACTTAATGAGCTTGATATGCAAGCAGACTCAGGCGTACATGGTCAGCAGGCTTTTTTTCCTTGCGGCTTGGAAAACTGAGAGAGTAAAAGCAGTCCTAAGGACTGTCCCATAAAAAACTATGGCAAATGCCTCTCACTCATAATCAAGCCAAGTTCATTCTCTTGGAGGACGGTCTCCTCGCTCGCGCTGATCTTGAAGTGCAAGCCTTCGAAGCTGAACACTTCCGATCCTTAGATGGGCAAGAGCAGAAATGACAGCAGAAGGACCCCATAAGAAACTGCAGTTTTCGACTCGATGAAATCGGCCAAGTAGCCACATGGTAGATAACCTACTTTTGTAGGCCATCTGGATGGAGCGATAGGGCTCGGCGTGGCGCTCGTTGCCATGGCTGTTATTATTTTAACAGCCTCCATTGGGAGACGGGCTAAGAGTACTTCAGCCATTCAAATTAAGGAGCCAAAGCTGAGACCATACACTGCAGCAATGCCAAATGTGGATCATGGGGGGGGGGGGGTGAGCATATATATATATATATATATACGCATACATATTCAACATATCAACGGAGAACCAAGTGTGTATGTAGAGTTGTTTCCACATCAGCACCTGACGGTTCGGCGAATCAATGCTCCTCGCGTGCCAAGGCCCACCGGAGGTTCTTCCTTCGCCCGGAGCTCAACCCACTTTGTTTCTGGGATGACAGCCGTTCAAGGGGGTGTCCTTGTTTGCATTGGTGGGTAAATGGAAAGGCAATATCGTATGGTTTCCAGCGGTTGGGGGGATGCACTTGCCCGGCTGGTGTGCAATACGATGTTCATTCAGGTCTAAGGATGTCTCGAATGTCTCCCTGAAAGAAACCGCAGTATAAGGTATTGAACGTTCGCTTGCGAGGCCCCGTGGGCTTTTCCGATTGAAGTCCTTGCCAAACTTGGTGATCCAAGTGATTGGTACCTGCAGGGATTGATCAATCGATGTGCCGCGTGTTGCCAACCGCACGGCCTGGATTGAAGGGCATGGCCGCTCTTGGCCGAAGCCTGGCCTCAAGGGCAGCTGAGAACAGCGACTGCAACTGCAGCCCAAATACGGATGGCAGGGTTTTCAGCCCGGACTCGCTTCTGGGCTATCTCTTGAATTCTTCAAGCTGGAGCCAGTGAACATGATAATTGAACCATGGGTTAATGTTCTCCTTGGATGCTCTGATCTCCGCATGACCCTCCTGCCCCAAGCAATACCTCAGCCCCTCAGTTTGGTTACGGGTAAGCAAAACAACCATGAACCAGAACGCCAAGCAAGCGCATCAATTTGCTGCCCAAGGCCGCAAAGGCAGAGGCGGCTACCAAAGAGATGGCAGAACAAGAGGCAAAGGAAGCAGACGAGCGAGAGCTCAATTCCCCGTGTCCTCTTTTTGAGGGCAACCCCAATCACATTCCCCAAAGACATCCCCCCAAAACACCCTGGGAGCACACCCAGGACAGCCCAAAAGTTATCCCCGAAAACACACCCCCAAAGACATCCCACTCCGAGCATGCAAGTGTGCCCCCGCAAAGACTTCACAGCTCGTGTGAAATTGATGCTGGGGTGCCTGAAATTGGCGTTCAAGTCCGCCAAAAAAAGTGAGTAGCGAATTCTGGGGTGAACTTGCGTTCAATGTGTGAACTGCCTGTGTGACCACGGCGCCACTTGTGTCAATGGAGCTGCAAAAATAACAGCTGCCACACCTTACTGTAGAGAGAATTACTTTTCTTTGAGGATGAGACTGCGTGACGCCCCCAATTCAGTTTGGTCGCCCTTTTGACTCACTGTGCTCACGCAAAGGGAATTGTGCCATCTACTTTCACACGAACTCATGAACATCTCAAGCTCAAACTCGTGTGCCCAGATACAAATTTCATGCAAGCGAGCCAACCCAGTCTATAAAATCTCAAAATACGACTTTGCTTGCAGAAGAGTGGGCTTGGCAGCAGTCAACAGCTTGTCTGGCAGGCTCAACGCGAAGAAGAGAGAAGGCTCGAAAGATTGGAGGAGGAAAAGAGACAGGCAGCTGATGAAGAGGCCTCGTGAGAGGGGGTGAGAGGGGAGATTGATGTAGATACTCTTACTTGTTTGTGGAGGGTCGTGCTGGTGGAACCGTGTTGTTAATTCCAAGCTGAGCTTGATTTGGTGGAAGTTTTGATGCTTTCCATTACATGCAGAGGTATGAATTTGCATTCAGAAGAGTTGGCTTGCGCAGAACGTTGTGTCGGGCAGGCTAGACGCCAAGAGGAAAGATTGGAGGAGGAAAAGAGACAGGCAGAAGAGGCCAACAGCAGTGAGCAGGGGATTGCTGCGGCTTTCTCTGGAACTGGAAGTTAGCCGTTGGCATGAAGCATTTGCTAAACAAGCCGTTGAAGTCATGCTGACGTGAAACATTTGCTAAACAAGCCATATTGTCCGCGAGTTGCAACTCTAAGCTGAGCCTGAATTGCTATAAGTTCTGACGAGCAAATCATTGCGTGCAGAGGCACTGTACGACTTTATTTGTAGAAGAGTGGGCTTGGGAGAGGTAAACAGCTTGTCTGGCAGGCTCAACGCGAAGAAGAGAGGAGGCTGGCAAGATTGGAGGAGGAAAAGAGACAGGCAGCTGATGAAGAGGCCTAGTGAGAGGGGCTCGGAGGGGGGATTGCTCTAGATATTCTTGCTTTTTCCGGAGCTGGGCCGTTTTTCTTGTTCGTGGAGGGATGCTACTGGAACGGTGTTGTCCATTCCAAGCTGAGCTTGTTTTGGTGGAAGCTTTGATGATTGCCACTACATGCACAGGTATGACTTTGCTTTCGGAAGAGCTGGCTTGGCAGCGGCAATGTCGGGCAGGCTCAAAGGGGATAATTACTTTGCTCTCAGAAGAGTTGGCTTGGCAGCTGCGAACGTTTTGTCGAACAGGCTCGACTTGAAGAAGAGAGGAGGCTGGCCAAGTTGGAGGAGGAAAAGAGACAGGCAGAAGAGGCAAATAGCAGTGCGCGGGGGATTGCTGCGGCTTTTTCGGGAACTGGGCCATGTTTCGTGTTTTTGGAGGGTCAGCCGTTGGCATGAGACATTTGCTAGTCTAGTCTTTGAAGTCATGTTGACGTGAAACATTTGCTAAACAAGCCATGTTGTCCGCCAGTTGCAAATCCAAGCTGAGCTTGAAGTGGTGTACATTCTGACGAGCAAATCATTGCGTGCAGAGGCACTGTACGACTTTAATTGTAGAAGAGTGGGCTTGGGAGAGGTAAACAGCTTGTTTGGCAGGCTCAACGCGAAGAAGAGAGGAGGCTGGCAAGATTGGAGGAGGAAAAGAGACAGGCAACTGATGAAGAGGCAGTGAGAGGGGCTCGGAGGGGGGATTGCTTTAGATATTCTTGCTTTTTCCGGAGCTGGGCCGTTTTTCTTGATGATTGCCACTACATGCAGAGGTATGACTTTGCTTTCAAAAGAGTTGGCTTGGCAATGTCGGGCAGGCTCAACGGGGACTACTTTGCTCTCAGGAGAGTTGGCTTGGCAGCGGCAAACCTGTTGTCGAACAGGCTCGACTCGAAGAAGAGAGGAGGCTGGCCAAGTTGGAGGAAGAAAAGAGACAGGCAGAAGAGGCCAACAGTGGTGAGCGGGAGATTGCCGCGGCTTTCTTTGGAACTGGGACAAGTTTCTTGTTTTTGGAGGGTCAGCCGTTGGCATGAAACATTTGCGAAACAAGCCGTTGAAGTCATGTTGACGTGAAACATTTGCTAAACAAGCCATATTGTCCGCGAGTTGCAATTTCAAGCTGAGCTTGAATTGCTATAAGTTCTGACGAGCAAATCATTGCGTGCAGAGGCACTGTACGACTTTAATTGTAGAAGAGTGGGCTTGGGAGAGGTAAACAGCTTGTTTGGCAGGCTCAACGCGAAGAAGAGAGGAGGCTGGCAAGATTGGAGGAGGAAAAGAGACAGGCAGCTGATGAAGAGGCCTAGTGAGAGGGGCTCGGATGGGGGATGTCCTTACTTTTTCCGGAGCTGGGCTGTTTTTTTTGTTCGTTCAGGGATGCTACTGGAACGGTGTTGTCCATTCCAAGCTGAGCTTGCTTTGGTGGAAGCTTTGATGATTTCCACTACATGCACAGGTACTTTGCTTTGTGAAGAGCTGGCTTGGCAGCGGCAATGTCGGGCAGGCTTAAAGGGGATGCAGATCAGTGACCTGCAGATTTCCTGCAGATTTTCCAGCCAAACACGCAACTCAAAGATGATGCAGGTGATGCCTGGCAGAGTCCCACGACAATGCACAATGCGCTGCAGGTCAGTGACCTGCAGATTTCCCAGCCAAGCTGCCGCCCACGCAACTCAAAGATGATGCAGGTGATGCCTGGCAGAGTCCCAAACAATGCGCTGCAGGTCATTGACCTGCAGATTTCCCAGCCAAGCTGCCGCCCACGCAACTCAAAGATGATGCAGGTGATGCCTGAAACAATGCGCTGCGGGTCAGTGACCTGCAGATTTCCCAGCCGAGCTGCCGCCCACGCCACTCAAAGATGATGCACCTGAGTCCCAAACAATGCGCTGCAGGTCGTTGACCTGCACATTTCCCAGCCAAGCTGCCGCCCACGCAACTCAAAGATGATGCAGGTGATGCCTGACAGAGTCCCAAACAATACGCTGCAGGTCATTGACCTGCAGACTTCCCAGCCAAGCTGCCCCCCACGCAACTCAAAGATGATGCAGGTGATGCCTGGCAGCGTCCCAAACAATGCGCTGCAGGTCATTGACCTGCAGATTTCCCAGCCAAGCTGCCCCCCACGCAACTCAAAGATGATGCAGGTGATGCCTGGCAGAGTCCCAAACAATGCGCTGCAGGTCAGTGACCAGCTGCCGCCCACGCAACTCAAAGATGATGCAGGTGATGCCTGAAACAATGCGCTGCGGGTCAGTGACCTGCAGATTTCCCAGCCGAGCTGCCGCCCACGCCACTCAAAGATGATGCAGTTGACCTGCACATTTCCCAGCCAAGCTGCCGCCCACGCAACTCAAAGATGATGCAGGTGATGCCTGACAGAGTCCCAAACAATGCGCTGCAGGTCATTGACCTGCAGATTTCCCAGCCAAGCTGCCCCTCACGCAACTCAAAGATGATGCAGGTGATGCCTGGCAGAGTCCCAAACAATGCGCTGCAGGTCAGTGACCAGCTGCCGCCCACGCAACTCAAAGATGATGCAGGTGATGCCTGAAACAATGCGCTGCGGGTCAGTGACCTGCAGATTTCCCAGCCGAGCTGCCGCCCACGCCACTCAAAGATGATGCACCTGGCAGAGTCCCAAACAATGCGCTGCAGGTCGTTGACCTGCAGATTTCGCAGCCAAGCTGCCGCCCACGCAACTCAAAGATGATGCAGGTGATGCCTGGCAGAGTCCCACAAAGCGGTGCAGGTCAGTGACCTGCGGATTTCCCAGCCAAGCTGCTGCCCACGCAACTCAAAGATGATGTAGGTGATGCCTGGCAGAGTCCCAAACAATGCGCTGCAGGTCAGTGACCTGCAGATTTCCCAGCCAAGCTGCCGCCCACGCAACTCAAAGATGATGCAGGTGATGCCTAGCAGAGTCCTAAACAATGCGCTGCAGGTCATTGACCTGCAGACAAGCTGCAGATCATTGACCTGCAGACTTCCCAGCCAAGCTGCTGCCCACGCAACTCAAAGATGCAGGTGATGCCTGGCAGAGTCCCATGACAATTCAGAATGCGCTGCAGGTCAGTGACCTGCAGATTTCCCAGCCAAGCTGCTGCCATGCCTGGCAGAGTCCCAAACAATGCGCTGCAGGTCATTGACCTGCAGATTTCCCAGCCAAGCAGCCGCCCACGCAACTCAAAGATGATGCAGGTGATGCCTGGCAGAGTCCCACGACAATTCAGAATGCGCTGACCTGCAGATTTCCCAGCAGATGATGCAGGTGATGCCTGGCAGAGTCCCAAACAACGCGCTACCTGCAGATTTCCCAGCCAAGCTGCCGCCCACGCAACTCAAAGATGATGCAGGTGATGCCTGGCAGAGTCCCAAACAATGCGCTGCAGGTCATTGACCTGCAGATTTCGCAGCCAAGCTGCCGCCCACGCAACTCACAGATGATGCAGGTGCTGCCTGGCAGAGTCCCAAACAGTGCACTGCAGGTCAGTGACCTGCAGATTTCTTTCCCAGCCAAGCTGCTGCCCACGCAACTCAAAGATGATGCAGGTGATGCCTGGCAGAGTCCCTGCAGGTCAGTGACCTACAGATTTCGCAGCCAAGCTGCTGCCCACGCAACTCAAAGATGATGCAGGTGATGCCTGGCACAGTCCCAAACAATGCGCTGCAGGTCAGTGACCTGCAGATTTCGCAGCCAAGCTGCCGCCACACGCAACTCAAATATGATTCTCTCAGAAGAGTTGGCTTGGCAGCTGCGAACGTTTTGTCGAACAGGCTCGACTTGAAGAAGAGAGGAGGCTGGCCAAGTTGGAGGAGGAAAAGAGACAGGCAGAAGAGGCCAACAGCAGTGAGCGGGGGATTGCTGCGGCTTTCTTTGGAACTGGGACAAGTTTCTTGTTTTTGGAGGGTCAGCCGTTGGCATGAAGCATTTGCTAAACAAGCAGTTGAAGTCATGTTGACGTGAAACATTTGCCAAACACGCTTTGTTGTCCGCCAGTTGCAATTTCAAGCTGAGCTTGAATTGCTATAAGTTCTGACGAGCAAATCATTGCATGCAGAGGCACTGTACGACTGTAGAAGAGTGGGCTTGGGAGAGGTAAACAGCTTGTCTGGCAGGCTCAACGCGAAGAAGAGAGGAGGCTGGCAAGATTGGAGGAGGAAAAGAGACAGGCAGCTGATGAAGAGGCCTAGTGAGAGGGGCTCGGATGGGGGATGTCTCTAGATATTCTTGCTTTTTCCGGAGCTGGGCTGTTTTTTTTGTTCGTTCAGGGATGCTACTGGAACGGTGTTGTCCATTCCCCTCTGAGCTTGCTTTGGTGGAAGCCTTTTGATGATTTCCACTACATGCACAGGTTTGACTTTGCTTTCGGAAGAGCTGGCTTGGCAGCGGCAATGTCGGGCAGGCTCAAAGGGGACAATTACTTTGCTCTCAGAAGAGTTGGCTTGGCAGCTGCGAACGTTTTGTCGAACAGGCTCGACTTGAAGAAGAGAGGAGGCTGGCCAAGTTGGAGGAGGAAAAGAGACAGGCAGAAGAGGCAAACAGCAGTGAGCGGGGGGCTGCGGCTTTCTCTAGAACCGGGCCATGTTTCGTGTTTTTGGAGGGTCAGCCGTTGGCATGAAGCATTTGCTAAACAAGCAGTTGAAGTCATGTTGACGTGAAACATTTGCCAAACACGCTTTGTTGTCCGCCAGTTGCAATTTCAAGCTGAGCTTGAATTGCTATAAGTTCTGACGAGCAAATCATTGCATGCAGAGGCACTGTACGACTGTAGAAGAGTGGGCTTGGGAGAGGTAAACAGCTCGTTTGGCAGGCTCAACGCGAAGAAGAGAGGAGGCTGGCAAGATTAGAGGAAGAAAGGAGACTGGCCGCCATTGAAGAGGCCGGGTGATTTGAAGATTCAGCAGGATTTCTTGTTGCGAACCGCTGACACACACACACACAGATGGCAGAGATTGATCAATCGATGTGTGGCCGCGTGTTGCCAACCGCACGGCCTGGATTGAAGGGCATGGCCGCCAAATACGGACAGCAGGGTTTTCAGCCCGGACTCGAGTCTGGGCTGTCTCTTGAGTTCTTCAAGCTTGAGCCAGTGAAAAAGGCAATTTAACGATGGATTCATGTTGTCCTCGGATGCTCTGATCTTCGCATGACCCTCCTGCCCCAAGCAATCCCTCAGCCCCTCAGTTTGGTTACGGGTAAGCAAAACAACCATGAACCAGACACCAAGCAAGCGCATCAATCTGCTGCCGAAGGCCGCGAAGGCAGAGGTGGCTGCCAAAGAGATGGCAGAACAGGAGGCGAAGGAAGCAGACGAGCGAGAGCTCAATTCGCCCAGTCTTCTTGAGTTGACACTGGCTCACCCCTTTTCTCTGCCCAAATGCCACCCAGGACAACCGCAAAGACAACCAAGACACGCCTAATCGCATTCCCCAAAGACATCCCCTCAAGCCAAAAAGGCACCACGCGGTCGGCTGTCCCTTCAGGAGAGCCAGAGTCAGAGCTCCAGCCCAAGTGCGGGCTGGCATGGGCTATGAGTCTAAGACTTGCTGAAGCAACCAGCTTCCGGACTTGATATGTTTTTTGGAAGTCTTTTGGTGGTGAACAGAAGCTAGTTTCTCTGACTTCTCTGAGTTGGTACCATTTGAAAGCCACTTTAGAGGGATGCAGGTTGTATTGGAGATTGTTTGTTGACAGGATATGGTGTTTGCATGCCTGGGTGTAGTAAAAGGATATGTTAAGGCGTTTGGGCGATATGATTACGGTAGAGCAAGCAAGAAGCTTGGACTTGTTGTGCGTCATCCACCCAAGATTTGTGGATTTTAGTTCTTGGTGAGATAATAGGAAGTAACCCCATTGCAATGGACACGACACCTAGCTAACGACAGAGCCAAGAAGGCAGCCCTTTTCTACCACGCAGGGGGCGCAAGTCGAGAGGATCGAAGGCAGAGGCCCACCACATCAATCCCAACTGCCCGGATGGAACAGTGAGAAGTATTTGGCTTGGGCTTTGGGATTCTTTGACCATTTCTGTGAGCCGTGCGGGTAGAAGTCACCCTCTGATACGGCCAATGCTGGCGTTGTATTCCAAGTTGCTGGATGGTATGACTTTCAAAGTCTGACTATATGGGACCACATGTCAGCCCATCGACACGTTAAATTCTTTTCAATGGGGTTGTTCATGGCTAAACAGTTATACTTAGACAATTAACCAACAAACTGGCGGGGGTAAGTCGATTTGAGACGAGTTCTTTTTGGGTTCGCACATTCTGCCTTTGATGACTTGGGTTGTCCGTCGTCCCTCCGACAAAAAACTGCTCAGCCGAAACGTTTCGACCAGCAAAAGGACCTAAGTGCAGGACAAATCCTCAAGTGCCGGCAAATGGACCTTGAGCGTTTTGTGTGTTTGCTTGTTTTGCAGCGAAATGTCCGTGGCCGGGAGATGTGGGTATTGTTGCTTGTGTTTCTTCAACAAAAAGCACAAACCCGGCGGCCGGGGGGATGGTTTCGAGGGGAAAGGCGCCATTTCGGAGGGTTCCAACCGCTGGCGCCCGAGCTTTTTGCACAAAACGATGCTCCCACGAGCGAGAGTTTATTTTCTGAGAATGGAAGCTGGGGGCGCTGGAATATTGCCGTCTTGACTGGAGAGAGGTCATCGGAGAGAGGTCATCGGTCGCTGTCTCGCGGGTGATTGGAGAGAGGTCATGTCATCTTTTTTCTTTCACCTTGATGTCGCCTTAAACCTCTCAGGCCGGCCAAAACCGATGCGAGGCGTGACGCCCAGATCTGGCCGCGCACCGCCGCCGCCGCCCAAGGCCGGTGAGGCCAGGCATGGGGCCGCGGACGCGGCGGCCCTCAAAGCCAGCCCAAAATGCGGCCAAGGCCCATGCTACCCCAACAGGTAAGAGAAGAAATACGTCGTGTTCCCCTCCCACGTTTGCTCGCAGCCTTTGATATGTGTTCAACCGGTTGCCTTTTCTTTGTGTACTCCTTTTTTTGTGATTGCTTGTGTCAAGTGTTGTTGCAACATCTTTTTAAGAGAGCTCCAATTCTCTGGCGAGAGGAGTGTTGCCTTTGTCGAAGGTCAAGCCACCTAGAATAAGACACTTCGCGAGAAGAGTAGCCAGCTGTTTGGTGAGAAGCGGAGTCCGAGACGGCCATGGTCGATCAGTTGGAGCTGACTGGAGCTGATTGTATCCCAATTCACGGGATTCCAACAAAGGGTTCATATATTCCGCAGCTAGACAGGAAAAAAGGGGCCGGAAACAATGGAACCGCTGAACCCATGTGGCATAAGCTGACTGCGAAGCTCCTTCCAAAACTTAACGTCCCAAGGGCCCACATCCACAAGTTGCCACCAAACAAAAACTCCATCAACTCCGATGGATAATCCAAAAGGCTGCTCGCCCCTTGTCGCCAATCCTTCTATTGAGAAAACCTCCCAAAGCCCCTTGGCAATTGTGCAAGAGAGGGGTTTCTGGAAAGTATGTGGGGGAAGTGCAGCTACAGTTGTTAGGGAGCCGCTTCGCCCAATGAACGCGCAGTAGGCTAGGAGGTTAAGGAGTTTCAGACATGTGTTCTTTTAAGATAAGGGTGCATGATTTCCTTGGCGTAGGCAGCCAACCTGTTTGCCTTCACGGGCCAACTTGATGCTAGAAGGGCTAGTCACGCACAAATCATGATCTGGGTATGGGTCAAAAGGTCAAAATTAAACCACCAGCGGACCGCAGGTTTTAGTCCATGGTTCCATTTACCAGGGTTCCATTTTGGCTACCCATTTTTGACCCACAGCCATCTCGGAAAACCATCCAAACTGCGTACCCAACAAAGGAACGCCCAGCTCTCCGCACATAGGGCAGAAAGCCTCATTGTTTCACGCGAGCAGGCCCGGAAGGGCAGCAAGGACGGCCAGTGACTTGAGTGGTTGGAAGGGAGCCCAGGGGCTGGGGGTATCTCAGTTTGGTAAAGTGGGTTCTGTAAGGACATGGTAGTTGTCTTATTTTCCGGGCCATTTCCTGCGGAGGGAAGGGCCATGGTAATTTGTGGCTTGGACTGCCCATCATTGAGCCAAATGGTCAATTAGCCCGGACACCAGCGGTTCATACCACCATTTCTGAGCTTGTTTCCTTGGTTGGTTTTAGAGGGAAGTGGCCATGGCTGATGTGTGAGAACGTAGGCAGACGGAAGTTGATCGGCTCTCTTGGGTGGTGCAAAACAGCCAAGAGGGGGTTCAAGCTGAACTGCTTAGCAGGAATTGTGGGCTTGGCTGCTAAATGCGTCCCGCCTTGGACCAGCACTTTCCACCACCTGGTTGGCAGGGGCCCAGGTGCAACTTGCCCATGTTGAGGGATCCAGTTGAACACAACGATTCATTTGGAACCCCCAGTGGCGTGGAAACCACCGACTTTTCAAGAGGAACCGGCGGGCTTCCGTCCATAAGCCTGAATTCTGACTGATAAATCGTAGGTCATTGCCAGGCCCTGGCTGACCATTGCTCAAATCCGTTGATCCTGTGTGTTCCCATTGCCCTAGTTCTCATGGCCTCAAACATACGCGTTGAGTACAATGCAAAGAGATGGTGCCAATGAGCCGTTTCCGCTTGAACCAACTTTCCAGCTGGCGGAATTGGCAGCACCCTCATCCCGGGTTTCGCTGCCACATCCCCTCATGTCCCCTGCACCCACGGCTCATGTATTCATTTGACGCCCAGTCAGTAGGTCATTAGATCTCCTCAGCTTTGTTCCACTCTTGCATTCTTTGTTTGGGTGGGGGCCTGCGGCTCCCTATCAGCAAGAAGCTTTACCAAAGCCTCAAGTGAAGTGGCGCCCCTGTCAGCAAGAAGCTCTCCAAAGCCTCAAGTGAAGTGGCCCTTTGCAGTTTTGGCTTTCCAAAAGTCTGGGGACGCCAACTTTGTGTCGCCAGGAGGGCGACAAGCGACCGCCGCCGCCGCCGCCCAAAGGCAAGCCTGCACGGCCGGAAGCTGAGCTCACGCGCAGTTTGGCATGTTGGGATACACACACAAATATACATATATATATATATATATGTACACATGCATGAATTTGTTGGTTGGCTGGTTGGTTGGTTAGTGGGAAGTCCTTTTTTATTTCCATATTCATAGATACATATTTCAGTTTTATTGCAGGTGAGTTTCTCCTTGGCGGGGTGATGTTTCAAGTATTGGCAACCCTGAAACATCCTGCTTTTTGGGTATCCTGCTTGTTGGGCACGCGTTTTCTTGTTCAGTGGATTGCCCGACTTTGGGCTTCATCTTGCCGGCTCTGAGGGAACCAACGGGGTGTTGGGAATGAGCATGGCTATCCCTTGCAAGAAGACTAGAACGGTGTGGCTCATTGGGGGCACTTCCCTCACTTGCTTGTCTACATGACACTCCCCATGTCACACAGGGCCGTTATGTCACGTACAAATGTGGTTTTAATCATAATCCATTCTTGCATGATATGGAAGCACAGCTGGAGTGGGCCCGCCCAGAGTGAGTGTGCAGACAAAAACATAAACTATTGCATAAAGCAAGTTCACAGCAAGTCTACTTTCTGGATAGAACTGTGAGGAACTCTGTTGTGGAAATTCAGCTGCCGCCAGGACTTTCCCGGCATTTGCCACGGAAATGATGTAGCGCTGAGGTAATGGCATGGACCATCACCAGCGCTGGGTTCTTGCGAATCAAGCCCCTCAGCCCGTTGAGCGACCTACTGGTGAAACCACCTCCCCCAGAAAGACGTGCATGAGCCTCAGGCCTTGCTGGAAGCCTGAAGGCTTTAGCAGAAGGGACTTGCTTCGGATTGGTATGTGAATCTGGAGCGAACTGACGCTCCAAAAAGTCTGTGGAGTGTGCCAACTGTTCGGACCCTTTACCTAGGGACCCCAAACCGCGCTTGGCTGCCCTTGATTTGAGAGTCGCTTCTTTCATGCAGAATAGGAACGTAGAGGATTGCCTTCCCCTGCAGAGTTAACTTAGAGCCAAACACCAAATAGAAAAGTATCATTTGTGGTGGGCACTCCCTTAGCAGTTCCATGTCAATTTGCAGGCCTTATTTCTTTGACTTGACGCGGTGCTGCAAGCAGCGTTCCCGCGAGAATCCGGCTCCAGGGGCGGTTTGTGGCAAACACGCCGTGGGCGGGTCCCAGTTGAGAGGTTAGAGGGGTTCATGACATGTTCCACTCAAAGCTTAACTTTTAGCAGGGGATCTTTGGATATGTGTCATTCTTCCAGGCCCCTTGGACTCTTAGCCCCCATGTTGTAAACATGGAATAGCTGAAATGCCCTGCCAGAGGGCACGCTGATGCAATGGCACAATGGCACTCACACTCGATTTAAAGCCTGACATGAGAATCCTGTTCAATGGCGTTTTCAAGCCAACAGCAACCAGCCACTTTCGAGATTACAGACTCGGTGAGTTCCGGTCGAGCGGATCTCGGCGAAAAGTTTCGCCGACGTGCATGAGGCCGTCCGGTCGAGTGGATTTGAGTTGGAAGGGGCCACTTGCTACCAGGGGTCCGGCTCTTTGGGAGAACACCTGCCCGTTCTTGGCATGTGTTCTTGTTTCCTTTTGGTACTGCGCATTTCAGGCCGAGCCGCTCGTGCGCGCAGACATGGAAGGGGGAAGTTGCCATGGACTCTTGAAAGGGAAGCGGAAAAAAGGGGTGTCCCACAACAACTTTGGAATGGCATGTGAAAGGACGGCTGAAATCCGTGGCTTTCCCAGGTCCAAGTGTTCGATTTCAGGACGCTCACAAAGGGACATGGGCATCCTTTTAGACAAATAGCGGCGGTTTAACGAAGAGGTGGACCTGCACAAGATCACAAAGGAAAATGCATGGGTACATGAAGGGTACACCATAATCGACAGGATACTAGGGGTACTGTTCATCGGGAAAAGCGCTCACTCTCACGTGGAAAGGCAAAGGTCTTCGAGAAATGCTGCTCTATGACAACAAGAGCTACCTATGGCTGCTCTTGCATCGGAGAGGCAGTGTCTTCTGGCGACTTGGGCCAAGTTTCTGGCATAGGTCAGCGTTTGACTGCGTGGGTAGACCCAGCCTAAAAAGCTGAGAGCACTTAAAGACTGCGCGAAAAAGCACCAGACACTGCAGGAAGCTGTCACGCTTTCCAATGTGTTTGGTTTTCCTTTTGTGGCCATGCCAAAGGCCAAAATCCACTTCGCAGTTGGGATTGGTGGTTTACCCCTGGCTTCATTCATCATAACCGGTGCGAAGTGGATATTGTCCATCAGTACCATGGGTCTGACTGAGGAGATGTGACTCTATGCTGGGTGGCCTCCTGGTTGCCTTGGCTGGAGCTTTAGTGCACTATCTGCGGGAGGCCTGGTGTGACCCGGGGAGGATGGGGCGATTGGATTGCGACCTGTTTCTGGGGCCGCGGAAAACAGGTGTGATACTGATGGATGGACAGAATCACCGTATGTCAACGGTGGGTGTCAGTCTTGATGCGCAACTTGGGGGGCCTCCCCCAAAAACATCAATGACACACCCCATGGTAGGTTTCCCATTCACCCGACCTCAAAAAGGATTTCCCGACAAACGACAATGGTAGGCTTCCCGTTTCAAAAGGCACACCAAAATCGTTCACCAGTGGTGTTTGGACCAACAGGAAGGAACCCATCTAACAGGATCCCCCTCTTTTTCTGCATGCAATTCTCGAGAAGCCGCCTCTCTGGGTTCAACCTGAATTTGCATGGGTGTTTATGGAATGTAGCAAAATCGAACCAAGGCTTAGACAACCATTGTTTTTGTTGATTCTTTTTTGATAAGAGGAAACAAAACCTACCACTTGCTTTAGCCATGAGGCTTGGCTCCTTCTTTGATTTGGGTCTCTGGGTCAAACATCTGGCACGCGGTACTTTGGGACTGCTTGTTGGGTAGCAAGATCGGGACACCGAAGCCCATTTTCGGGCATGGCGCAAATCCTGTGTGATTTTCAAGCTATTGAAATGGGTGTAAAGCAGGCTATGAGCTGAATTCTAAGAAACACCTACTCTGAAAGCAGGCCCGATTGGTGGGTTTGGTTGGAGGATGCCAACTACCCCGTATCTGGGTTTCAACAATGGGTAACCCACCAATCCAACCCACGCAGTCTGACGACCAACCCGGCACAACCACGGCAGGATCAAGAAGTGGACATAGGTATCGCCCACCACTACGGGCTACAAGCGCTGGGTGTGGGAGTCACCTGGGCCATCGTGCCCCTTGGCTTTGGCTAAGCTCATGCACCTGTTGGAATTGGATTCTATCAGCGGTTGGTTGGGTTTCGTTTCTTCCCCCAGCTGATAGCTATGGGGTCTTTTTGGAAGGTTGCGGAAGGCTCCGAGAAAAGCTACGGTTTCCGAATTTCCGAGCGGTGGAGGCTCAGCTAACTAGAGGTCTGGATGGGGTTCCGGGGGTTTGAAGATACCGTCTGTGTTTTTTTTGGTTTGGTTTCTTTGGGGTCGCCCTGAGTTGGTCTTGTCATTTAGCGGTGCATGGGGTTTCTCTTAGAGTTTTGGGCGTGTTTCTTGGGCTTCGATTTCTGCTGGTGTTTTCAGCGTGGGCTGTTTGGTGGGTGCTGGGTTTAGGTCGGTTTCTGAATTTCTGGCATCCACTCACGTTTGTTGGATTGAATTTCCTTTGTGTCCTTTCCGGTTTCTTTGGCCTGCTTGTTTGGATTGCTGTCTTTCTGGACTGCTTGGGTGTGGCTATGGTTTTGGGCATGTCCTTCTCCTTGTTTGCTGTCTTTGTTTTTTTTGGGGGGGGATCCCTATGCCTGCCTTTGTTTTTGTCACGCTACCTTTGGGCCGGACCAATTTGGGCTCCCATTGCTCAAAAAAGGACACACTCATTTTGTGAACCCTTAGGTCAGGCATTGGTGTTGATAGTTATGTTTTGAGATTCCTTGGGTGTTTGTTAGTTTCCTTGTGGCTTTTGGTTGGTTGCCATTAAGTTGTATTTGTTCAGTTCCTTTCGCTGTTTATATTTGATATAATGTGTTGCGGGTTGACTTTGGGAGCTTTGGTTTGTTTCCAGTGGTTTTCTTTGCTGGGCTCGTTGCGTTTCCTTGTTTTCTTGTTTTGCTTTCATGTTGGTGTCGTTGGGTTCCTGCCTTGTTGTGGGTTTTTTGTGTATAACCACAGGCTGGGTGTGTGTTTCTTATTTTCCCAGATCCTAACATTTCTGCGGTTGGTTCAACCTGCAGATATTCCAAAGTCACTTCATGCATATGCTTTAGGAGGTCTATATCGAGGTTGGTGCATGCTCTCATATTTTTGATGTGCCTTTTGGGAACACAGAGGATGTGAACTTGGGCTTTTGGTTTCTGGTCATTACAGATAAGCACATGCTCATCTGAGTACAAAACTTTAGTCTTACAATTTTAAATGATGATGTTGCAGAATCTGCAGTTTTCACCCATGCTGGTGGTTGTCAGCCTCCCCCCACCCAAAAAACATGAAGAAAGAAAAGAACCCAAAAGTGACGGCTCATGTCGTGCTTCTTCCCGGTCTCTTGTTTGTCAAAGCTCAAGTGAGCTACGCGTGTCTCTTTTCAACGAGGTGCTGGGGGGAAGCCACACCCCATTGTTGTTGTTTGGAAACCTTTTGCCCATTTTTGCTTATTGTGGTTTAGTGGTCGAACTCCGACCACTTAACTGCTAAAATTTTCAATATTTTGCTCCCCTTCCAACGTCAACCAAGCAACCGGTGGGTTTCAACCGACCCCATGGTGGGTTGTCCTCAAGAACGAGCCCCGCCCGGCACCTGGCACCTGGCACAGGTTCCGGACCCAGTTGGCCTGGCACCGCTACTGGGAGGCAGTGACGCAACTGCACTTCTATTATAGCAAGTTCGCGGCTTGGCACGGGAAAGAAGACCTAGTAAGACTGTGTTTTTGCCTGGGCTGAGTTATGTTTTGTTTTGTTTTTTGCTGGCCTGTGTCTTGATTTGCTCAGATTTGCCATGCTGTGTTTGTTTAGTTTGTTGTACCAATTTGCTTGGTCTGTTTGAGGTTTTTGGTATTTGTTGTGTGCTGTGCTCGCTTGGTTTGATTTGGTTATTGTTTCTCGTATCTAGTTTGTTCGGCTTGTTTGCTTTGTTTGTGTGGCTTGTGCGGCTTGTTTGGTTTGTTTGGTGTTGTATTTCTTGCCAACGTGGGATTTCCCACCTCAACTTTTGCAGATCAGCACTCCTTTGGGGGACCTTTTGGGGTTTTATTTGTTACAGTAAGCAGATTTTGTTGGTATGACAAGGCTGCCGTTTCTAGGACTACTTGTTTGACAACGTCTTTGGCCCGCCTAGCAGTTCTGGATTCATCTTGGAGATACGATGGATTTCTCAGTCAAAATAAGGAGCCATGTTACTATGGAGGCTAGTATCACTTGAAAGTGGCTACCTAAAACCATCCAGTGTCCACAAAACATGGCTTCAGAAGCCTTTGTTTGGGGCAAAGATGTTTCACCCCGGATTAATAGCTCCGTGGTTGATGAAAAAGGGGGGGCTGCACTTTAGATGCTATCGGATCACTTGTGGGGGGAGAGAACCTCTCTACCAAGTTGAGCAAAATGGGTTTCACCCAAAATAGCCCCTCAAAAGCGGGTGTGCCTTTTGCCTCCCTCTTTTAAACCATCACCCAGCTCCCAGTCTTTCGTTCGAGGCCACGCCGAATCTCAGGTGGACGTCTTCTCACAGTTCGCCGCCTTCGCGGAGGTGTCGCTGAAAGGTGCCCAGGAGGAGTGGTCTAAAGGTGTGGCCAAATTTCTCCAACTTGCTGTTTGGCTGCGGGTCAAAACCAATGGTACCATTTTGGGGTAGGGCACCACCCATTTTAGAGGGTACGGGATTTTGACCCATGGCAGTTTGATTAGGTCCCCCAGTGCCCTTTTACCCACTTTGTCGGGGGAGGGTTCCCCTAAAATAGGCTACAGAGAGAAGTTGGCACCCTTATTCTAACCTCTCTGCTGGAGGACCGCTTTTCTGCGTGGTCCAATTTGGGAATAGGAATTTGTGCAGAATGGTGAGCCACACCAGGCTTTTTTGGGAAAGAAGTTTGTACAGGGCGATCCCAGTAATCCCCACCCCGCATTAAACCTTTCAGGCAGTTCTTCGTTCTTTGCACCTGTTGGGCAGCTTGCCCTACGCAAAATGGCCACAAGCGTGGAGTGTCTGGCAACGGACTTGGCGCCAATCAGCAGCCCGCCTAGCTCAGTCGGTAGAGCGCAAGGGTACCCAGGCCCAAATAAAGCCGCGCTTTATATGGCTTAACTCATGTCCATTTCGGGTATACACAAGGAGCGCGGAAGAACTGCTTTTGGGAGATGTCCTTTCAGTGACACCCTAATCCCTTGATTCCCTAAACCCTAAACCCTACACCCAAAACCAAACCCTAAACCCCACACCTTAAACCCTAAACCCTACACCCAAAACCCAAACCCTAAACCCTAAACCCTACACCCCAAACCCTAAACGTTAACCTCTTCAAAAAACAACAACTCTAAGAAGAGCCCCCTTTGCTGAAAGAGCAGGACGCCGCCAAGACGGAGCGCATCCAACGCAAGCAGCGGAGGCCGGCAATGGGGGAAACTCGGCAGTCCCTCAGCGTCCGTTTGCTTGATCTCTGCATGCCCGTTTACTTGGCTTACCATTTGGTGAAATCTTTTGCCTTTTGCCGTACCTTGTGCTTGTCAATCAGCAGAAGGTGTACCTTGTGCAGCAGTCCAAGTCTGGCACTGTCTAAATTGTGGCGTTCGTTTACACCTAAAAAGGCAAACCAGGGTCTTCATTTCAACCAGGTCCTTATAGGCAGGTGTTTCTTGGGGACCCCGAAAAATACGGTAAAGACACTCTTCTTTTTGTTGGGGCGCTGGGTGGTGCAACCAAGTCGGTGCTGACACATACCCGGCAAAAAGAGGGGCGACATTTCGCTTGTCCCTGGCAGGCTGAAGGCCAACTTCGCGCTGCTCAGCGCGCTGGCGGCGGACCGGCTCACCCTGGGGGACAACCAGCGGATGGAAGACACCCGTGCCAGGCCACGCACCACCCACTTGCCCAGTGGCGCCCTGTTTTTCTCCTTTTTCTGGGAAGGGTTCCCCTTTAAACTCAACCAACCAAGCAAGGACGCCCTTTTTTCCCATGGCACTTGGGCATTTGAGACCAGGTTCACCAAATAGGTGTTGCGCATGTTTCAACGGGTTAACCAAAAAAAACTTGGGCTCCTGGAAAGCGCATGAAAGCGCTTTCGGCTGAAGCTGGACCTTGGGGATTTCACAATTGAGCAGTTAGTGCAGATTGATCATGCCATTGTCCTGTCTCTTCTCGAAAGGGGATCGGCCTGTGGACCTTTGATCATGGTGGCGTCCCGACAAAAACCAACCCCCAAAATGAAAGGGTGGCAGCTCAAAAATCACTCGGAGCCACTTTTGGCAAGGTTCCAAGGTGTTCACCTTTTTTGTACAGGTCCTTTGGGCCGGTAAGGTGATCCTTTCTCCATTTTGGTGTTCAATTTGGCGTTCAATCTCGGCGATGCATAGCAGAAATGGATGAGTATGCTGTATCTTTCCAGACCCTTTTCTCGGGGGGGGGCGCCCAAAACGCTGTCAGTCTTATTTGATTCACGTGCCCAGCAGAGAAGGCATCTGGCGACATCGGAAACTTCATGGGCCCCCGCCTCTGGTTGCTCAGTAAAAACCTGTCCAATAAGCGCAGATGTTGGAAAGGATATGTTTTTTGTTTTCTTCGAGGTACCCTTTTTTGGGTTGGGTTTGGAGAGAAACAAGCCGTCAAAACCACAATTTGAAGATTTCCCTTTGACACACACCCCTTTGAGGTGTTGGGCAAGGTTGACTCTTATTGCCTGGTTTTAGAAAAAGGAGCCCTAGGTAGGAGCAGGGAAACCTTTCGGGAGTGAACAAAGGCAAACATCGCCTCAAGTTTGTCTTTCCAAACGGATCATCTCACTTCGAACTTCAAACTCATAACTTGCACTACGACAGCATCTCCAGAACATCAAGTTGGGACCCCCCCACCCCCGGCGCTCGCAGGCGCGCCCAGACTCGCACGAGCATGCGCATCCAGAAGGAGTCACAGGCGCGCGCAAACACCGAGCTGCAGATACATGTGCGTAGAGGATAGGTTCAAAGGGAAACCAAGAGAATAGCAACCATTTGGGGCTCCTCTATTCTCCTATTTGGAGACAAACGCGTGTGTTTTTTTCTACACGTGATACCCTGTACTACCGGAGCTACAATAAACGAAACTCGTCCAAGCAAATATTCAATGTCATTTTGTGAAACATCTTAGACAAAAAGGTTCGCACCCAAAACATGGCTACTGAATGGGTCTTAAAGATCTCAAATCACTGAAAAATGGGGTTGGACGAGATGCATGATCCAAAACATAGGCCATACCAAACTTTGTATTGCCAATACCTGATCTCAGATGTCCAATGCCAAATTCAGTGCTGCCAATGCTTAATCGTAGGTTCCCAATACTACGTTTCACATTGTCAAAACTAAATAAGGTATTGCCCGATCTTGGGCTTCCGCTTTTGCATTTAATGCAGTCAACACTTAATCTTAGGTTCCAATACAGGTTGAGTTTTGGCAATAACAAATTTAGATTGGCAAGCTTAGCTCAACCATTGGCAATCCTAAGTTTAGTATTGTCAGTCTCGGGATCCAAGATTTCGTTTTGATGCTACTGAACTTAGGAATCAGGGCATCCATCTAGGGCTACCTTCCCCATTCTTTCCAGGGATCCTTCTTTTCAGGAAACCGTCAAAACCCCAGGGAAACAGATCCGGTTTTTGACAAGAACGATGGTTGAAAAGAAAAGAAAAGTAATCAGCCCCTGGAATCCAGGAATCCGCCTCTCTCAGTCAGACAGCCCAGAGTTTGGCTTCCTGTCGGATGAAAAGCCACCGGAAGCCCCAGCAAAAACAAAGAGCCTTTAAACAATACTATAGTGCGATAGTATTCACCAAGCTTTCAAAACATGTTTGTTTTTTACAAGCAACCATGTTTTTGTTTACCAAACATGCATTCAAAGCATTCACCGAACATTCACCAAACATTCACCAAACATGTTTTTGCTGCAAGAGGTGCTAAGGGCAGAGATGACCCGCGAGCCGGGTGTCAACTGGGGGAGTGACGAAAAAGTACGGAGGCAAACTCCATAGCACTCAAAGCATGTCCTCTCCGTACTCGCGCACCATCCCCAGCAGCAAGCATTCACCAAACGAAACTAAGAGTTGGCAAGACTGAATTTAGGTTTGGGAATTTGATTTTCGGGATTGCTGATTTTAGTATTGGGAGCCTATTGATAAAACCAAACTTAGATTGGCGGCACTGGATTTTGCACTGCACATCTAAGATCAACTATTGGCAATGCTAAGTTTAGTGTTTGGCATTTCTGAAGTTAGCACTTGTGTTGCTGCGGGATGGGGGGGCAGCATACCAGAGGTGAAACACAATTGTGTTGCATGTTTCCCCCCGAAAAGGTTCGACGGGGGTCGTTGTCTCAAGTTTCCCCAGTTTTGCTTGGACAGTTTTGTAAAAGGCATAGACTTGTTTGTGACCGATCTATTATGGAGGTCGGACGACTGTGAAGAAATCGGATTGTCTCAAAACGGCGGGCCAATTGGTTTTCTTTGGCTTTACCCTCTAATCCAACCAAACCGGGATTGTGGGCCAGTGCCGAATGGCGGATTCCAAGAATTCCTTGCAGCCTATGGGTTTCGAGCTCACGGCTTGCATCCTGAAGATCGTTTGTCGCTGAAAAGCCAAAGGCAGCATGTTGGCCACGCTTCCCGGGGCTTGCAATTTCTTTTCATGGGTTCATCACTGGGTCTATTTCTCCGCCCCCCCCAAGGATCAGATGATCTGAGGGATCTGGGCATGCGCGCTTCTCTTCACAAGAGATGTTGGCTTTCCAGTTGGTTTCCTTTGAAACCAAGCTTTGAAAAGGCTACCCTCAACAACACACACACACACCAAACAATCCTGGTCATGAGAGGCCGTAAGGCGTTAGTCCAAGGTGTTGTCCACCCATCCACTGCCCTCAGGCCGAATTGGTTTTGCCATCTTCAGGGATACACCATTTTCCTCTTGGGGCTTGGAGGTGCACACTTGATTTCAACAGCCCCCCCCCCCACGTTTGTTGCAATGCCCCTGAGCCAAGCAGGAGTTTGTGGGTGTGTCTTTCCTTTGGGCCTTCGGGAACTCGTTTCGCAAAGCCAAACAGGGCAAATGACACCCAAGCGGTGCAAACTATGAAACGAATCGAAGCGATATCTCTCGTTTTCACCCATGAAGGTCTCGTGGGGATTTTTCGTGTGCTCACTTTGAACCTGACAGTAAGTTAGCTCAGAAAACAGTAAGACCCATCTGAGTGATTCATTCGTAGTGGCTCAATCACTCAGTAAGTTGCTCAGAAGACAACGTTGCAAGACCCATCCGAGTGATTGACTCTTAGGCCTTCTTGAATGGACCGAATCCTTCCGCGCGGCAGGGCTTCCAGCAGCCCGCGTTCGCTGAAGCAGACAAAGTGGACCGAGACGACAAGAAGGACCAACTAGGGTGTCTCGTACCCCTAAACCACTTAGCTTTGCCAATGCCTTGGGTCATTTTATTTTGTTCTGCCGCGTTCACACAGATGTATTCTTCAATGCTACTTTTGGAGCCCTGGTACGTTTTCCATTCCAAAGGAACGCCAACCTAGGGGTCCTGCTGCACACCACCGTGACCAAGCAGCACTTTCCTCAGCACCCTTGTGAGCATCAAAGCAGATTTCTACAAAGGTGTAAGTCCCTTAAAGCAGTGTCTTCACCAGCTAGTCTCGAATCCTTGTGACTCACTTCCTGAGTTCCTGGACTTGATTCTTTTTGGGGGTAAAAGCTCGAAAAAAAATACGTTTGTTTTGGCCATCCACTCAAGAAGTGAGGTGAAGCAGCCGGTTTTGGGTGGCAAGGACACGCGGTACAAGATCTTTCAGCTGCCCTCCAGCCGGCAGATGCGGCTCTTAGAGTCCTCGCAGGCGATTCGAAGCCACGGTTGGAAAGCGACAAAGGAAGCAGCGAAACCGCAAACCATGTTTCAACCGAAAGGGACCCATTGATGAATTGACATGACGTTCCTTTTGGTTTGTCTAGGGTCATTTTGGTAAGTTTCGGTTTGTTTGGCTATATTTAGTTTTGCTTGGTTTGTCCAGCTCGTTGTCCGATTCCAGAAGGGAACTCAGCAAGGAGGTCCAATCCCGGAGGAGTTTCCTCTCAACAAGATGGTTTTCTGGGCTTCGAATAAAGCTGCAGGCATTGTGAGCAAAATCCGGTTTACCGGCAAATTGAATCCCGACCTCACAAACCAGGAGGGGTTCCAACCCATGTTTTTCTCGCCCGAGAAGATGTCTTTCTTATTTCGTTCTGGCTCATTTGGGGCTGTTGAGTGATCTCCATCAAAATGGGGGGTTAAAAGGACACCACCCCAAGTTCATCCAAACTACTCGGACAAGACTCGAAAACTAGGGAGTCAAAAAGGAGCTTTGCACAGCTTGGTTAGCCTGTGGGTCCTTTGCGCCTGCTTTGCTGGTATTTCTTGTGGCTGCCCCATTTTTTGGGGCAGGACAAACCCAAGCGACGATGTTGGCAGGCAGGCCAGAGACCCCACCCAAATTTAATGGCCTCACTCGGCCTTATGCCTTAGGGCTTATTGACCAGACCTTGAAAGGAGTGTCTTTGGGTGGCAGGGTCACTGATATTTGCAAAACAAAGTGCAAGGGCATTAAATAAACGAATCAACCCATGATGTTTTTGTTTTTTTTCATGCAAATTCCTCAATCCCAGCTTGGTACTGCCTAAAGTTGACAGCGAATGTTGGAACCTTGCTTTTTCGGCAAGTACCTTCCCTTATCACTTTTTTTTTGGAAAGTGCTCAAGGGGAGCCAAAGGGAACAAGTTTGCGGGTCCCCAACTTCTCACTTCAGTGTCTTTGTTTGAAGCTTGTCGGAACCTGCTTCATCTTGCTTCTGACCAGCACTCTCCCCCCTCAGGAAGTGAGTTTGAGAAAGCTCTGCTATTCCTGAGTGCCCTTCTGGAAGCAATTCAATGTGTCCAAATAGGGATTCAAAATGATTCAAAGCCGCAAAATTATTGATGTCGTTTGGGTCTCCCTTAGCCCAACCTCAATCTTGGGATACCACCAAAAAATGCATATACTACAGAGATTCTATATATATATATATATATACACACACACATTGTTAATATATTCTTTTTGGAAAACAATGGGGTTTTCCACTAAACCCCCAAAAGTTAAACTTTTTGCAGGGGGGTCAACAGCAACCAAGATATATACATGTTCAGACACCCCTGGCTACAGGATGCGGTGTCCACGGTGATGTACTGGATCATTTGGGACCTGGCGGACGCCATGAAGGACCTGAGCATCGCACCCCCGATCCAGAGCCGGATGTGCCACGGCCGAATCGACCTGACCAATCGACCCCTTTGGTGTCAGGTGGTTTCAGGTGGTTTCTTTCAGGTGGTTTTCAGTTTCTTGTTTTTCGTTTGTTTTTTTTTATCCTTTCGGTTTTTGTTGGGTGGTCTCTCGGTTTTTTGCCCAGTTTTTGGCGGATTGGTTGGTCAGCCGTGGTTGGCGTTTGGGTTTTTGCGTTTCCTTCAATTTCCGGCACTTACTGGAAAACAGCGAGCCGGCTTCCGTGTTGGGTTTTCCGTGTTTGGTTGTCCTCTTTGAAGCGGTCGGAGCTCCCAGGTACCAGGAGCTGTCCAACGGCATGCTGGGCTTCAACAACTGCGTGAAGGCGCCGAGCGAGACGCCGAGAGACCGAGAGACCGAGAGACCGAGAGACCGAGAGACCGAGAGACCGAGAGACCGAGAGACCTGTCGGCGCCTTTTTCTCTGTTCAAAGCTCATCCGCAAGATCCTTACCTGGGGCTACGCAAGGAACCGGTCCTCTTTGTGACTTTCCTATAGGGATTATGGATTAGGATTGGCCCACCCTCCATTTTGAACAGCCCAGTTTCCTGGAGGGCCGCCGAAAAAGGTTTGCTCTGTCATGTTTCCCCATGTGCCGCTGGGGGTCTGGGAATGGGAGCCGACTTCGAACAAGTTGGCAAGAACCACCAAACTAGCGGTTCCCTCACAGTATGGCAGACGTCGCAAGTGAAGCCTGAAGAAGAAAATTGTTCCCTCGAGAGGTGGACAAGAAAACAAGGGCAGACCAAAGGAACATCATGCATGGTCCCTCAAGATATGGCCGACTGTTTGTTGTGTGAATTCCTGAGCCAAAAAACGGGTGAGCCCAAAAAAAACACGTGTCCAACAAAGTATGGCCCATTTGACTGACATGTTTGAACTTTGTCCTGTGACCATGTTTCATCACAGTACCGCAGACTAGGCTTCTATTCCTGAGTTCTTTGGCTTCAAGTAAGGCAAGTCTCCTTTGTCATGCTGAGTTTGAACGTGGAACGGTTCTTTCCTTAGAGTTGTCTATTTCCACCCAAGAAGAGGGAGGGAGCCCCAAAAACCGGAGGGGAGGGGGACCCACCAAGCAACTGCTGGCCGGAGTGTTCGGTATCCAGGTGGCCGATGTGCCCTTCCCCCTTCCCTTTGCGCAGCTCTTGGGGATCTTGTTGGCCGCTTTCTCCTGCCTCATGCCGGTGCAACCTGCCAAGCAAAGCTCTGCGAAAATCGAATCGACCGAGTTGTATTTTTTTCTCTGGGGTGTCCTCCCAAAAATGGGTTTGCTTTCTGCTTTTGGAGGTAAACTAAACATGACGGAATCTGAAAGTATGAATTTCCGTGTCGCCCGTTGTTTTGTGGGGCAAGTTTTAGCATCGCAAGCTGCACGCGACTTGTTTGACCTTTGCTTAATTGTTTGGCAACCATGTTTGGTCAAGGCTACCCCCAATATTTCCAGGTCCTTTGGGTAGAGAAATGCAAAGGGCCGTAGGATGTGTGGGCTGGAGTGTGTGTGGGTGTGTGTGTGTGTGGGTGTGGGTGTGGGTGTGGGTGTGGGTGTGGGCATGTGTGGGTGGGTATGTGTGTGTCTGTCTGTGTGTGTGCGTGCCCGCGTGCTCCTTTCCAAAGACATGCGGGGCAAGGCGTGTACAAGCATGGACCTGTTGCTTACGGTCAAGTATGGAGATCTTGCATGAGCGGCGTCCCTTTCTGTTCGCGAAGGGAACTGGCCATAGCTCGCACATATGTCATGGTTGAAAGGGTATGGCCAAATTGCGTGTGCTTTGTCCCCAGCCGCCGAGACGCTCGAAGACTCAAGCAACATTGCAAGAACACAACACAAGGGCATGAACAACATCCGCAGTCAACTACACACCAAGACCCTCATACCATCCAAACGACAAAACCACACCAGAGTGGACAGCATCCGAAGACAACTAACATCCAAGACCGCAAACAACATTCGAGAGAACGACGTGGCAAGACCCTATCAAGGTCCAAGCAGGAAAACAACACAAAAACCGAAGCAACAGCCAAAGGATGACACACACACACACACACCCACCATGTCCAAGCTTTGAAGGTACGTGGTGATCTTTACGCAGTCCCCGATCGTGAGCCCCATCGTGTGCTTCTTCCTCTTCGAGAGCCTCTGGTGTTTGAACGAAGTGGCCAAAGAGCTGGAGAATCCCTTTGGCCAGGATGCAACTCGGCCAGGTCTCCTCCAAAAAAATACCTTGGACGAAATAGGGGCCAGGATCTCAACGCATACTTTTCCACTGGTGTGCCAACCAGTTGTGGGCCAACAGGGTTGAAGCTCTGCGCCTTTTTATGGATTGCACAAATATCACCTGTTCCGCAAACTGAATGCGATGTGGGTGGAGCGGTGGGAGATCTTGGAAATTTGTTCCGAAGGACTGTGTTTTGCGGGATTCAGCACGCGGAACAAATCACATCCATGAAGCAACCTACCAAAACTCCGGTGAAGCAACAGGAACCTCGCAGGGTCTGACAGTCTGAGCCCGAAGGAGCAACTTCTTTGCCAGATTCGGTTCAGGTTCCTTGTGCCACCTACAGCCCCTCTAAGACACCACCCCCTCAAAACATGCGAGGCTCCCCATGGCAAGTTTTCAGTAGCTGCGAGGTGAATGATATCTCTGTGAACGACTTCCATGTCCGATTTGTCGACACCCTGATGAGCTTGAGCAGCCCTAAGCAGCAGGCGGGAGGGCTTGGGCGGAGACTGAGACCGCGGATCGATCTTGGAACCTTTCGCGGGGTTGCGTCTTCTGAAACTGGGACCGGGGTTGGTTGCTACAGTACAGCAAGTAGGGCAATTTCAGCTTGTGAGGTTTTTCTGCCGGTGTAGTAGTGGGGTAAGTTGTCTGCACCAGTAGACTGCAACTGCCAAGCCCGAAGCACACAAACCCAGTTTTGGCCTGGGGAAGGCGTGTTTGGGTCCCCCCGAAGAGTGTGAGTTGCTGACTCCCTTGGCCCTTGCTGGATCAGGTTGCCCGCTTTAAACTGGTCAGCGGTTCTTGATGTCTGGGTCAGTTTTCGAGCCTTGCCATGCCAGTCCCATCTGAAAAGGCTCGGATGGACCCGGTTTGTATTCGGCGCTGGCCTATGATTTTCCGAAAGTGTTTTTAGGTCCTTTGGGCGGGTGCAAACCGGTCAGATGCTCAAATCCTGGGATGCGGGAGTTCCTACCAGCTCCAAACCATGATTGGCAAGGGAAGTAATGGCAGGCTCGGAATGTTTACTACCAAAAAGCCGCTCGATATTAAATGGTAAAAAGGGTACCGGGACAGTTTCTAGCTTCAAGCCCACTCACAATGTTTGCTAGCCCCAACCAAAAAAACAAAACAAAAAAACGCGCAAGGGAGCTCCTCCTTGATGAATTTCTAGGATGGGCAGGATTGCATGCAAATACCAACTTGTTTGTTGCAAGTCTTGGGAATGCTGGCCGTGTGAACTGGTGAGCTGTTGGCCTCGGACATTTGAAACTCAGCTTCCAAGCCGTTGGATCGGGTGTTTCGGTGCAAACCAAGGATTCCTGAAGGAGCCATGACCACGGCCAACGGATGGCTTTTTCCGCCAAAATAAAGGGAAACCACCATTTACGAGGCAATGTTCAGGTGTATAATGTACGGATCCCTGTTGTCCCTGTTGGACAAGTTGAATCCCCCTTAAAAGTGGGTGGTGGACATCATTCCCCCCCCTAAATGGTGTCCAGCGAATGCCTTCTTAAAGGTCATCCAATCAGCCCGCATCGCTGAGTTGCCAGGCGGTTTTGCATCATCCCAGCTTGGGCCTACCGGACCCGGACGCAGCGCCGGACGCGTCCGCAGCGCTGGAAGTCGCTTTGGACCTGACAGACGACCCCAAGGAGCCGGATGTGGAGGTGCCAACAACGAAGCTCCAACTCTAGTCTCACCTGGCTCGGTCTTCTCACTTGGCCACATCGGACAGCTCGGCCTTTTCGGTGTACCGTTTTGATCCGCAATGGTTTAGTTCAGCCCAAGAAAAACTGGTCAAGAAAAGAGCTGTGGGCAAGTGAGCACTTGGGACGTGGTCAAGTGAGCCCCTTCCAACCAGCAACGGATCTAGGAACTGGTTGGTGGGGTTCCCATGTTCCCCATCCCGGTGACTCTGAGTTTCCACTGTAGGTAAACAAGCCATGTTTCTTTGAGCCAAAATGTGTTTCCCTTGGTTATCTTTCAAGGGGTAACTGGGTACTGAGAGCGAGCATCTTTTGACTCGACGAATCGGCATCCTGCCAAGCAGCCCGATGCCGAGACCCGGTGCGCCCGGGGCGTAAAATCCCATCGACCGCATGTGACTTCTCGGCTTGCCATGTGGCCTCCAAGCAAACCATGTTTCTGACGGGTGGGCTTGGGATCATGTTTTTGCCAGCCAGGGCCAACTTCTCTTGCCGTCCCCAGAAAGGTTTTTAGCTCTTTAGGGCTTAGTGGGGGGTTCCATTTAACCCACTAAAAATTAAACTTTTAGCAAGGGATCTGAGGACAGCTCGATTGTGACTCTTGTCAGGCCACTGTCAGGCCATGGTTCCCTTGGAAGTAGCCATCCCAGAGCTTCTTTCGCCATTTTGCTTTCGGTGTTTCACCGGGTGCTCCGCTTGGTGGGCACCAAGGCCGGGCCCCGGGCTTCTGGCGGTGGACACGGACGCGGACTCCCTGGCCGGCTCCGCCGTCGGGAACCTGGGCGTCCAGAACTGGGTCATATGCCCCAGTCCCTTGAAGGGGTTCTCACGTTTGCTCAGGGCTGAGAGGGGTCATCCTTCGACCGTAAGGTTGCTTTCTATTGTTTTGGAAGGCCACTTCACTCCTGGGTTTCGGCTGAGTGGTAACATAGATTTTGTCTTGGGCCTAGCCCAGGAGTTCCGCGGCATGGTTGGATTTCTGACCTCAAATGTTTGTCAGTTTTTGTTTTTTTCTTTTTTGGGGGCCCCCCTGGCAAGGTTCCACTTGGTTTGTCTAGGGTGCGCTTGAAATGCTGCGCGCGAATATGTAGCAACCATGGTTGTTGAATGTTCTAACATGCTGCCTCGCAATGGCTGCTCCTGGCAACGTGTAAATGCCTCAGGAAAAAATCAAGCTCACCATTGATGAAGGTTCTTCACTTGGGGATTTTATTTAGGTTTTGGAGTTGTTTTAGAATTGGTAGAGTGTAGCTCACGCTCACCATTACAGTGTTGCATCCATCATCTTTTACACATGCATATTTACAGGAAACCACCCAGTTTGCGCCCAATAAGCCGACCAGTGCTCACTGCGAATGCCCCTTTGAACGCAAGTTGTCATAGGGACAAAACGCTTTCCGTGGACGTGTATACCCCTTGCTAATACCACTTGGTTCCCTTACCGCCTGACGCTGTCATGGGGATGTACTAACAGCAAGCCCATGGAAAGGGAGTATTTGCACTAAAATTGCGCAAACACACCGGGAAACAGTTGGCTTTTTTTTCTCCGACATGGAGGTCCCCTACAAGGAGACCAGCCTTTCTACACCTTCAGCTTGTGTTGGAAAGCGGTTTTGTCATGACTTGGCGATGTTTTGCCCCAAACCCTAAAAGCTGGATTCGGATCGGTGTTGTTTTTTTCCTCGAGCTGGTTTTTTACTAGGGCTGGTCCCCTAAAAGCCATTGTAAGAAACCAATGCGAAAGCCCCCGGGCCCAAGTGGCCCCAACCCCTTTTGGGCCTCGGATGGCTTGATCCAGCTAGGTCAGCCCTGCCGGGTCCCGTGCGGAGCATTCCCTGCAGAACTTGTGGCACTCACAGCAGACCCCGCAGGGCAGCGCGGCACCTTCGCAGGGGCACCCGGCTTCACCAAATGCCATGGCTGCCTCATGACACTTCGCAGGCGAACCCGGGAATTTCATGTATGGTTCCATTTCCCCTCTTCTGGGGAAGAGCAGAAAATTGGAAACTCCTACACGTTCTCCATCCACGGTAATTTCTGAATCTTTCATGCACTTGCTGACTCGATGGGACGATCGGGTAAGTCAGCACCTTTCACAGCCTGCAACCATTTGCGGGCCTTGTCGCCAAAGCCATACAACCCCCTTATTCACATGCAAAGGAAACCGACATTGCCATGGCCAAACGGGAAATCCGCGGCACAAAGCCTTGCGGGACATGGGGCCAGGGCTTCTTGTTTGGGCTGAGATGACGGCGTTGCTTCAATGAAGTTTGCCAGCTGCAGATCAGTGGTTTTTCACGTGAACCAATCCATAGAAAAGAAAGGGTGCCAGCTGTCAAACAGAAGGGCCAAGTTCATTGAAGGGACCCTCAAATCGATGAACATGACATCCACCGCCCAAAGCAAAAATGGAGAGAGACCCTCCCTCAAAAGCAACAGCTGCCACTAGAATCCGCCAGCTTTGATACGAGCGCCACTTGCAATCTGACAGTTCTTCAAGCAGATTGTCGGCCGTGTGGCTGCGCCGGCTGCTCGGAGTTTCGTCCCTCACTCGGTTCCGCCGCTCTCCAGAGCTGCGATCCGTCGCCCTCCACGTAGGTGTGGGCACCTAGGCGGCGTGCGAGAGTTGGGCAAGTGCGCTTGGCTATCCAGCAAGCACCCAGGGCCGTTTGCGGAAATGGCTGTGCCTTTGACTGACCGCCGCGTGGCACGCCTCTTCGAGAAAGAGAAGGCCGTTAACCTGTGGCCTTCCAGATCTGTGACGCGCAAGAATGGAGCGTTGAAGGTGCTCAGCAGTCAAAAGGTGTAGCTTGGTCGCAGATGCATGAGCACTCAGCGCCTTGACCCTTTGTCTCTTGAGTAAGCATGGGGTTCTTTCAACCCCCAACCGATCGATTTTGCCTCCAAACATGGGCAGATGTGCGAACACCTTCAAAGGGAATGTGGATTGGTCCCGGGCAGCACTAGACAAAATACTTGTTGGGGTTCCAAGACTAAAAATCATTCTGGCCCCAGGCACGAAAGCATCAAATCAGGCCATATCTGCCACCTTTATTCAGTTGGATTATGTTTGATTTAGTTTTGCTTTGGGGGAGAAGTCCTGGTTCTGGGCCATTGTCCTCTGAAAGGGGCCTTGCGTTGCGGGTTCCATATTGCAACATGGGGGCTATGAGCCAAAAAGCTAGGTTTCATTTTGCCCCAACTCAGCCTGACACGGTTCCGCTGTGGACTATGTCCACAAAGCGCAAACATGGGACGGTAGCACGGGCCAAACAAGGGCCCGGCTCGTGATGACATGAACATTTTTTCCACTTGTACTTTTTACCTCATCTTTTGCTCCTAGAAATCACGTGCCTAGGTTCCGGCCCACACTCAGTGCTCAGGGCAAAGCTTGCAAAGGGTCCGATGCGACGGGCGACGGTCATATTGCGTTTTCTTCCCGTCGCATTGGGTTTGAAGGCAGCGATCCTAGGCCGATGGCCGGCTCCGCGTCGGGCGACGAGGCGCCGAACGCCGAAAGACAGGGCGGTCGACCCGCCGTTGGTTTTTCGCCCGGCGCTCTTCTGCTTTCTTGGGGGTTTCCAGGCGGTTTTTTGGGACTCGGTGGGAGGAGGTGGCTTGCTCTGTGTCTGTGTCTGTGTCTGTGTCTGTGTCTGTTTGCTTTCCGAAGCCCGGAACAAAAGGCAGCGATTTCCGGGCTTGCCGGGCCACCCATGGTGAAACTGGGTTCTCGGATTTGTTCAAGAACCCATCCAGAGAGGGAACCCGTTTTGGAGCGCCTTTGATTGCAACCACTCTTGCATGAACAAGACAGAACTGATGGTTAATTCGCCCAGAAGTCCAAGGTTCTGACCAAGAGCCGGAAGTTCTTCTGTTCAAAGCACGACAGCGTCATGAGCTTCGCACACGTGGACTGGTTTGTGCGGGCCCAAACCAACCTCAAGCACTTCGATGCCAGGCCCCCATGCCACCGGGATCTCCGGCCACCTCCGCGCCCAACACGGAGAGGGGCCGAATGCCGCTGGGACGGGCGAAGGTGTCGTATCTCCAGGGTTGTAACAAAAACCGGTGGTGTCAAGTCATTCTTCCCATGTGGTTGCATTTTCAGGCGTTCTTAGAATAGCTTTCGGGGTGGTGTCCCTTTAAGCATCTCAAAGCGATGGCTGCGTGCGTCAACTTCGGCACGGGCCTGGGGGTGGACAATTGGTCGGTTGCCTGGTGCTACCCGTAGCACTGGCTCGGAGGGCCAGAAACAAGCTCTTTGAAACGTCCATCCGCTCAAGTCTGAGGCCGCGCGGCCCTGGCCCTATGCCAGGCAACGGCGAGAGAAAGAAGGATTCGCGCGCTTTCCTATTTTGAGTCTTTTGGCAAAGGGAAACCAACAACGGATGGGTCGTTTCTCAGTCCCCCATGCAACTCCCAGTCTTTTGGGGGAAGGCCTTTAAGATCAAAGGGGATGCCCTGCTTTCTCATGGCCCTGGGCTGATCCGTGCTATGAGTGCCATACTGAGAGCACTTTCGCCTCGGGGCAGGCATGGCCATCAGCCACTTTAAAGATGGCATCTACGAGTTTTGTGTTTTTTTGGCAATGGGAGCCATGGCCATGACACACAACAAGTGCTGACCCTGTCACTTTTATAAATGCTTGCTCCAACTTATCTATTGGCACATGGGTTTGTTCAGTTGTTTAGCATTGTTTGATGTGGAACTTGAATCGTCTTTTCTCGTTTGTTTCCGCATTGCATATCTATTTGATGTGCGTGTTTCTTTGTTGTTGTTTTTTCCCCCGTTTTGTTTGTTTGTTTTTTTTTGCTTGAGGTATTTACGCATTCATTTCATTAAATTATCTATGTTGGATACCCAAAACAATCTAGTCTCACCTTCGGTTGCATGCAAAGTACCGTTTGAACGAGTAAATGGCCCTATCCCTTTGAATGTGCAGGTTGTGCCATAAGAAGCGGTTGGGATTCCACTAGCATGAAGATTTGCTTGGTGATTTCTTCGTGCAGTTTAGACTTTGATGCTGTCCACATTGTCTTGCCCACCTTTAGCTTAGGGTGCAAGAAGCTACAACTTGAGATTGGCCGGCAAGCCTACCTCTGATGCCAAAGCCCCTCCATCTAAACCTCTCAGAAGGAACGCCCCAAAACCAGATTCCCTTCCTTCAGGAAGGTAACCCAACCCTGACCCTGAACCCCAAGCCGAGCCAAAAGGGAACCCCAACACGCCCTTGAACCCATAAAAAACAAATCACAAAAAAACACTCGTCCCACATGCCGAATCCTAGGGCACAGCAGCCAGGCCCTTCCATCGACACAGACTTCGAGGACACTTTAAAATCCAATGCCTCCTTCATGCCCCGACCCCGGGGGGGGTTGGGGGCGGGGAGGCTTCTGGACGGACAGCTCCAGAGCACAAGGCGGGAAATCTTGTACCAAAGCTTCTTAGGGTAAGGTGATTGCTGGGTTTTTAAAAAGCAGTATCGATTCGCTTCAAGGCCGTGGTGAAAGATTTGCATTGGTCCTGCCATTTTCTGCTTATTTGCCTACACCTTGTTAGGGGATCTATTTCCCTTCATCTGAGGTCCATCTCATCTACCCAATGTGAACATGCCTCATCAGCCAAGCACAAAGATAGCTTCCGGGCCCCGGTATCCAAGTTGCGGCTTTGAGCCCGGGGACTCGGTGTCTTTTTCGTGTCTGATTTATCAGTGGGCTGCGATTCATGACATTGCCCATATTCTGCTCATGATTGCGCAGGCCAAGCGGTATTGCCAGCCTTGGAACACGCCTCCGGGGTTCCTGCTGTTTCCTTGCCACTACTTGTTTGCTTGGTCAAGCCCGGCCCGCGCTCATGCACTTGTTTTGCAATCTATTTGAAACGTTACGTGTTCTTTGGACCTGGCAAAGGGAGTCATGGTCTATTCCGCCTGAACCCCAAAATCCCAAAACCCCAGAGGTCACCTGCCCTGAGGTCTTCGGACTCACCCGGCGGGCGCAGGCATGGCCCCCAGTGAATGTTTCGCCCGTGCCCAAGCCTCTTTTTCTTTGGTTCAGTTGCTCAGGGGGCTCCACCCTTGAAGGGCTTCATGTGCACAATCAAGCACATGGAAGAATCCCATGAAGCACACCTTGCCTCTCCGCGCATCCACACCCATGAAGGGTTGCCCCATTTTTTTAGAATTGGAGTATGGGTCCCTGCAAAGCTTTACGTCAAATGAGCTTGTGGCAGCTCCAGAAAATGCCAGGGGCCCCTTTGAACCGCTGGAGATGCTCAAGAGAACAATGCGTAAAGAGAATATGGCATCAACCCTAAAAGTTCACATTGCCTCTTGTTTTCCAGGGAGCGGGGGGCGCTCACGTATTTTTGTTGCGAGTTGTGGATGTCTTTTTTTCGGGGAACGTCACAAATGCTTCGACTCCAATGTCCATAGGCCAGCGACCTCATCAAGGAAACCAAGAAACCCTTGCCATGCCCATGGGACTTGGGGGAGCAGGGAGTTTGACACCCTGAAGTCCCCCTTGTCGTGGGTTTGTCAGGGTATGGTGCGAGGGGGTACAACCCTCTCAATTGGGTGTTTCCCTGTTTGGTTTGTTACGGAACCAAAAGAAAGGCCTTAAAGGAACCACGTTTTTGGGGTTCCCTATTTTAAGTCACACTCAGTTCTGATGAAGATCCTCGTTTTTTTTAGGCCTCCCACTGGCATCTTCGCTACGGAGTTCGTGAGGTTCAAAACGGCATTGGATTTCCTGGCAATTCCTGGACCGTTGGATCCGTTTCGGTTGAAATCGAAGTGTAAAGAACACAAGACCATGGTTTGCCTGTTGACCTTTTAAACGAAATAAATTGACCACCTTTGGTCCTTGTCAAAAACCAGGGTTTGCCGGTTGTACCTTTCCAAGGAAACCAACGGACCCACTTTTTACACCCCTTGATCCCATGAAAGAGGGCTTCCGTTGAGCTGAAAGCGATCAAAGGTCATTCCCGACGTGTCCCGCCGTTTGGGCTGAGGAAGCATGATGCGTTGTTTGTGATTTCTAGCCATGGGCCGCCTGCCGTAGCCATGAGCGCCTCCTCCTTCATGGGGGGCATGCGCGTGGCTCTTTCTTGGGACCGTTTGCGGGTCTCTAGAAAACCTGCTTGGGATTCCATGGGCTTCAACAAGGGCTTCGTCGCACGGCGAAAGGTTCCAAGAAATTCGTGCGACCAGAATTCTGAGCAGATCTGAAGGTCCGAAATTGGTGCTAGAGGTTCTACTTGTTGCCTCAAAGCGAGCGAAAACACGGGGAACGTCAAACTGCAATTTGCCATGGAAGATCTGCCAAAGCTAAGATATTATATGTCTCACCTCCCAAGGTCCTGGACTATGCATGTTTTCAGCGGCCAGCTCATTGCTTGGTTTTTAGGCCCCCCTTTTTGCGAGCGGTACTTGTCAAGTATTGGGTCAATGTATGGAACAAGAAAACGCACAGTGTCGCTGCTTGCATTTTGCGAACAAACGCGATGTTGAGTAAATCCCGCTGTTTTGGCTTAGAGGCAAGAGGGAGGTCCTCGACATATCTCCTTAGAGGGGGACATGGCCTGAATGCTTTGCTGGCTCCAAAAGGGAGCCCCTCAAGGAGGGTTCATCAGTCGGGGCCAGCTAGAATGAGGCGAACAGACAAAGCCTGCTTGTAATTCCTCTGAAGGGGGAATTCAGGAATGTTGACGGCGTGCGGTTTGACCCTTGGTGAACTTGAAGGACAACCAATACTTGGGGAACAAATTGGGTGCCTCAAACATCTTGCAATTAAACTGCCTTCTTGGGGATGAGATGCCCTGCGTCTAGGTGTCCTTGGAAATGGCGTTTCATGAGGGTGTGCAAAATAATCCTTGTTCGAGCCCGATTTCCGTTTAGAGCAGCTCTGTTGCAAATGGAGGGATTCCACAGCCTCTCTACATGGTTGTCGTTGGGAAATATTTTACATTTTGGCTTAGTGTGGTTCAGTGGGGAATCCCCACTTAACTGCTAAAATTAAGTTTGCTCCCCTTCCAAAATCAACCAAGACTATTGTTCCAAAGAAAGGACCCAGGCAATGGTCTAGGAGGCTTAGCGGTCACGCTAAGCCGATAAGGACACCCCCTGGCCGCGCTGCTGTGGTTGTCTGGCACGCTGGCAGTTCGCACCACCGGGGGCGCTTTGGTCTCAATGCGGGCCAGTGGGGAGCCCGTGAACTGCATTTCCGCTCGATTTTAAGGAACCCTGGGAATTACTGGGAGAGGGGCGCCTGCCTCAGTTCAAAGGGGCCAACCGAGCCAATGGGATTTCTTGGAAGGCATGCTTACAATCAGTTCTCCAGCGTGACGGAAGAAAGTCCAAAAGCAAAGAAGAGAAGAATTAACCAACATTTGTCGCAGCCGGGTTCATACATAATTTCTCCAGGGTTTCATTCACGCATGGAAATGCCGCATGTTGTGAGTTTCCTTTCGGTGGGTTGTAAGCGTTTACTTAAGATGTACTTAGTCTGTTTGAACATTGAAACCCATGTGTTCCATTTGCTGAAAGTGATGTGCTATGTTCGGAAAGGGTCATGTCTAGAAGGTCATGTGTTTGAAGGGAAATTGTTATTTTGCTTGTTTGTTTGTTGACTGGTTGGCTGTGTCCCTTTCTTGCTATGTTTATGACATTTGCTCATGTGCTTCCCCCACAGTCCCTAAGGCCTTGTTAGCCTTGTTGCTGTCTCATTAAAGGAGAGGGTGGGGGAGGGGGGTGCAAGGTCCCAAACTTGCATGTTTGATGTTCTGTAGCTAGAATCAACAAATCGGTGCATCCCATTTTGTCACTCGATGTTCAGGTTCGAACGGCTACATCCCTAAATCTCACCATGTCCGCTGTGCTTTGAGAAAGGCCCTTCCTTCCACTAGCATAGCATTGTGGGCGGCGATGTCTAAAATCAATTTCCTGAAGGGACGCTCCGGGCGCCATGTTGGGAGGGATGGTATTCGTTGAATTGAAAGGCAAGAGATTAGGATTACTTGCTGTTGATCCAGCGCACCTGCAATTCGCAAGCTGTAGCGCACCATGTTCAGACACAGCGGTGCCACGTTTGAAAAAATATCTTCCCAACGGCTTGCGGAAATTGCAAAGAGCAAGCTAAGATGAAGATCCTGTGCAGGTTCTTCATTTGCAGATGGATCAGAATCTGTGCAGGTTCATGAGTTGAGTCATGCTCCTAAGTTTGTTGGGAAAACAAGGGCGGCCCCCTACATTGCCAGAGCAAAGGCTTGCCATTTTTATTGGTTGCCTTTTGGTTGTTTCTTGAACCTGCAAAAGTCAAGGGGGTCTAACCCTGGCAGTCTCTCAGTGCTCAACCCCGACCTTCTTTGGCCTTGCAGGCTCTTTGTGAGCCTCGCATCCAATTTCCTTGTAGAGGGAGGGTTGTCTTGCAAACTTCCCAATCAAGTTCCGGTACTCTAAGGGATGACTAAATGTGGGTTTCAAGTACTCCACATGCATTTCGACTGGGAATTTCAATTTTTTTTGTAGGGCGCCCCCTTTCTGGCAACCCGTTGGCCGTTGGCCCCGCGAGCCTGGAGCTTGGCCGATCGATCCCAGGTGAGCTGCGGGTCGCCCGGCTTGGATCAGAAGACGGAAGCAAGGCGCATAGGTGTCCTTTTTGGTTGATTTGACCGAAAAATAGAGGGCCCTCATTTACCTGATAGTTCAATCAACTACCAGGGCCATCTATTTTCCCAGAAAGGACACCTATGGCAAAAACGGACACCTATGGCACGGCACAGTTCCTCTCGCCTCAGATCGAGTAAACCGAGCAAAGCAAACTTTTAGCAAAGAAGCCGGCCTCTCCGAAAGATGTACAAGCGGAGCTATAATGCTGGTCGCTCTGGTTCTCCCTTAGTTTCCCTTTGGGCTGACGTGTATGGAAGGAAACATAGGGAATCTTGGATGTGTTAGATAACCTTTTGAGGAGAAATGCGGGGAATCCAGGAAAACCCTTAGTTATTACTAGCATTCCGTCTTTTAGGGGATCCTTCAGCTGTTGGAAGGGTAAGTCGTGCACCTTCTTCGCAATCCCTGACCTTTCCGTTGTCAACTGCTTTGCCGATCTTGCGTCGTCAGCTTGTCAACCAGCTTAGCTTTTGTACCAGGTCCTCTGCGAGTGAGATAACCAGCTCAAAGAGGGGGCTAGTTGTGCGATTCCAGCTCAATGAAACTGTTTTACTCAGGGACCCCCGATTTCTAGTTGGTGAATTTGAGTAACTTGCGCTGGGATGTTTCGCCCTCAAAGATGGTTTGAGCAGGTGTGGGGTTTCAAATTATGGATTTAAGCTAACTTCGAGGTCCGACCCGTGCACTTAAGCCGTGCTCCTGTGTCTGCACCTCTGATCGGAGCACATGTCAGAACCGGGACACGATTGAATGTTTGTTTTTGTTTTTGGGCACTCGTGAAAACAATGCAAAAACCGGCTGCGCTATAGAAAGTGCATTTGGCAGCAACAATGGATGCAAACGCCTTCGTCAAAGCAATTCACTACTGGAAGGGCAGCCTGTCAAATCCTGTGGGGTCACTGTGTTGTTGGGTTTTTTCTTAAACAAATAAACATAGAAACATATTGCTGAATTAGCCGGGGGGCAAAATCGCTGATTCAAGAAATCCTTAAACAATATGGATTTAAGGGGGCCCGTGTACTTAAGAGTCGGCCCGTTTTCTGAAACAACGGAACTTTGCTTATTTTCAGAATTTGCAAGATTCGCTGGCTTTTTGTGTGACAAGAGCAATTTTGTTGAATCATTGAGCAACCTTAGCATGGTGGGACCGAGCCGTGTTGCAATCAAACACGTCGCATGTCAGAAGTGCACAATGTTGTTACTTTTTCGCCGTGGTGGCACATATTGCCAAATGGGGAGCGATGGCAAGGATTAGTGGGAATGCATGGATGATGGTTGATAGTTTATAGCTTAGAGTGAAGGTCGTGAGAATGGGGCTCAGTTCAGCGCTAAGCATATGGAGATGGTGCTGTAGTCAGGGCAGCTAGTAATCAAGGGGGAGCGCCTGCCTTGATCACCGGGCCACATTCCATAAGCACGGCCAGCCAAGAATGTTAGTGCAGCCAAATATCGTTGAGCGCAGACGAATTTCCTTTAGCACGTGCAGTAAAATTGTTGTGGTGCAGCCGAAAATTCCTCATGTGCAGCCAAAGTTCCTTAAGTGCACCCCCCCCCCCGAATTTAAGCTAATTAGCCGGCAGCCAAAATTCCTTAAGTGCGGCCAAAGTTCCTTAAGTGCAGCCAACATTTCCTGGAAATGTTCGGTGCAGCCAAAGTTCCTTAAGTGCAGCGAAAATTCCTCAAGTGCAGCCAAAATTCCGTAAGTCCCGCCAAAATTCCTTAAGTCCGGAACAAATCCTTAATTCCGGAAAAAAACCTTAATTCCCACCAAAATTCCTCAAGTCCCGGAAAAAAATCCTGAATTTCGGAAACATCCTTCATTCCCGCCAAAATTCCTTAAGTCCGTAAAATGTTCCTTACTTCCGAAAAAATCCTTAAGTCCGGATTAATTAGCTTAAATTCAGGGGGGGGGTGAACTTAAGGATTTTGGCCTTTGCCCGAGATGAAGTTCGGGGTGAAATTAGCGTTTTTCAAGCTACAAAACGTTATTTTGGCAATGAAAAACACTAATTTCACCTCGAACTTCATCTCGGGCAAAGGCCAACATCCTTAAGTTGGATTTTTTCCGGGACTTAAGGAATCTTGGCGGGACTTAAGGAATTTTGGCTGCACTTAAGGAATTTTGGCTGCGCCGAAGGAATTTTGGCTGCACTTAAATGTTGGCTACACTTGGGAATTTTGGCTGCACTTAAGGAATTTTGGCTGCCGGTTAATTAGCTTAAATTTGGGTGGTGCGCTTAAGGAATTTGATCCGCCCTTCAGCCGCACTGAAGGCATGTTGGTTGAGCTTTGCGCTAAACTTTTGGCTGTGCAGAAGTAAAAGTCACTTGCGCTGCGGCGTATGTTGAATCTCAAGCCGGCAGAGCAACAGTTGTGAGAATGCTGGTCTCGCAGTAAAGGCAAGCCGGAGAATTGCTTGCGTGACAGTAGCAATTTGCACCGTTTCTTGATACATGGGCTCAGCTGTTGATGTTCCCATTCACCTCAGTTCCACCTTACGCCACTTTGTTTGATGTATGGGCCTGCCTTTTTTGACCTTGAAACACGTGAGTACATGTTTATTTGATATTGGGCCTGCTGCAGTGAATTGCTTGGATCCATGGGTGTTTCCGTGGGGGTTCGGACGAAGGCTGGCGCTGAAACTGGGGTATGTGCTGCGTTTTTCATTGCTGACATCGACATATCCCGAAGACATGTCTATCCTCACCAATTGTTCACACCCTGCTTCAATCGGGCTAAACGTGCCGGAAACGTGCTTAAGTGCAGCGGCCGACCTTGATAATTAGCTTACATCCATAATTAGCCTCCCACAAACTGATTCCCTCAAATGGTCTGGTCTGAATGCCACTGACAGCTTATACTGATTTTGCTCTGGTTTGCAACATGTGTGATCTGAGTCAGAAATCTAAACAAAAACATTCACCGGGTGTGAGTCTCAAACGCTCCAACAAGGAAGTCCGTATCTTGCATTGTTCCAAAAAGAAATAGCCTTGTCGGGCTGTGCAGTCGAAAACACACAAGTTTGAAAAGCATTGGGTTTCAGCAACACTGACAAAAGCGCCACCCTTAAGTACACGGCCCCCCCTCAAATCCATAATTTTGAAAGCCAACATGAGCAGGGTTGCTTTCTAAAACAAAGCACCCTCAACCGGACTTAATTTTGCTTTCCCGCTTGAATGCTGACGGACAAGGACTGAAACCACCTCCAATGCCTGACCACTTGCAAACGACTAAGGTGCTTCTTTGGGACCCGTGTATGGAAAAGGCATGAAGTACAAAGGGTTCGAATTTTGCTCTGTTGCAAGGATCGCAGAGTTGAGCATTATGGCCATTCAGAATGGTTTTCCCTTAAATGGCACTGAGCTCTGCAAAAGCCAGGTGATACTTGCTTTTTGTGAAAAGGGGTACCAACCCAACCCAAAGCCCAACAAATGCCCAGGCACTCCAAACCCGCCACATGCCCTTGAATCTGTTAAAATACTCCCCTGCAAGTTGATGGCTGCCTGGAATCCACGTCAATATGCAGAAAAGTTCCCTCGGCAAATCCCCTTTCAAGATGTTTGGCACTCATGGGGGTAGGAATCTGCCACAAGACCCTCAAGAACCGAGTTGAAAGCAGGGCTTAGCTTCCCATGAGGTGTGTCTTAGGGCTTCATTTTTGGGGCTTTACGGGGAAAGGGCAATCGACATCCATTTCGCGATCTTCCCTTCCCCCTTCCCCCGCAAGACAAGAAACGGACTATGGTTCAAACCGTGACTCAAAACCCAACTAGCTTCACCTTGCCCTGAGGTTGAGTCCCTTCACCAGAAGCTTCCCCCCATTTCTTAGGGTTCAGGGTTTCCCTTCGGCTTCCCGTTTCCGTGTCCTCCCTCGCCGAGACTTTTGAGCCGCAGCTGCCCGCACAATGGCGGCACAGGGTGCGCTATGTCGCCACCCTGGCGGAGGGGAGCCTGCGGTCGGCCTACAAGTACCAGGCACAGACCGGAGAGGACCTTCCAACCCCCCCCCCCCCCAGTCAGACCCGGCAAAACGGGTTTCTGGCGCTGAGGGGAGTCGTGGCAAAAAGGGCTTGGAATCCGGGTCCAACCTGGACTGCTGGTTGCCTATAAGCCAGGCCCGGCTGCACAGCTTGAGTCACTGGCGATGTGCACCGCAAGATCGGCTGGGGGGCTGTCTTAAGCCATCAGATTGCCCCTGATCACCATGCACCTTCCGGACGGAAGGGAAACCGTGAAGCGAAAAACGTGGTTTTGATGGAGGTCTATTTTTGATTTCTTAGTTTTAAATCGATATGGGTGTGAAATTAAAGCCACCAGGATATGGACCTTCCAGACCTCTCCTTCGCCGAAAATCCCTTTCAAAATCCCCGGAGCCCAAGTCATCCGCTGGACGTTCAGGTGAGCTGCTCCTCAGCCGAGAGCTTTGTGGTGATCAAGATCATCAAGGCTTCGGGGCCCTCGTAGGTTGGTTCTTTCCCTTTCGGCTCGGTGGAATCAACTCGAACCCCGGTCCTTGTTTGTTTGCCTTTGCGTGTTGGTGTCCCAAAAAATGTCAACCTCGAAAAGGGTTCCCGTCACTCGAGTTCCCAAGGTTTTTGTGCTGCTGAGGCTTTGGGTGTTTTTTCGGGCTTAGCTCGTCACAAGAACAAGCGATCTCTTTCCGTTGTGATTTCCCGACTTCTCGATTTGCCGGCTGGGTCACGCGAAGTTGTTGAGGCTTGACTTGCAGGATGCCCATTCTGGTGACCCATTCGTCCTGAACCTCCGCCGCCGTGCTTCATTCGCTTTGCTGAGCCAGTGCGCCGCAGCCAAGTTTTTTTTGAACAGTTCTCTCTGGTTGCCTACTTCAGCTGTATCTTTGGGGGAAGAGGCGGCCAAAAAAAAACGGTCGCTGGGGAAAGCTGGCTGTGTGCGTGCATGCGCGTCGCCTGCCGTGGGAGAAGCAGCACGCGGAGTGGCCCGCAGGATGTCAAGATAGAATATTCTGCTGAGAGGGAACTGCGGATGATGCGACGCATGCGCAACACGGTTGGCGAGTGGCACCGTGCTTTCTTTTTGGGATTGATTTCCCTTGTATAACGCAATTGCCCAACGCAAATCGACCTTTGAATATTTTTTGTCTCCCATTGTTGGTCCTTTTTTACACCAGATTCGTTTATTGCCAGGTCCTTGACAGGAAAGTGAGAAATAGTTGGCCTTTCTCGAACTTGAAAATGGCACATGGCATCGCGCTGGGTCCTTTCCCCGTTTCAGGGAGTTATCTCGGCCAAGGCAATGTGAGCGCCCACTGCATCTCTACGGTGGGAAATCCTGTCAGGGCCTGAGCGAAAGACCAAAAGGAAGATCTCCCGTCTTTCCCAAAAGAAGCGTCTTCGATTGCTGGATCGCCGGCTTTTCTTCTTTTTCTTTTTTTTAACACCACGTGGGGTCTTTCTTGTTGGCGGAGTTCACTGTTCGCTTGTGTGTTCCAGGGGCATTGCGGACAAAGATCGGGTTTGGGGATGTCACTTTCCGTGACGGGGGAGAGGGAATCCCCCTTAAGGCTAGATGGAGTGTGCCAATCCGGATCCCCTCAAGTCTATCAGCCCTGCCTGCACCAAGGGGTCACGAAAATTCCTGAGACTTCTTGTGGGTTTTCTTCCTCGGCCAAGTCCAAAGTCCCCTTCCTCATCCTTGCTTGCTCGCCCAAAGCAAATTGGCCTTTTCTCACCTCTTCGGATTTCAACGGAAGCAAGTGACCTCTTTTTGGGTGAGCCCCTGCGCCTCCGGAGGACGCGGTCGTCTTCCGGGGGCGCCTGTACATCATGATGCCGTTCCTGGGCAACGGCAGCCTCTTCGATCTGCTGCGAAGCTGCCAGCACAATCTCGCCTGCAAGTGCGCTGGCCGCAGGCCGGGCAACGAACACGGGAGTTGTGGTGAGCCCCTTCGGAATGGGCGAGTCCAAACCCAAAGGCAAACAACGTGTAGAGAAGTCGGGGAGAAATAAAAAATGCCTCTGTGTGTAGCTCCATGTAGATTCGCTGGTCATCTGGTTCAAGCCCAGGCGTTTGGCCATTCTCCTTCTCTACGATTTGAACACCGAGCCTCAAGGGGACATTGGGTTGGCTTCCCTTGGTCTTCCCTGCCAGGGTTCTCAGGGCAACACGGCCAAAGGCATACTCTGAGGGGGGGACTTTCCAAAGCCTTGCCGCGTGTATCGCAGGGTGTTCCTTTGGTTATATAAGAAGCCTTCTTGAAATCACTTGTGGCCATCCAGCACGACTTTCGGCAAAGCCGGAGTCCAATACGAAAGCTGGGTCGGAAGCAGCTGTCTCCATGCGGGTGGAATCGCGGGGTTCCATTGATCGTGCAGGCTATGCTGGAACCACAACACGGCGCCCGTCAACAGCGAGGGGATTTTGATGGCTCTCCTTTACCAGGCCGCGGGTTTGCCAATCGAAGCGCGCTTTAGCTCGACTCTTTACCTTGTTTTCCGGAAAACCTGCGGATACCGCTGGCAAACTGCAGTTTTTAAGAAAAGTTCCCCCACTTGCAAACAACTCTGGTGTTGCAGGCTGGCATTTGGACCAACTCAGTTTGGATCAAAGGCCCCCTCAGGTCCTGAAGCCCAACGGCTTCCCATAGCAGAACACAAAAGCACCAAATACAGAAAGGGCACATAAAGGACCATCATTTGCCATTGTAAAACATCTGGGTTCACCCAAGAAAGGCACATGATTGATCCCTTAGCTTCAGGGGCGCCTTGAGTCTCGGACCCGCATGCCCCTTCCCAAACCCCTAACCCCCCTCCCGCTAGTTGTGTGCAAATCGAGCCGCGTCTCTTTGTTGGCAGTGTTGGCTCAGTGGGGAACCGTTCACTACCGTGGAACCGGACCTTCTGCCCCAAGACGATGTCCTTGCTGGGAGGAAAGGGCGTCCCAAGCATACATCTGAGCCAATCCAGAAATCGCAAGCTGATGTGAAGACCCGCTTGCCAAGCGAGTGGTTTTTGGATGTCTCCTTTAAGGAACCCTGTAAGAGGAGACTTACTTTCCAAGGGCCAATCTGGTTTTTCCCCAGAAAGAAGATCTAGAGAATTGCGGGCAACATCGCTTACCTGTTAAGAATCAACAACTGTGGGCCTCGTTGGGTGAGGCATGGCATACCTAGAAGTAGTTTGGATCATGCCCACTTTCCGGTCCCGCACAGCTTTTCGCAAGGCTTGGCTCTTTTTTTTTCACGGCGGCCTGGCTTTCATCGCATGGCCTTACTCCGATGGTGTCGCTCGCAGTCTCGATGTTCCGTCAGGTGGCGGAGGGTCTGGCGGCCCTGCACTTGCAGGGGCTCACGCACATGGACATGAAGCCCCAGAACGCCGGGAGCTCGGAATCGAAATGCCACGTCAGGGCCAGTGAAGTTATGAGGTGGTTGAATGCATCCACGGGACCCAGTTGGGGCTTGAGTGACCTGCGAGAAGTCTGAAAATCTCGATAGCCAAGAGTAATTGGTTTCTAAGGGAAGCCAAGTGCTTGCTTGTTTTGGCCCAGTCAAGTGTTACTCCAGATTCTTCAGGGTTGCTCCGATACTGTGGATGCCCAAATATTGCACGCAAGTACACCAACCGGACTCGGACACAGCCCCATGGTAAAGCACTTCAAATTAGAGGGTGTCCTTGTTCCCTGGCAATATTCGGGACATCCACTATACCACAAGGTTGGACATGTGGCTCGCCCTATCACCCGTTTGCCCGTCCAGGGTCTTTGGATCAACCCTGTTTGAGTTTGAACAAAGGGCAGCTGAGAAGACTGAATATCTAGAAAGGATGCCAAAACAGCGTCAACCTTCTCTCACACATTGGGTTTAAAAAAACGAAGAAACAAGAAGCATTAATGAACTCCCTTTGTTTCAATGACCGGAGGAGACGTCCCAAGGATTTGGAGCCACTCCCAAGTTCTGCCAAGCTGGCAGTTGGAGCTCGTTGCCGTTTTGGTTTCGCCGGGTAAGTTGAACGACCTCAGGGCTAACCTCAGTGCTGCAGGTTTCTCCCTCGGAGTGTCCTTTTGTGTGATTTGCACCAGCTGCCTAAAGCAGCCAAAAGCAAAACCGCCTCACAGTCAACTGAAACCCTCCCAACAGCATTCTGGATATCAGCCCTTTACCAAGCCTAAAGGAAGCCCAAACAAACCCAAGACCTGCCCTCATCATATAAGACCTCAGCAAGCCCAACACTCACCCGAAACCAGCCCCGAGCAACTCTGAATTGCAACCAAATCCAAGCGAGGCCGGTGATGCTGGGGAATGCCCAGAAAGTACCACCTGTTGCCCCCAACCTGAGAGCGAAGCAAGGGTTCGCAGCCAACCTCTTCAGAGCCACATGAGGGAGGCCTTAGCAGGTAAAAAGCGCGAGAAAATAGAACACCTCAACCGTCACAAAGTCAGAAACTGAAAATTGGTCGCCTCAACCTACCACTTGGGGGGGACTTTCAGCCTGACAACTTCTCAGGTCCCTGCGGTGCGATTCATCCAAGCGAGGTGAATACGTAGGGGACCTGTGCTACGTCAGAGGTTCCAACATCTAGCTGAGCTGCAAGGATTTTAGTTCAGAGTGGGGCCGTTTGCAAGGCTTTCAACCACCGATCAAGGCATTCAATAGGCATTCAATATATCTGAGAAGCACTCATTGAGCAGCCTCCCGACATGTATGAGTTCCTTTTGGTTTTCCTTGAAAAAGAACCGAAAACGGATACCCATGACGAGGCTCTGTGCGATTGAATGCCCATCAGGTCATGATCAATTGCAGAAATCAGAGCTGCTACGCGACGGTGATAGGCTGGGAACTCGCGTGCTGCAGTTTGCTTCTGGGAACTGATTTCTCTTGGGGGCAGCAGTAGCTTTTAGCATGCGCAACCCCACAAACTGCATCCCAAAGGCTGCTGCACGCCTTGCAACCAGCCCCGCCGATGCGCAGTGTTCTGAATCAACAGAAAAATAATACACGGCGACACTCCGCGAGCGCTAGTCAAAGGACTCATGGGATGGTACATTTGCTTGGCACAAGGGGGCATTTCACCTGCCAGTTGCCTCTTCGGAGCAAGTGGACCTTCACATTTCGCCAACTTTCCTATCGGCTTGTGGCAAAATCAACCAGGGTTCATGAACACTCTCCCGCTGCATTTCTGCGGATTCACATGAAACCTGAAAACTGCGTCTGGTAGAGGAACGCATTCTTGTTGAGGGTGATGCTGTCGGGTCAAAGCCGTGACTAAACGTGGATAATCATCCCACACCTAAAGTGGCCGGGCGCAAAAGGGAGACATCTCTTGCGATTTGGAAGGGAAGCCCATCCCAAATAGTTGAAGAAAGCGCACCACTAGAAGTCTGGGACGGGAAGCTAAAAGGGTATATTGGTCGATGCGCTGTGGGCCAGTGAGTTAAGCTATATCAATCCCCTTGTCCACAACACGAGTTTATCGAAACTGGTTTGGATATATCCTATAGGAGCTGTCCCAGTTTAGGGGAGCCCTTGAGTCCTGCATGTTTGGGGCAAATGATTCATCCGGGATCAGCATTATACTGAGGGCTTGGGATAGTGTATGGATCAAGTTCTCACGTCACCCCCTGAATCTCAACCCTGATTCCTCGACTCCCCATCTTCGTGTATCAAGAACTCTCCCCTGATCAAGAAGTCACCGAGTGTATCGAGCAGTCTTTTTCAATCATCTTGGAGACTATCCTCACAAGCCGATTCTGTAAGTAGGGCCTCAGGAGGGGTTGGAATCAACTCCAACAGTTTAAAATGGCTGCTAAATGGAAGCTCCAGTGGCAAGCCAACCCATGGCAAATTGAAACAAATCCCTTGTTTGCCGCCATGCGTACCAACAATGATGGTTGTCCTGTTGGGACGAGCCTCAGCAAACAAGAGAGAGAGAGAGAGAGAGAGAGAGTGAGAGTGACAGAGAGATCTTAGGGGTGCCACAGGGAGGCAAACCCCCCCAGCACCCTCTGCGCAGATTTGGGCTTCGCGTGTGAAATTATGCACTGCGATAAGTCCGGCACCCGCGGCTATGCAGCCCCAGAGGTGTGGGCAAGACAAGGACGGGGACACCATGGAGCCTCCTAAAGACATACGTTGACGTGCCCCTAAAACATGTTTGACATATGTATACTTGCATTTTTAGATATACATGTCAGATTCGCACATGTGCAGAATGGTAAATGATTGGAATATGGGAATAGGAACAAGCCAGGAAATATGGCTGTAGCCATGGCAGATTCCGTGGACACATCACAAGAAGGTTTCCGTGTGCCCTTCTTTGGTGATTCTGACATGTTTTTTGCGCTCATGCGACATGTTCGCCTTCTCGTGCCTAAAGAGTTTTGTTTCTACTTCAAGACCCGGGGCACACTGTAGATTGGCAGCTCGCCGGTATGTGCATGAAGACTGTGGCATACTCCAAGCGCAAATCCCCAGCTTAAAACGTAGCATGGCAGAATCTAATCTTTTTTCCCACTATTTTTGAGGGAATTCCACCATTGGGAGGCTCTTAGCAGCCATGGGCCGGGTGGCGAGCCGCATATTGGCCCCAGTTGCCTAGGTGCACAAAAAGCTCCTTTCCAGCTGGTCGTTTTAAATGGGCATGAGTCATGACTGTCTTTCAGAGAGCAACTGACCTTGCAGCCACTTTTCCCAGAAGGGTTCCGCCTGCTCAAGAAAACAGGGTTCTCCGAAGATACATGCCCGCCATGTGTCATCTCATGTATGCCAGCTTTTCACCTGATGTTGCTTCCCCTTTCCTTCCTTTGTCGGTGCTTTAGTTTTTGTTGGTTGGCGGGTCGGTTGGCTGGTTGGCTGGCTGGTTGGTTCGTTGCTGTTGGCTGCTGTTGCTGCTGCTGTGTCAGTGCCGGTGTTTTCTTTCACGCTCACAAGCACCTTTGCGCACACAAGCACACCACACATATACACTCGCACAGACATGCTCACAATCACGCACGCATGCACGGACTCATTCCGTCACTTCTGCATGCGTGTCCTCTTAGAATCACACGTGGTGAAAACACTGGCCCACGATGAAGGACACCTTGATTCGCCAAATCTGTGGGGCTGCAAGCGTTCAGGTTTTGAGGTTGCACGGGCACAAGCAGTTATCAGTTGCTCTTGCAAAGAGGTGGCGTGCGAAACCATCCATCCCATTGGGGGGGGGGGGGCGGGGGCGGGGGTAACCTGGCTTAGTTGTTTGGACAAGGTACGAGTGTTGGCCGCAAGGAGTGGGGCACCCACTCAACGATGTGTTCGGATTGGGCGCAGTGATGTATGTACTCCTCTACGGCCGACCTCCACCGTTTTATGGTGACAGTGGCCTGGCTGCAGTGTTAAATTCTGATCAGTCATTAGTTCTCCCTTGTTTGTATCAGGAAGTCTCTTGTGAGGGGAACACCGTGAAACCCTAAGTGGGCCAATGTCCTCTCACTGTTCGGGCCCGTCGGGCCCGTCAGGCCCGTCGGGCCCGTCACGCCCGTCGGGCCCGTCGAGCCCGTCGGGCCCGGGAAGCTTGTCGGGACCGTCAAGGCCGACGAAAGAGGAGGCTATTAACTTGACGCAGTCATTGACACGAGGCTGCCGTTGTCTAACAACCCACGCCAGGCACGGAGCAAGATCTGTCCAACTAGCCTACTATTTTTTTCCTCGAGCTCACGCCCACAAACGCTCTCATCCCAGAAGCCAATGCCCTCCAAATCGCACAGCACGGCCGCTCGGAGCCCACATCCCACCAGCACGGCCCCGTTGAAAGCTCCCCGCACCCATCGCACCAGAGATGCTTTTGGGAAAACAGGTGCCGGGAGCTCTGGTTATGCTAGGCACATGGTTCGAACTTGATAGAAGCCAATACTGTTGCGCGCGTGTGTGTCTGCTCCACTTACATGCCCTGTTGGCCTACTCATCTTTCTATCTAGCCATCTGCCTGCCTATTCATCCACCGAGGCCTTTGTGCATCTATCCATCTACCTGTCCATTCTTTTGTTTGTCCATGCGTTTGTCCATCAACGCATCTGCGCATTTCCCAACGTATTTGTTGCTAGTTCCACAGGGCCTCTGGTCTTTTCGCGGCGTTTCAGCTGTTTTTCGCTGTTTCGGTGTCAGGTCCAGTTTTGGATTTTGCGATTGCTGCTTCTGCGATGCCTGACCGTATCTCCAATTGACTTTCGTGCACTGTGTGATGATCAGAACGTTCTGTGGTCTTCGTGGGTCTCTTATGTCCCGCGTTCTCGCCAGGCGCTGCCTTTGCTTTTGGCGGCTGCTGCGTATGTATTGTCTCCACGTGTACCGTCAAGTAGATGCCCGCCAACTTTATCATAGCACGATTTTTTGAGGTGAGGCTGAGAGCATCAAGTAGATGCCCGCCAACCAGCTTGCGAAGATGTGCAGCTGCAAAGAAATTTGGTGGTGTGTTAGTTTGGAGGAATTCTAAAACCACAGTTGTTCATTGAGAAAAGCTGAAATCATTGGCAGGCGCATTGAAACCAAGAAGGGTGAACCTTGCAAATCACCACGCGCCTCATGGCGTAATGACCTATTTGTTTGATCCAACCTGCTCTGACCTAATCCAACCCAATCTAATCCATTTACCTATCTGCCTATCTCGTTTCCTGTTCCAATGCAATCTAATCGATCTATCTCTCGATTCCCTCTGTTTCTATCTTGCTATCCTTCTATCTACATATCTCTCCTACCGATTATCTGCGTATCTGTCTATGTATGCATCGGTCGACCTATCTAACTGTCCATCTATCTGTCCATCTACCTACCGATCTTTCTTTCTGTCTATCTTTCTCTTCTTCAGTTTCGTCTACCTGTCTCTGTCCATCTACCTACTTATCCATCTACCACCTATCCAAGATATGTTAATCGGATCCATCTATGTACCTATCTATCTATATTTACCTCTCTATCTATCTGTCTGTCTGTCTGTCTATCTATCTATCTATCTATCTATCTATCTATCTATCTATCTACTATCTCTCCTACCTTTGTAAATTTCTATCAACATGTCACAATACCTACCAACATGTCACAATATCTATCACTATCGATCCATCTGTCTGTCGTTCTATCGTTAGATATCGTTAGCCAATGATCTATCTTTTCGCTTAAGCCCTCCCAGCGCGTGGAGCCCGTCATGCCCGTCACACGCGGGAGGCCCGTCAAGCCCCTGAAGCTGTCGGGCCCGTCAGGCCCATCAAACCCGTCAGGCCCGTCAGGCCCGTCAGGCCCGTCGGGCCCGTCAGGCCCGTCGGGCCCGTTGGGCCCGTCAGGTCCGTCGGGCCCGTCGGGCCCGTGAACGGTGAGCGGCCGCTTCTCCCTAAGTGGGGACTCTTCTTTCATCTTTTGTTTTCCCCGCAGCTTGGTGTTCCACCTAAATCCCGCTGCAACCGCTGGGTTTCCCGTGACAAGAGGGCCGGCTCGCGGGTGGGGAGCGCTTGGGACCCGCAATGGGCAATCAAGTCGTGACATTGCCAAACCATTTCGTGTCCGATTTGCAGCCTAAGCTTGCTTTGCCAGGGGTAGACGCGGCTGAAAGAGTGGAACCCCGTGCTGGGGCGCAACAACTCAGAAGGAAGGGGGCGGTTGTTTGCATTGCTTAACTTGTTACCCTGTTTCCAATCATGGAACTGGATCGGGGGGCTCCAAAGCGAAAGCAGTCTTCCTGTCACTATCATTCATTGGATGGGCACCTCTAACCATGCCGAATGCCCAGAGCCTAAGGAAACGGCCAACAGACGCTCGCATACGATCCTGCGAAAGACATGGTTCTTCCACCCGCTGAAGAGAGGGACGACGCCGATCAGCTGGTGATTGATATGCTGCAGACTGACATCACTGAGCGTGTGCTGCTCAGCCACTTGTCTGTGGGTGGATTGGGTTCCCCCGAGGGGGTTTCAGGTTCTGCTGTCTACATCGATGGTGGCAATGTGGGTAGGTCAAGGTACCCTACAAAGGCTTGGCTGGTCCTCAGACACGGAAGCTTCTTGAGTTTCTGATCTTGAGAGCGTCTTGGAGTTATGAAGTCTTTCCCTCTGCATGGCTTGGAGAATTATAAGCATCAGCCAGTAACAGCCTTGCGTCAGGTCCCTTTTGTGTTGCACAGTTCGGAGAAAAAAGGGGTGAAATCAAGAGGTCTAAACGGGTGCGGTCACCTTGCCTTCGGCATGCCGCAGCGCCTCAGCTTTGGAGTTGCCAAGTTCGGTTGGAATCAGACGCGGGGGCTCGAGTTGGGGTAATGCCAAGTACATACGATACTTTCAGTATATTGACTGTTTGCTCTGGGGTCGGGTGGAACCCTGTTGCATCAGTTTGGCCCAGGATTCCGCCCTGAAGAGGCCCCCTCAAGAAGCCATTCCTTGGAGAATTGTTTGGAGACAACAGTGTTGCAGGAATACTCTGGCTCACTTCACATATGGACTGCAACACGATTCTTGGTGAATCAAAAGCGCTAGGTGTGTCGTCTCTTTTAGTTCGGAGAACCTCGGCATTGAGGTGAGGTCCTACAGCGCCTAAGGGCTTTGGTGCGCAAAAGCGGCGACCCCAAAGCGAAGGACCGGATCGATGTTTTGGTTTGGCGCGCCGCAGTTCGCGGTTGTGTTTGCCATTTTTGGCATGTTGTTTTTGTTGGTTGCCAGTTTCTGTAAGAATCCCTTTAAAGTCAAGTATGGGCCAATGGGTATGGATGGTATGGTATCATTGAAACGGCCTTTTCATGCACCATGCGTTCAAGGCAGCGTTTGGGAGTTGAGGCCTGAAGGACATCACGCTTGGGCCTATGGCACACCCGAATTCACACAGGCTGACAACCCCAGGATCAGCGTTTGAAAGTTGAACCTTGGAGGGAATGACTGATACTATGCTACCTTCTCAAGATCTTGCCACTGAACTCGCCCATAGAAAGCTGACCTTTCAGCGACTCATTGTTGCGTTCCTGGCGACTTCGGTCAATCCTAGGTGTTGTAGGGTGGAAGCGGGGTTTCCTCCGCGCCTCAGTGCTTCACTGAAGCTTGACTTGACTCATCTTCTCCGGGATTCCAGCTGGGTGTTTTTTTTGAGCGGACTCTAAAATGGCTTCGGTTTGCTTTTGGCTTCCTTTACAGCCACAAAAAATGGGGGGCGGGGAGGGGGGGGTACCCGGTACCCTCAACGGACACACCCAGGTCATGTTGACGCTAAACGCCTGGCGCAGGAGATGCTCCAAAAAGATCCCGGCACAGGCGCAAAGTGGGGCCCTTGACACTTAAAAATCAACATTATCTTTGGTTTCATTCGCCAGTTCACCTCAATTGTCAAGAAAGAACTTGTTTGTGTTTCGCTTGGGGTTGGGAGAGGCAATGTGCTTTGATCCGAGAATATCTCGTTCTCCCTGGAAGAAATCAAACTGCTGAAGTCGTTGTGTGTGTTTTACCGTTGAATTTGTTTCATTTGATCCTTTATGTCGATAAGCGCCTTGGTTTCAAATTCTTTCCTGACGATTTGTCTCAACACTCCACACTCCCCTTTCGCACTGTTGCGACCTCAACGTCACAAACAGTTTCGCAGAAAGTGTGCCGACCTGGCAACCGCATCCTGGAAATATGTTGTCCCCAAAATGTTCTTGGCTTTGGAAGAAGGATCTCACCGAATGCTTGGAGAGGGCGAGAGAGAGAGAGAGAGAGAAAACAAGAAAGAAAGACGTCTCCTTCGACGACGAGGCCAGGATGTGCTACAGAATTCATAGATGCTTATCTGTTACATGTCATTTTGAAATTCACGAGCACTGGACGACAACTTGATTCGGTGTTGCCTATACTCACCAACTTGTTGTGTCCGCTCTGCATTTTTCTTTGTCCTGGTTAGGATTCTAATTGGCAAGTGAGATGGTCAGGCAAGTGCTTTTGAAATTCTCATGCAGTTGTTTAAAGACTCCAGACGTGGTGTTCCCCACACAGCATCCGGTTGTGCTGCAGAAGTTGTGTAGCTTCCTGCCTCAGCAGAAGAGCCCTATCCTCCGCTTCTTGAATGCCTGTGCTTGGCTTGCCAGTCTGCGCTGAAAAGAATGCCTCTTCATTTCGGTTTCTGTGTGAAACCAGCCGAATGGAGAGGGTCTGCCCAGAAGACTTTGATTTGGAGGTAATCCTTCGCTTTCATGTTTGAAACAGCCTGTAAAATATGGTACCCTGAAAGAAGCCACGCTCCATATTTCCCATTCCTTCATTATTGTACCGGCGTTTGGCCATGCACGTCCCTGTTCTGATCTGATTTTGCCTTTCCTTGACTGCTATTGGGTTGGATCTTTCGACTTTAACTCTTTGGGAAATAAAGGTGTTTTCTACTAAACCCCCCAACACATTTTCCACTTTTTGCAGGGGGGTTCAACAGCAACCAAGTTTCCTTGAACGAATCTCCAGCCAGCGGGCGTCTCATTTTGAGAGAGCCATCCGAAAGCCAGGAGAGGACGCGGTGCCGAAGTGCCTGTTGGCACCCCAAGCGGCCTGGTGGACACGGCTCCCGGCCATAGGCTTGTAGTCGGGTTGGATTACGTGTTGACCGGTCGAAATTGCCCAAATGGCTCCAAAATAACATGATCATGGGGGCTGGGGGGGAGCGAGGGGAGGTGGAGGGAGCCCTTGTTATGCCCTTAATACGGCCTTATTTAGGAAATATTTGGGCTCCCTCCCCCTCCCCTCCCTCCCCCCCAGCCCCCATGACATGATGTTATCCCGGAAATATGCCGAAATGGGGTCATTTCCCAATGGGCGTAATCCCAGGGCGTATTACAAAAACCCTTAGAACGAACCAAGTCACCCAGTTTGGGATCTCTTTTGTAATTGGCTTACATGTTGCATGTCTCAAAGAATACTTCTGGGCAACTTGCAAAATCACGTGTGTCAGGTCTCTCAGCGGGCTTCTGCCGGGTGATTTGCGGGAGCATCCTAACATTTGTTGGGGACAAAGGCTGAGAAAGTTCTATCCAACCGTAGTGAACCTGTACCAAAGAAGGAGGTTCCGCCAATGAGGGTGTTTCAGGTTTCAGGTTAGTTTGTTTTGCAGCAGTGCAACATGGGCGGTAGTTTTTTTTTCTTCTGCCGCTCCAATGGGACAAGGAACCTGCGGAGTGGGGTGCGTGAAGTTCACGAGCGATGTCCAGTCAAAAGTCGTGCTAGGGTTTAGGATGCTCACCAAATTTTCGCCGCAAATCTGAGACCCTCGGGTGCACCCTCCTTTCAGCAGGTTGCCGGTGCCGTTCGATCCAAGGAATATGAGGATATCCGGTCGAGAGAAGCAACGGTGCAGGATTGCGTCGACACCTTAAGGCAGGGGCGCCCTCAATGCAGGGTCGTTCACGATTCTGTGCAAGCACTGTGGTCCTTGTTTGAGGCCCACTCTCTCATTTTTTAGAACCTTGGGGATAGCCTTGGACTTCTGATCGGAGTCAAAGCGTTCTTGCGGATATGTCAGATTACGCGTGCCTTCGAGCCATGGGTGGATGGCTGCGTTAACAGAAACACGTACGGGGGGTTTTGCTTATGTCGCTCTGTCGGGGGCACTTCCGTGACTCAAGCATTCCCACAAGGCCGGGTTCCCTGGAAATTTGCGCCTGTGTTGCCTTGCAAGTGCATGCGCAATTCAGCCATGCAAATGTATGGCCCCGCATCGATGCACATACGGACGACGGAGCTTGGATTCAATCTTCGGTTTGATACCCTCCCTCCCACAAACATGGCAGGGAGGTCCCCTGAAGAGGAAACTGATCTTCCAGGTACCCTCCCACAAATGCTATGTTAGTGGGAGGAAGGTAACTCAATCCAAGACCTGCCTTGCCGCCGCTGCTTTCTAAGTTCAACATTGGCAAATTGGGGCGACCAGAGCACGTGCGACCAAAGCAACCGATTGGGAGGCCGGCGGCGAGGCCTTTCCACTGCGGCATCTGCCTTTCCGACTGTGGGGAGTGCTGCAAGTGCCGAGTGCTGAAGAACGGCGAGTTCAGAAAGGTTTACTTCAGCTGCTCGGAAGATGGGAAAGGAAGGGCGCGGAAGTCCTGATTGTCCTAAGGACGGGATCCTTCACTCTCAGAGGGAAAGCGTATGTTTTTGAGTGTAAGGCTTGGTTTATGTGGGGTCGACGTTGAGCAGTGCAGAAAGAAAAAGCGCCATTCTGAATCTTTGCTTAAGCCTCGATTCTTTCAGGTCCGAGGGTCTGCCTTCGTACATCCCAAGGCCACAAAGTAGTTGGCACAGGCTGCGACCTCCCCACTCCAAGAGGGAATGCGGCCCCACGAAACTGTCCCCCCCCCCCCCGGAATTATACCCATGTTCCTCTCCCATCAGGACGGATGAGAAGGAAGGATCAAAGTTTATCCGGGGCTTTTTGTTAATGGATGCGTATCACTGGCATCAGCAATGCGCCAGAGGATTGTCGGAAGATATATGGGGTTCCCACTATGTCTATGTTGGAAGTGAGCTGACCCCCCAACAGTCAGAAATTAAACAAGAACCCGAAAAGAAGCTGTTTAGCTGGGCGTTTCTTCAGCTCGTTGGATCAGAATCGCATGGAGGGCCATTTGCCAAGGCGAAGCAACTTGCAACGGATCTTTTGCTTTGTTGCAGAGCCAACCTAGCTCGAGAGGACCCACCAGCATCCACCATGAGTTTGTTTTGGGGGACAGTTGTTTGACGGAAACATGAAACCAGCAATTGGCAGACTCCTTAAGTTTGAGACGCGGGCGCACATGCACGTATACACGCGCACACAAACACACTAAACACACAAACACACAAAAACACACACACACACACACACACACACACACACACACACACACACACACACACACACACACACACACACACACACACACACACACACACACACACACACACACACACACACACACACGCACGCACGCACGCACGCACGCACGCACGCACGCACGCACGCACGCACGCACGCACGCACGCACGCACGCACGCACGCACGCACGCACGCACGCACGCACGCACGCACGCACGCACGCACGCACGCACGCACGCACGCACGCACGCACGCACGCACGCACGCACGCACGCACGCACGCACGCACGCACGCACGCACGCACGCACGCACGCACGCACGCACGCACGGCACGCACGCACGCACGCACGCACGCACGCACGCACGCACGCACGCACGCACGCACGCACGCACGCACGCACGCACGCACGCACGCACGCTAGCACGCACGCACGCACGCACGCACGCACGCACGCACGCACGCACGCACGCACGCACGCACGCACGCACGCACGCACGCACGCACGCACGCACGCACGCACGCACGCACGCACGCACGCACGCACGCACGCAAGCAGCACGCACGCATCACGCACGCACGCATGCAGCACGCACGCATCACGCACGCACGCACGCACGCAGCGCGCACGCACACACCACACACCACACACCCCACACCCCACACCACACACCACACACCACACACCACACGCCACACGCCACACGCCACACGCCACACGCCACACACCACACACCACACACCACACACCACACACCACCCCACCGCAACGCAACGCAACGCAACACAACACAACACAACACAACAAAACACACAAAAAAGAACACACACACACACAACACACACAACACACACAACACACAACACACACAACACACAACACACAACACACACAACACACAACACACAACACACAACACACAACACACAACACACCACAAAACACAAAACAACACATCACAGCACAACAGAACAGAACACGACACGACACCGCACGCACGCGCGCAGGCACGCACGCACGCAGGCACGCAAGCACACAGACAGACGCAGACAGACACACAGACAGGCACGCAGGCACGCATGCACACAGGCAGGCCCGCAGGCAGGCAGGCAGGCACACAGGCACGCGGCACGCAACACGCAACACGCAACACACAACACACAACACACACAACACATCAACAACACACAGCACACGCAACTTACACACACACACACTCTTACCGCAACTTTCTTCTCGATTTTGTCAGTGCTTCAGCAACTGTTTCAATATCGATTGCTCAAGTCTCAAGAACCTGCCGCTATGCATTCGCTGGTGTGGAAGCTGATTCATGGGGATGCGCTCCGACGCATGGGATGAACCATCGTTCACTGGCACCGGTCTGATGTGTGTCAATGAGGGAACGGCAATCAACCTTTTTCAGTTGCTAGTCCGAAATCTCTGCACTTCCAGGGCTGACCCTTCTGGCCTTTTGCTGGCACATCCGAGGACAACCGTCTTGCCCTCTGAGCTCAAAGGGGCAAAGTTCGGCATCAAGCGCTGAGAATTGACGCCGACCCCGAAAAGTTGAGTTTGTTTGATGGTTGGAATTTTGGGGGGCGGGGCATTTCTCTGAGTGCGTAGATTTGGGTGCTTCCCGTTCACTCCCAGCGCTTGATACCCTAACTCTCCGAGAAGAGGAAACCCCGATTTCCAACAATCACGCGTGTACAGACAGGAGTTGACTCCAACTTTTGTTCAGCTTCTACGATTGTTGGAAAAGGGTAAGCCTCTGAAATCGACAGCGACACGCTACCGGTGATCGAACAGGTTCACTCAGAGACCGGATGAAATTGTCAGATCGCATTAGCTGCAAGTGTCCATGGAAAGTATTATGATGCACCAACCTGCATTTTTGCAGTTTCCAGCTGAGCTGAAAGTTGTTGTGTTTTTTTTGCACGGGGCATGGTTGCCACTGCTGGCTGGAATTAATATCAAACGTGCCCAATGAATATACACATGTACATGTGCAGGAGACATGTCCCTTTCTCCATACATGTATGCAAACACATCCGTGATGGGAAACACATGTCATCAATTGTGGACCAGACTCAGCCTAGGGCAAGCTATTCCACGCATGGCGTTCGGAAATGGGGGACCCCTCGAACTGGTGGTATTGCCTTGCGTTTCCCCGTGAGCCCACCCCAAAAAGATGCATTCCAAAACCGGCACATTTTTGGGGCGGAGTAGCCTTTCTGTTGGCTGAGCTCGCTTGCTTTTTGGCAGCAGCTGTTGGCTCCTATTTCTGTTCACCCTCACGAGCAAGCTTCACCAAAAGAGCCAAGTTCTGTGCGTTTTTTGTGCATCCCTTTTTGGAATTGGTGCCCCTTGAAACTAATGGGTCAGTTCCATGGCATGTAACATTTGCAGGACGGACCAGTCTCCTGCCATGTGCCGAGAGGAACATGGAGCAGATTTCCAAGAATGTTCTTTGCCAGAAGCACCAGCCTTGGTAATTGGATGGGTCCTTGCTTGAACCGGTCGACTCCCTAAATGTCAAGACTGTATTCCCTTTAGAGTCCTTTCAGCCAAGCACCGCATATGACCCTAGGGGGCACAGCCTGGGCGGCCTGGCAAGCAGTGCAGCTAACGTGGTGGCAGCAGACAAGAAGGCCAGGCCCGCTTTCGTCACCCGAAAGGAAGCTCACTTGGCAAAAGGTGATATTTAAAACCAGGGCAACATTCGAACCCTGGAACTATTGTTGAGCGGGTTATCAAAGTCAGAAACTGAGGGTTTCATTTAAGCCATCATTTCGAGGTGACTTTGAGAATTGTAAAATATCGCAAGATCATGGGGCCAGTCGAAATCCCTGGGAGAAAACTGTTTGCTTGGCGACTCCCTTAGTGAAAACGGTCAATCTCGAAAAGGGCTCCAATTCTTCAAAGGTGTCCTATAGATACCGCTGAGTTGGTGGCTGATTTGAACAATGCATGCCCCCCAACCCAAAGATAAAAACTAAAGCAGCGGATATTTCGGGTTTCCTTAGCTCCTCGCTTCTGGAGAGTGAGCTCTTTGTTGCCTTTGTGCTTCGATTGGCCAAGCAGTCGCCCACTTTTCATGGAAACCAGCCAGAAGTTCTACAGGAGATTTGCCGAACCCTTGTGTTCAGCGGGTGGCCAGGCTTCTCTAAATCGTTTGCGCCTATCGATTCTTGCTGGATGCCGCAGGTCACGGAAATCGGACTACCAAGGGCCGAGAGTGCAATGGAAATTTGCATGCAGGAGGAAAGGCCCGAAATCAAACTCAAGTGGATTCGAGAAAAAGCTTTGGGCTTGTTTCATTGGAACCAACTTATTTGGACGAGAAGAGACAGTGAACCATAGGCAGGGCATCCGAAACCCCCCCATTCAAGGTTCCTTCTTTTTGTTTCCCGATGGGTGCCAGGGAAGGTTGTCTGGAATTTCCCTCAAAGTTGACCCTGGTTTTTTTGCAGCCAGTTGGGCCAAATGCGATCCAGATTCCACCTAAAACGGGATACCCCTGAAGAAAAGGTGTGCTTTCCCCCAGACTGGCGAACCCCAAAGAGGCTCCTTTTACGGTCGCCAGGTTGAAAACAAACTTGGAGGAGCCCTTGTTGGGGTATTCATGGGGCTTCATCTATCCACAGGATTGAGTCCCATGAAACAACAACAGGAATCACAGAAGCCACAACTCACCGGCCGGCGAGAGCCATGAAGCTTACTTGAAGTGGGCAGCCTTATGGGGACCACAAAGACCCCCCAATGGAAACCCCAATTTCGGCTAGTATTAACCAGGCTCCCGCCTGCTGCCGCCGACCCTCGGCGCATTAAGGGAAAAGTCACAAGGACCGGTCCTGAAACACGTCCGCAAACCCAGGGACCACTTATAAGATCCTCTACGACCACAAACAAGGATTAACGGAAAAGTCAGAAATAGGGCAGCTAGTCCGTTAATTACCGCTTGGGCCGGCTTGCGCCCAAGTCACTTCGAGTTGGCGCCTCTCCCGGGGTCGCCCTGAAACTGGCCCTCCCGAAGTTGCCCTGGACCGGTCGCCGGCAGGGACCGGGACTTGGGACCCTATCCAGGCTGGTCCCAGTCTGGCGCGGTTTGACTCGACGTCTTGGACTCTCTTGCAGAATGGATCCAGGGATCCTCTACTACCACAAGGATTAACGGAAAAGTCAGACAGATGACAGCTCCGTCAATAACCGCACGGGCCGGTTTGTGCCGAAGTCACGTTGAGCTGGTCCTAGAAACAAGGCTGTTGGTCCCCCTCAACTGGCCGCAATCAGTGTGACGACCTGGGACCCTGTCCAGCGTCCTGGGTGCCAGTCCAGAAAGGTCGCACCACAACAATTTGAAGTACCAGCGGTCACACCAGGACTCGATCCCGGGACCGGCTTCCCAGACTGGTCCCAGGACCGGTCCCAGGACCAAACCCCGGTGCTGGGATTGGTCCTGGGACCGGTCCCGGACCGGTCCCAGCACCGGTTTTGGCTGACTGCAAGTAATCTGAAACAGCACCCAGGACCGGTCCCAGGACTGGTCCCAGGACTGGTCCCAGGACCGGTCCCGGGACCGGTCCTGGGAATCCACTCAGGGACTATCATATTGATTCCAATCACTTCCAGTTGCATCCCACGCCGGTCCCCTCTGCTGGAGGCTGGGACGGGAGGCAGAGGGTCGGCGGATTTGGCTAGCACGGGAATTTCTACGAGTCAGCCAAATGCAAGCCAAAAGTTAGGGTTTTCTGTCGAGCTTCCTGCAGGTTTCTTGGATTCTGGTCTGAGATTTTGCCAGGCTGGCAAGATGGCCACGCCCCAGAACTCCGCACGGGGCGGCGCGTCGGGAGCTCAGAAAAGGGCGGGCTGAGGCGGGCGAAATGGAGCTGCTCTTTGTACATGTTTCAGACCGGTGCCCTGGTTTCCTGCTTTCTTCTAAGAAGGGTAAAGTCTGTTAAAATCAGGTGGCAAAAAAAAGGGAGCCAATGTTTGTTACGAGGCCACGGGGGGGGGGGGGGTTGGGATCATACACTGTGATAGATAGATGCATAGATAGATAGATAGATAGATAGATAGATAGATAGATAGATATGCATATGTGTATGCATATATATATATGTAGATATAATGAATATATAGATGCAACCCCCCTACCTTTCTGCTGTTTAAAGGCTACCTTGGAGATGGAATGCAGTGTTTCATTTGGAATGCCGCATGCGGCTTGACCAGCATCAGCTCACCCTCAGCAAGGAAATCCTCGTATGTGTTTCTGATTGGAAAGGAATTCCTATTTAGATTGTAATCCGATTTAGATTGTTTTTGTTCGGAATTATTTTCTTATTGGATTCCAGTTGATTCTAAATAGAAAGTGGGGAAACAATATCCCGGATAAGGACGTTCTCTTTAAGATATACTTTGAAGTAAGAATCCCGATTAACAAGGTTCTTCAAAATGGAAATCCTATTCAGATCATTTTGAAGTCTAGGCATTGTATTTGGTGTTGTTCACTTTTAGATTATATTTAAGTTCTAATCAGGAAAGTGAACAATTCATCGTGGAGAAAGACATCCTTTTCAACATCTAATTAAAAATGTCTTCTGAAAATATATGCAACTTATCGTTGAAACTACACCTTCTGTTAGACTTGTTTTTTGTTTAAGATCTATTGAAACTACGCCAACAGTTCAACCCGTTTGAACATCTAGTTTTAAATAAGAGTTTGGATTACACATCTTGTTCGACAAGAAAATCCTATGTAGATTCTCTGTAAACCAGAAACTCTAGTAGGGTGTGTTTCTTATTGAAATTCCATTTCAATTCCAAAGAGAAAATTGAACAAACACAAAATTGGAAAAAGATCCTTAAAAAAACAGCTTTAGCATCTATTTTGAAGCAATAAGTTCTCATTGATGTTTTGATGTTTAATCAGCTATGTTGGACCCAATGGCCCAAAAGTGAAAGAGGCAAAACAGTCTGGAGCCAATGACCCAAAGGTAAAAAAGAATAAAAAAGACAAGTAAAACTAAAACAGTAGCTTGAAACTAGACCACGGTTGGCCCGAAAGCAGAACATCGCAAGCGAGGTCGGCCCAACGCTGCAGGATGCGTTCTTTTTCCCTACACTTCGTGAAGCAAGCGCGAGACAGCACCAGGCAAGGTGCTCTGCGCAAACTGGTCGGTGCAAGTTGGTCTGCGCAAGTTGCTCTACGCAAGTTGCACTGTGCAAGTTGCTCTGCGCAAGTTGCTCCGCGCAAGTTGCTCCGGCAAGTTGGTCCCTGCAAGTGGCTCCCTGCAAGTTGCTCTGTGCAAATTGCGCTCCCTGCAAGTTGCTCTGTGCAAGCTGCTCTGTGCAAGTTGCTCTGCAAGTTGCTCTGCGTAAGTTGCTCTGCGCAAGTTGCTCTAGGCAAGGCGCTCTGCGCAAACTGGTCGGTGCAAGTTGGTCTGCGCAAGTTGCTCTGTGCAACTTGCTCTGCGCAAGTTGCTCTGCGCAAGTTGCTGTAAAATGCAAGTTGCATCTTGCGACGCCCGCCCGCGGACCAGGGAGGAATCGAACCCGCGACCCGCCGGTTCCGGGAGCAGGCGCGCGAACCACGAGACAACTCCCGAGGACCAGTTCGAACAACAAAAGTCGCAAAAAACCTCGAGTTTTTGCACCTCGACCACGCCGATTCCCGCAGAGGGTTGCGCGAGCACCGCAGAAATCGCAAAAAAACCATGGGTTTTTGCACCTCGACCACGCCGATCCCCGCAGAGGGTCGCGCGAGCACCGCAGAAATCGCAAAAAACCATGGTTTTTGCACCTCGACCACGCCGATCCCCGCAGAGGGTCGCGCGAGCAGGTTAGAAATCGCAAAAAACCATGGGTTTTTGCACCTCGACCACGCCGATCCCCGCAGAGGGTCGCGCGAGCAGCAGAAATCGCAAAAAACCATGGGTTTTTGCACCTCGACCACGCCGATCCCCGCAGAGGGTCGCGCGAGCACCGCAGAAATCGCAAAAAACCATGGGTTTTTGCACCTCGACCACGCCGATCCCCGCAGAGGGTCGCGCGAGCAGCAGAAATCGCAAAAAAACATGGGTTTTTGCACCTCGACCACGCCGATCCCCGCAGAGGGTCGCGCGAGCAGGTTAGAAATCGCAAAAAACCATGGTTTTTTGCACCTCGACCACGCCGATCCCCGCAGAGGGTCGCGCGAGCAGGTTAGAAATCGCAAAAAACCTGGGTTTTTGCACCTCGACCACGCCGATCCCCGCAGAGGGTCGATTTTCGTGTAGTGTCGTCGGCACTACCCCGCCGCCCTAAGAAGAGATTTTAACTCCTTGCAAGTCAATTGCACTTGACTCCTTGCACTTGCAACTTGCACTTGACTCCTTGCTTGTTTCAAGGAGTCATTGCAAGGAGTCATTGCAAGGAGTCATTGCAAGGAGTCATTGCAAGGAGTCATTGCAAGGAGTCATTGCAAGGAGTCATGGCAAGGTCATTGCAAGGAGTCATTGCAAGGAGTCATTGCAAGGAGTCATTGCAAGAGTCATTGCAAGGAGTCATGCAAGTTGCAAGTGCAAGCCAAAGTGCATGAGTCAAGTGCAATCGCAAGTGCACGGAGTTAAGTGCAAGTTGCAAGTGCAAGGGGCCAAGTGCAAGGAGCCAAGTGCAAGGAGCCAAGTGCATGGAGTCAAGTGCAAGTTGCAAGTGCATGGAGTCAAGTGCAAGTTGCAAGTGCAAGGAGTCAAGTGCAAGTTGCAAGTCAAGTGCAAGGAGTCAAGTGCAAGTTGCAATCCTTGCCATGACTCCTTGCAATGACTCCTTGCAATGACTCCTTGCAATGACTCCTTGCAATGACTCCTTGCAATGACTCCTTGCAATGACTCCTTGCAATGACTCCTTGCAATGACTCCTTGCAATGACTCCTTGCAATGACTCCTTGCAATGACTCCTTGCAATGACTCCTTGCAATGACTCCTTGCAATGACTTTTATGATGATGATTCCTTGCAATGACACCTTGTAATGACTCTCATGAGAACAACTCAAGTGAACCCAGCGGAAGAACCCTTCGCCATGCTTTCGGGAACAAAAAAAAGTAGAAGTAAAAAAGTAATAATAATAAAAAGTATAACAAATCAGCCCATGGTCCTGAAGAAAGAATCCTTAACCATGGACTGAGATATGTTACTTTTGTGTTTTCCTTTTGGGTCATTGGCTCCAGATGGTTTGCTTGTTGTACTGCTTTACTTTTAGGCCATTGGCTCGATAATTTTATTGGCTCCAACATAGCTGTGGTCATTTTCTGACCAAACCTCAGCTTCTAAATAGGACAGAGGTAGATCGAAACCTACTTCATTCAAGATTCCCTGGAACAGTTTGGCCTAAAGCTTTCAAATTGTCTTTGGACATGCGCCGTTTTTTGCTGCTTTCCCCAAAGCCCCGAAAAGGCACAAACACTGCATATACCAGTGAATGCTGAAGGAAAGTAGATCCATGGGGCGGGGTGCCATTTTATATGTTTGTGTAGGTAGATGTATGCATTGATGGATTCATTCATTTGTTTATTTGTTTGAGACGTTCATTGTTTCAGATGTGTCATGCAAACTGCGGAGGCAAATCCACGGGTCTATCTCCCGCAATCAACAAAGACAAAGTCAAGCTCAAAGAAACTGATTCTTGAAAAGAGATGATTTGATTTGGGGTTCTGACCTAATACTTGGGTATTCAAGGCTTATATACGTGCGCATCACAGCCCCACCTAAACACCGAATGGATACACATCAAAAGCTTTCCAACCATGCACAGACTCAGGATTGGCACTCAGGCATCTAGAATTGACACAGGCATCTGTGATCAAGGGAAAGAACAGGGTGCCTACATATACCCCCCCATTTTTCCTTTTGGCAGATCAATTAAACGGGCTCTCCCAGTCAATCTTTGTACCCATTGTTCTCTTGCGAAAGCATTGAAGTTATGTTTGAGCAATTGTGCGAACAAATGATCTCTCAACAGAACTTCTAACGGTTGAGTGGGATATATTGAAGGAAGTGACGGTTTTTTTTCCGAGGGGTTCCAGCCAAGAGCAACTAGATGGAATGCGCGCCAGACTTTCCACCCGAGCCGGCTCGGCGTTTCTTGGACTGAGAGCATTGGGCGAGGGTTCGAGACAATGCCGGAGCATCTAAGCTTGGGAAGGGTGTTTGCGTTGGCGAGTCTGAGCTTGAACTTGTCAGCCTTAAAACAGGTTTGTCTTCAGCAAGGCAGGCTTAAATGATGCTGCAAAGTGGCTCTACGCACCTTGGTTCTAGCCGGCTTGGAACATGGGCACTGGGGTTAAGGGCTGGCCATTAAACCTTGAACGGCAACACACACACACAGCAATTTGCACGAAATGGAGGCACATTAATTACATAAAGGGAAGGGGCATGCGCGTGTGTGCGTGTGGCGTGTGTAAAGCTTGAGAGCCATCGGTCGCCAGCCGGAACACGGCAAGAAGGCGGCTTGCCTTCCCAAAGCACCAACCACTTGAGGTGCAGACACATCTGCAGCTTGGCGTGGAATTGCATTGACGCAGCAGTGACACCCTTCACTACTCTCTGGAGTAGCTTTAGATTTGCCCATGCTTCAAACTGAGAGAGCCGCTCGCTAGTGGCTCAAAACGCTTCTTATTGAAAGGATCGACCGCTAGACGGAATGCCAACGAAGCTGATAGACTTTGGGGTGTGAACGAGTGGATTTGGGTTTTCTTCCACCACCAGCCAGCACACCCACCCTGCCCTACTAAACCCTAAATCCACCCAGCGAAAAGCCACCCCAAACCCCAAATCCCAGCCTAACCCGCACAAAAAGCACTCTGCTCCCTCACTGATAAAACCAAATCCCACAAAAGCGAAAGCAAGCAGCTCGTTGGTCTCTGATTGGTAAACAATCTCACGTTTCACTTAGTCCCTTTAGGCGATCGCCTCTTCCAGAAAATCGCAGGTCGGGAAGACCGCCCATCAGGGCCGTGGTGCCCACAAGGACGGGTTCCGGGGGTGGATGCAGCCAGCTTGGTCATAGAAAGCACTTCACAAGTGGAACTGTCAGTTCGCCCTATGAAGAGCCGCGCAAACCAAAAAAACATGGTGATGTGATCTGCATGTCCAGTCTATGGTGGATGTGGGGACTTACTGATTCCTACAAAAAAGGCTAGGTTGGGGGAGCCCGGCTAGGTCGGGGGATACAGGGCTGAGTTCAAATCAAGCCGACGAGGGCCCCTTCAAACAAACGCCAGATGTGGGTCCACAATTGCGGGGCGGATCATGGTGGGGGTGACAACATGGGGCAGCGCTTTTTGGAGTCTATATTTGGGGTCAGGGGTGAGATGTGGCGGGGTGGTTGGGTGGGCCAATAATAGCAGGTTTTGTTTCATGCGCTGTGACAAAGCCAGGGTTGGGGGGGGGGCGTGTGGAGTGCATGTGTGCCTACCTTTGGGACTATGTGCCTGCCTGCTTGTGGGTTGCGGTTGGTGCCCTGTTCCCCATGAGTCCATGCAACGTTGACCCCAAGAACCGTTTTTTGGGGAACTTCCCCCCTTAGAGCATCGACTTCATGCGACGTATGTACTGGTTCTGCCAAATAGAAAAACAGCTTGGGAGAGTGTCACGGTGCCAAACAAAATTTGGGGGTCCCTCCAAGGCAAAAACAAAAATAATTTGCCAAACATCCACTTTTGGAGCTCCCTATGTTTGCACTACCCAAGCCAATTTTGGGGTTAGTGACCGATTCATTTGTTTCCCGCATCCTTATCTTCAGAAATCGCCCACTTCTCTGGACGTTGGAACGGCCGCGCGGTCGATTTCCTTGATACCCACATTTTGACACCTAGAACCGAGGATGCAGGAAGTTATTGGAATCCAACTTGTGACGAAATAGGGATTGGACTTCAACTTTATTATCACTAAAATTAGAACATACCCAAAACCAGACACTGAAGCCCTAAGCTCAAAAACTGAACGCGAGACCTGACCATAAACCTAAACCCTAAGACCGAAACCTACAATCTGAACACTCAAACAACACCCAAAACTTAAACCTACAACCTAAAACCTCGTGCCTCTACTCCCACTTTGCGGGTGATACGCGGCTCGGATGATCCACTAACCTGACATGTCTCTGAAAGGCCATTCTTTTGTGACCGGTGTTCCGGTTCCATGGTCGGAGGGTACCCTTACCATGACAATTTTAATTTTGAAGGGGAAGCAGTCGGCCTGTTTGAGCCGCCCGTCCGACTGGGAAACTTTGCGGACAGAACGCGGCTGTAGAACCCAAGAAGAAAGACATATGTACGGCCTCACGGTTTGGTACATTTCTTGTGACAACATACCGTTTGGATCCAGGTATTTCTCAAATTGGTGTGTCTAGGTTTTTTGAACCTTATCAATACCTAGTCATTGAGACTGACTCATCTCAAAGTGGCAACTTTGGCCCCACCCAGTCAGGGCCTGTAACCCAGCTCCGAGCTCCAAAGTTGAAGATGCCTTATAGGCATTGTTTTGCTTGCTTTTGCTCAAGGGCATGTCCTGGCAAGTGCCTGAACCATTCAGTTGCAACTTCCCGTGCTGAAAGCGGCACTCTGCTCATGTGGCTGTCGGTCAGAAATGGGTATCCATTTTGGAACCCTAGTAAATGGAACCAAGGGCTGAAACCTGCGGTCCCTTGGGCTTTAGTTTTGACCCATACCGCGTTTCGCCGCGCTCGCGCAGGAGCCCCCGCACAGAGGTGCAGGCCCAGGCTCGAGTCTCTGGATTTTTGCATTCGGATTGGTCCAAAGGTGACACGCGGCCCCAAAACAAAACGTTGTGTTTTTTTTCCCCAGGTCTCTGTTTTCGATCATGACTTTTGCCTGGAAAAGCAAGCTTGCAGCCTTTTCGTGTTGAGATTTGCCGTTAAAAGCCATGGTGCCTGAGGTCGTTTCAAATTCGTTTGAGATTCGTCCATTCGGTACGTTAAATGTGACACCCACGGACACCCAGGACGAGGGTTCTGCTGAATCAACTGGTTACCCATTGCCTAAGTCCACGCGACTGCACTTGGCACACGCCAGGAGCGACTCCTGGGTCACACCCTCCCCCCACAGTGAGCGAGATCGGTGCTGACGTTTTTGCATGTGTAGAAAGGACCCTTTTCCCCACATTCTTGCGCGGGCTTCTTCCAAGTAATGAATGGCCTCTTTCATGCCGTTCCTCCTTCTCCTCCTCCTTCGTTTCCTGCTCCTTCTCCTCCTTTCTTTTTAGGGATCCAGATAGCCCCATAGTAGAGCGGCGCCATGCGGCGCCATCTTTTGATCAGCGCCCAGCCCCGCGCCGTAGAGCCCAGCAGTGCCTTTGCGCTTTGCGACGGCGCTGCGCTTCGGCCAAGGCTTGATTCCAAGATGTTGAAGGGTCACAACTACTTCAAGGGCATCAACGATTGTTTACAAGCTTTTTCTCCTCCTGTCATGCCACAGCCCCATCCTAGTTTTTGTTCGCTTTCACAGGAACTCTGACCAGAATCGGCCAGCAACTATAAGAATACAATTTGGTGGCTCCGGGGTTACCTCAACTTATTGAACAGTGCCAAACAAATGTCAATCTCTTGTAAAAATGTGATGTTGGTTTGCATGGGAAAGCTTTGTTTCCGGGCTTGCGGGATTTGCCTTGATTGTGTCTGCTCTCAGTAGTTAATAAATTGCTCATGGCAGGCTTGGACCTTGTCTTTGGTTCGCGTTTGACGACCCCCCACCAAACTGCCCTCAGTTAGCCACAACATCACCACAGTGAACCACTCCCAAGCAGGCATGGAATCTGAAGCACGGATCTCAAAAGAGTTTGTCCTGCAGCTTTTGATTTAGACTTTTTAGAGGGTGGGGACTGACTTCAACCGAATGAACCTTGGGTGGGCTCCGAGTTGCAGCGATTCACCCTTGCGAGTTTCACCTCCCAAAGGGATGCATGCTTTTGATCTCGCCTCGCGCGCCTCGCTTCACGCGGCGCCCTGGAAAAGGCAGCCCAGGATTTCCCCTTTTTTCCTGCAACCTGAACAAACACCGTTGAGGAGTGAACAGAGAGGGAAAGGATGGAGACATGTCAAGCCTCTATTCACTTGTCAGGCTTGATTACATGTCACCTTCCCGTCTCTTGGTCAGGTGTTAGGGAAGGAAGGACATGAAGGTACATCTCTTCTCTTTCCATTTCTATTCCTTTCTTCATCACTTCGTTCTTCATCTGGAATTTTATGGACGAAGGACAGAGATTCCCCACCATTCATTCGGGAGAATATCTCTTGGTGCAGCGCTAAAAAAACACACATCAAAATCAACCCAGCAATTCTTCCAACGTGTATTCCTACGGCGGGGGGAAAAGTCCTAGTGTGACCCGTGCCAAGTTGAACGTTGAACAGTGATGTACGAGGGTGGCGCAGGATATCAACAGTAAGGAAAAATGCCTGCAGAGTGCTACGCTCAACTTGCCTGACCCGGCGCTGAGATTGCTCTACTTTGCGCTTTCTCGACGGCGCAACACTCAGTCAACGCAAAAGACAGCACTACAGGCCCCAAGTCAAGATCAGCTCGTCTGAGCAGTCGGCGGCAAAATGACTAACAAGCTAACAAGCGCTAACTCAGAGCGGTCACTTTGGACGGGGCCCACTGAGTTCAAGTTCGTGGCGGGCACAGCATGAACAGCCGGTTCTGGCGGTGTGGGACGGCAAGGGGTTTCTGTGTCAGAGGCAACGTTGTGTTCGCTGAAGGTCTACGGAGGTTCGCTCGGACATCGTCGCGGTGGCACTTTCGACGCGGTGGCACTTTCGACGCGGGGTCAATCGGGCTTGGGCGGAGGTCCTGGTGACAAAGTGGTTCTCTCTGCGGAAATTAGGGAATCTGTCGTGTATTTCTAGAAAAGCTGGCAGAGACAATTGTTTATGATTGTTATTTTATTTTATTTTATTGTGTTTTAACAATTGAACGATTATAGGATTTATTTTGAGGATTTATTTCTTATTTTGTATAATTGGTTAATGAATTTATGAAATATAATGATATTTATAGATTTTAAAAATAAATTAACAATTTACGAAATTATAATATATGGATAATTGGAAATATAATTATAATGGGGATATTACATTATATTGTATATAATTTGGATATTAAAGAAAATGGTTATAATAAATATTAAATATTATATTGTTTTTTTTTTTAAAAAAATAATTATAATAATATTAGTTTATTTATAACAATAATACTTTAACAAATTAATTATTATTTGTGTTTTTTTGTATTTGAAATAATATTTTTGTTTATTGAAAGATGTTTATATGATTATATTTGTTTATTTGGTAATGTTTATTTATATTTGTTTTTGGTTTTAAGTTTTGTTTTTATTTTTATGGGTCGGTTTGTAAAAATAATATTGTTGTATGTATTTTAAAAAATAAAATAAAAAAAATAAAATCTTGCTTTTGATTGTTTTATTATTGTTCTTATATATATTAATAAATATATTAATTGATATTTTTGATATATAATATATATTGGTTTAATTGAACAAATATTATATATTTGAATATATAAATTAAAATAATTTATTATATTATTAATGATGAATATAAATAATATAAAAATAATAATAAAACAATTAACTAATCTAAAAATCATAATATAAAGAAAAGAAATTGGATATTTATTATATATTTGTTTAAAGAACTAATAATATATTTTAATTTTATTTTATTTGCAAATTATATAAATAATTAATTGATAATAATTAATAACTTATATATTATTAATAAATTTAATAATATTATATTTATTTATATTCTTTATGAAATTTAATCGGGATTCGATTGGGGCGGGATTTGATGGTTTCGTGGTATAATCCTAATTATATTATAGTTTAACGCCGATTATTTTTGGGATATGGCCTTACAATTGTATTTAGTTAGATTAGACGATGTTAACTTGGTATAGTTCGATGGCATAATCGGGCCGATTAATTCCCGACGGTGTAATCGGATCCCGATTTAGGTTCGGTAAATCTCGCAAACCGTCTTCATGGAATTGTTATAGAATTCAATATGAAATTTTGCTAAAATCTTTCCTTAGGACTATCCTATAATTTTTGCAGAAACCTAATGGAACCCTCATGGAGCGTTTGGGGAACCTTACCCCCGTAATTTCTGCATTATGAATCCCGTATACGATTTAATTTATCACAAAGTGAATATTTCGGGCCGCGGTGCCTGAGCAAATGAGCAAGTGATAAAATAATCAATGTGTGTAATTTTGGCTTTGCTTAGTTCTACCCATAAGCAAAACGATCTTCTAAGCCCTTAAAAATCCGATAGCTTTTTAGATAGCGGGCGCACGACATATTTTTCCCTCCGGGGCAATTCATAGAATTTTATAGAATATTTCTAGAATCCTTGGAGCGTTTGGGGAACCTTACCCCCGTAATTTCTGCACTATGAATCCCGTACACGATCTAATTTATCACAAAATGAATATTTCGAACCGCGGTGTCTGAGCAAATTAGAAATTTATAAAAAATTATGAATTTCATTCTTTCGAACCTTATTTAATTATGGATCATTCCATAACTCTAGAATTTCGTAAAACCTTAAAACCCCTTTATAAAGCCTTACTTTAAACCACCCCGGATTATTTCATAGGTGAACCCTAAATAAAACGCTCGTAGAACCATATCTCGAACCAATTCGTACAACCCACCCCGCAGCCGCTGGAATTTTCATAGAATCTTTTTCAAACCCAGGTCATCCCAAACCACCCCACAAACCCGTTAAAAAATTAATGGAAATCTAATAAAACCCTAATAAAAACCTTACGTCCAATCATTCCAATCCTTACACACGACATACTACTTCCTTCCAAAACAACCCACAAAACCCTACAAAACATGTCTGGAACGCTATCCTAATAGAATCCTAATAAAATCTTAGTAATATCTTCGTAGATTCTTATCTAGACCACCCCGAAGCCTAAGCTAAGACCCCAAAGCTTTCAGCTATATTATTAATTTTTTAATTATAATAATTTATTTATTAAACCCAATAATTTAATTAATACTAAAAAATATAACAATTCATATTAAAATTATAATTCGAATAATATAATTCTAAAATTCTAAATATTATTAAATTAATTAAAATAAATTTTACATTCTAAAATTAAACAAACATTAATTATTATTTTTAAAATTAATTTAATATAATTCAATTTCTAATTAAAAATACATAAAATCCAAAACATTCCATAATAAATATATATTATTAAATATATTTTTTAACTCATTTTTATACTCTTTAACTATATTAAAATACACTATCCCTTTAACTCCTATACTTAGAAAATGATTAAACCCCTTAAAAATCTTTTTAACAATCTCCAAAACCCCCCTTTAATTTTAAAATATAAAATTATTTTAATATATTATTTATATTATATTAAGTAAAATAATATTAATATATATAAATTGTAAAATAATAATAATAAATAAAACTATAAAGATTGTTTAATATTATTTAAAACAATTTATATAAATTCATAAACCCCTATATTTTATAATATTTCAACCAAATTATTATAAACATATAAAAAACCAAAAAATATAATTCTCTCAATCCTTTACTCATATAGCAAATAAAAATCATATTTTATATCTAAAAATTATAATATTTATAAATAATTATATCTATTTCAATTTTTTTTCTTCATAATATAAATTCTAATTTCTTCGTATAACCCGAAAAATCCCGAAATTTCAAAAAAAAATGTCCTTTAAAATTCCCATAATATATACCAATCATTTTTAAAAAAATAAATAAATTTCCATTTCAATAATAAAATATTCATTAAACATATAATTTAATTTTTAACCCATAACCACATCAAAAATTATCATATCCACATATTAATATATTAAATTTACAAAATATAATATTCTTTAAACAACCCCGTTCAACCCTCTATTTAAACTACTTTCTACTACATATATCGTAAATTTCCTTATATACAAAATAAATACACCTAAATATTATTAATTAACCTACCTATATCCTCATCCAAATTTACTTTATCATTTCTTAATATATACACATATAAAAAAATATATAACTAATAATAAAAAGCAATTCAATTACGTATATCCATATCTATCTATTTCGTAATCTCTATCTTTCTCTATCTATTTTTGTGTATCTCTATATATCCCATCTGTTTCTTTTCGATATTTATGTTTGTCTATCTTTCTTCAAATTTATTAATATATATATTAAATAACCATTGTAAATAAATATCTCTAGTATCAATAAATTCATATAATATATCGTTCTTGTTTTTTTTCTTCAATCATCCTTCATTTTCCAATTGATTGCGTACGCAAAAAAATGTTGGGAGGGAAAAATCTACACACACACACACACACACCCCAGCTTCTGTTAAGTGTCCTCGGTTCCTTTTTGGGTGCTATGATTCATTTTGAAAAGAAGGTCACTTGGTCCTAAATCAAAGAGGTCGCTTAGGGCATTAAAGCTCAGGGTTGCCCTCCCTAGCATATCCCTCCCAGGCAAATCGAGCCGCAGTGACACGTGAACGCGAGGGGACCGAAACTAGCGCAAGTGACCTTTTCAAGGGGGAAGAGACCTCGATTCGCACCCATGCTGGCACTCAAATGACACGCTTTGACACTCACCATGTTCGGGCCATTCCGGGTCGGCCCCAATCAAATGTGGCAGTTGTCACACTTCGACACGGGTAGAAGTTCGATTTCAACAGGATCCCAACCGTATCAAGCCGAAGAGGGCACTTGGAAAACGAATCAACGGGTCACTTAGGGCATCGACACGGCCTTAAGTGCCCTCGATTCCAAAACACGGCAAGTGCCCTTCATTGAACAGCACTAAACATATGCTGTTGCTGGAATATATTGATTTCTATCTTATAAACCCTATTCCAACACATCCCCATTGTCGCTATACCGATCTTGTCATGATGTGTGTGTGGCGCAGGTCATTCTTTTCTTTCGCCCTCACCGTTGTTCTCAAACTCGTCATCCTCGTCCTCTTCCTCCTCTTCTTCCTCTTCCTCCTCTTCCTCCTCTTCCTCTTCTTCCTCGTCTTCCTCTTCTTCCTCTTCTTCTCCATCCTCTGTGTCACAATCTTCCCCTCCCTCATCTCTATCTTCCTGCCCTGCGCGGTTGGTTCTTCTGCGCCACCTCTCTTGCTCAGCCTGGAAGAGCAGTTCAATTGCTCAATTCCCTCTTTCGCTCACAAACCTACAAGCTCGCCTCCGCTTCATCCATGCGTTTCAGCAAATCTTTTGCCATCTCCTGACACGATGCCATTCGCTGTGCGCGGTTCCGAACGGTTCTGTGCATGCACTGGCGCACGGGAATCCAAAGAAAGACAAGAAACATGATGCTGGCCAGCAGAAAGCATTGACCTAACAGAAAGCATTTGACTTACATGATACTTAACAGAAAATAAGAAAGTTGACTTAACAGAAAGCTCCGGCTGACGCCAGCAGACTGCCCCCCATCCTGGACTGCTTGGTGCTCCGGAGGCCGCTCTGCGGCACGCCGGGCGCGGAGCACATGTGAGATCCTCACGAGCTCAACACTTCTCATGGACATAGGTGGTCTTTTGGTTGAAAATAGATGGGTTTCCCTGGTAAATGGAACAAACCCCATCTAAACCAGTGGAACCCATCTATTTACCAAACTAACCTAAGAAGGACGCCTATGCTCATGGAAAAGGCCGTTCCTTTTGAGAATGCTTTTTCTCAGAGCTTCTGCGTGTGTGAGGCTACTTCAACTCTTTTGAGGGTTGATGCGCTTGGAGGCAAAGCTTCGCTGTTGGTAAATATTAAGAAGGCAATTGTCAAGGAGCACTCTTTTGACATCCCACACAGGCTTCAATCGCGAAACAATCCACCGCAGGCAACAAATCTGTGCATATTTTGGAGCGATCCTCGTTTGGTGTTCCTGAGACCGTTACCTCGAGACACTTTGAATTTGCTGTGAGATTTACGCAACTAGAGTTTGAAGCTGGCTCAGTTCTTGAAAGGCATTCTAGACTGATGTGTTGCAGCCTTGGCGCATGACGTCATCTTCGCCTCAATAGGGAAGGTTGCGGCCCGCAGAGTGTTCCGAAGTTGGCCAAAGCTGCTCATATTCCCAAGGTCGTAATCTTTCTATTTTGTGACTGCCATTGAAGCGGCGGTTTCAACTCTTCCTCAGGTCCTGACATTTGAACTTCGGACTTGGAGTTGGCTCCTGTCGCGAGCCAATTTAGACACAGTGACGCCCGCAGGGTTTCGCAACTTGTGTAAGGCTCAACCACGCATGCATGAGGTACGCACCCGAACCCCAAGCTTCCCCAACAAGGACAGTTGGCCAATGGCCTCACAAAGGCCCGCCGCCTTCAACTGTCGGTCCGCTGACCGGTCGAGGCGCCTGATTCGGAGCTCGCTCTCCGAGCCCTCTTGGCTCTGGCGTACGTTGCTCAATATACGCGCTTGCACTTGCCATGCGAGGTTGGATAAGTCTGGCTGTGCTTGGAAACAAAAACATGAACGCTTCATCCCCGCCATCGCTGAAAGGCTACAAGGGCCACAGTGGCCACAGCCAGCGCCAGCTGCAGTTGCACCTTGGCAGGGGAAAAGCTGCGTCCTGCATCTACCAAGCAGCAGTAATTGCTCCTATCAAGTATGATGTTTTAGAGGCCCTTTTCGTGGCTTTTTACTCCTTTTTGCTTTGCAGTAAACACCCTGGGTGTTTCATGTTTGCTGTCCTTTCAACCTCGAAATCACGACCCTTTACTGCAAGTGTAACGTGCGAAGCAGACTTTGGCAGCTACATCTTGTGAATTGCAAGTTTTCAACACAACTGTATGCAGTGGCACGCAAAGTACACTTTGGCAGCTCTAGCTCGACAACAGCGGCTTTTTGGGTACACGCGTAGAACCCAGAGTGCACTTTGGAGGCTTTCAAAGTGCAGGTTGGCAGCTCCAGCTCGAAAATCACAACTGTGCCAACATTGCGCCCGGCCAACGTGTGGGTGTGAGAAAAGGCAATTTCTGCGCATAACGTTTACTAGTATGTGGTTTTGCTGGTGGTTGTTGTGCATGATGCTGCCAAAGTCATCATGAGGCGGCTGAATTCATTCGGCTTACAAATGTATATACAGCGCATACTGGTTCGTGACTGCAGATCCATCATGGTTCCTGACTGGGGGAGTGTATTCCCCTCCTATGCTATCCGGGGTCTATGCCGGTGTAATTGCTTGACTCCTCATCGTGTTGCGGGTTTATTTGTACAACCTCACGTGCCATTTGCGGTAGATGGTTGTGAATGTTTGCTGAAGACTTGCAAATGTCTAATGTTATCCCTGGTTGACTGTCCTGTTCAAAGCAGTCAGTCAGTATAGCCAGCAAAAATAAAACACCCAGTGACATATCTTTTCGGAAGCTCATTCCAAAAACGCCACTTCTGCAGCGCGTAGGTTGGGACCATCTCCCTGGCGCGTGCTGAGGAGCTAAAGGCTTAACGCCATAGAACTCGAAGACGCCGTTGAAATTGGCGTTGAAATAGTTCCTCGGGCGGCGGTTCCCAGCGTCTCTCTCAACACTCCCACCTCTCTTTTCCGATTTTCCCGAGTCCCATCTCTCGCGCCAGTCTCTGTTTGCCTTTCGTCTTGGCTCACTCCGTTGATCCGTCTCGGCTGCCTCAACTTTAGCTTCCAAGCGCAAGCTGGACGGACGCGCACTAACTCATGGGCTGTTCGCATGCATCTTGTGACCCAGCCAAATCTCCCCAATATTGGGCTTATCCAGTACAATGTCGGTGTGGGAAACATTTTGAAACCAGTACCAAACTATCAATAAACAAATACGTCCAAGACAAAGAGCCTTCGAAGTAAGCCACATCTCTGTGGCGGTCATTCTAGAGGTCTCACATGGCGCCACGTCTCACTTGTGGCTATTTGAAACCAAGGCTGCCAGTTTCTCCACCCAATTTCCGAAACTTCGAATCCCGTCAGGGGCCGAACTCGCTGGCCAGTGAGGTCGCTGAATAATTAAATCATCGGCTCACCATGTGAGCCATACATTTAGAGATCCTCCAGGAGGCGGATGCCTTGGTAGAGGTACCCGCCCCCAAACAAATTGTAGTGATTGATGATGTGGTAGGCCTCGTAGAGCTTGCGGCGCTTGGAAAAGAGCGGCGCTTCAGGGATGACCTCGCGGTAACCGGCCCAGAAGTCGCCGTTGAATCCGGCGCACCAGGACATGCCGAACTCTGCTTCGTGGTGCCCGTAGTATGTGGCCGGATCGAAAATGGCCACGCCATCCGGCGTCATCTCATAGTTGCCGCTCCACAGATCGCCGTGCAGAATGGACGGTTTGACTTCCTCATCGGTGAAGAGGTCCTTGAGGTTGTCGGTCTCCTTCAACACACGATCCCAGGCTCTCTTCAGATCCGAGCTGCCAGACATTCTGACCTGCGGGCCCATGCGGTGCTCCCTCACAAATGTCACCCACTCCTTGGTCCAGGCATTCTTCTGCGGAGTGCCGCCAATGGTATTGTCCACCTCGAAGCCGAACTTCCCGGCTTTGGCTTCCGGATGCGCCGGCTCAGCCAAATGCATCTTTGCCAGCGCCCGGCCGAACTCGCGCATGTCCGTCCGCCCGCCCATGCGCAGCTTCTCCATGATGATGAAGGAGCCGCCTGTGCCGTCGTCCCCGTAGTGCAGCACCTTCGGCACGACCACGCCGCCTGCGGCCCGGAGCGCCTCGAGGCCCAGCGCCTCGCCCTGGAACATCTCCGCCGCCGAGCGCCGGGACGTCTTCACGAAGAAGTCCCCCTGGTCGGTCTGCAGGGTTTGAAACGACGCCCAGCTGCTACCTCCTCCGCCCTGCTGGGAGGTGATCTCGTAGCCCTGGGACTCCATCCACCCAGCAGGGCCACTCCTGCGTGGCATTCTGCTAGGGACTGGTGACGCCAAGAAGGGCGAGAAGCACCGCAGCCCGCCGAAAGCTACAGCGAAGAAGAGAATGGGCCGCATGGCGAGATCAGCCAAACGCCGCGCGCTGGCTTCAAAGCAAGCCACATCTGACAGAACTGCAGCGGCAAGCATGCACCCTACGGCCCCCAGGCGAGACATGATTTTGGAAGGGGACAGAGGGTGCGCAGAACATTTTTGGTTAGAGGGAGCGGATAAATGTTGGGCCCTCTTTACTGTGCTTCCCCCCCCGCATGATGGAACAGTGGAACCAGTCAGCGGGACCCTCTTTAGTGACAATCCACAGGGGTCCGGGTGGACTTGGACTTGGACTTTTGTGTTGCCACGACTATTCCGCATTGCCAAGACAACTCTCCAGATTCCTAGATTTTTACTTCAGTATTGCCAATTCTGGTTTAGCTGAGAGGAGAGCGCGTTGATCCAGCAACCCCCAAACAAGTTGGACACTAAAAAACCCCAAAACAGTCACAGGAATGATTGTTTGCCCGAACTTCTTTGTAAAGAAGTTATCTCTGATGATTTGGGAACACTTGCAAAATGGATCTCCTAGATCAAAGGCCCTTACCCTTCTAGCTGGGAAGAGCTTGGTTAGGTGAACCAGCCGTTAAAAGTAAAAGTCTTAGGCTTCAATCGGGGAATTTCAAGCAACCCCAGAAAAAGTTGGACACTAAAGAGGACCCCAAAACAGTCAATACATTTTAGGAAAATGTTATAGTGTTATTGGAAATGATAAAACAATGAGTATAAAAGATTGGGAGCCAACATCTGACATGATACAGTAATGAAATACTTGTTATGCTTAAGTGGCAAATATCGCATTGAAGAGGATCGGGGCTTCTTGTGGGCAATTCTCTTTGCGTGACTGTAGTGAGTTCCTCATGGTTGCGCGGATTTGTTCTGTTTGCCCGACTTGTCTGGCCAGTGGTTTTTTGCCCATACGGTTTCTGCTTTTTTGCTCCTGCACAAAACATGTCACAGGATCCTGAATGAGGAAAAAGACTTGCTACAATAGAGGTCCAACTGGGGGTCTAACATTACTTTGAGGAGTCACGGGATGCTGACCCCACACGCAATGGCATTCACGACCCGCACATAAGCGGGCTGGCTTTGCAGGAAAGATTGCCTATCTACATACCTCAACATTGACGCTCCAAGCATGCTTGCCCAGAGCCACATGGCCATGGGTCAAAATCCCGTACCAACATCCCAATCCCCACTAAAATAGACTAAAACGGGTGCACCTACCCCAAAATGGTACCATTGGTGTTGACCCAGAGCCACATCTATTCAACGCATCCACTGCGAAACAATGCCCGTTGCTTCGCCAATCCAGCTGTGGCCCCCGCGCAAGAAAGCCGAGCTCTTCCAGCTGCGGCAGCCGCAGCCCCAACGAATCCGCGAGCATTGGCTCATGGGGGGAAAGCTAAATGGTTTGGATCGGGGGATCCGGATGAACACGTTATAGTAGGCAGTAGGCATGAGAATGTATAATTTAAAACATTTTATTTTTTGAATAGCATGTCAAGCTCCTGGTTTAGATGCCCCTCTCGCTGTTTGGCGCTTTGCATATGTCTGGTGGAGCATCATATGAGCAATCGAGTGGTATGTCTATGTCATGAAGGGCTGCCACGAGAGCTGTCGGGAATGCCACCAAAGTGACGCTGGCATCAGAGCTCCTTGACATTTCTGGAACTTGTAGGTATCTGTCCACCGCAACACATCCTGTCTGCTGTATCTCGACATGCTATCTTTTTGGTGGGTGGCTCACCTTGGCAAGCAGAAAGCCAAGCAAAGACCGCTGCAACACGAATGCTTGAGCACCTGCAGCGGTCCCAACGCCGAAGAAATCAATCCAAATTACAAGAATCTGCAGCCACAG